>NQVE01000142.1:3275000-3720000 GCA_003260385.1 Cuscuta australis | reverse complement strand
AATATATAAAAAAGAACATATATATTAAAAACATATAATTTTACCAACGATAGAATGCTCCAAGACGTCAACCCACGTGGACGCCAACAACACTTCCTCCTATGGTGTCTACTTTTGAATGGACAGTACCGCCTCGATCATCGACTTTCGATTTGACTCTTCCGGCATGCACTTTTTTCAATACCCTTGGTTTTGATTAAGTCTCTGGAACCGATTCCAAGTCCTTCAGATTCACCGAGGTTTGTGCATCAAAAAACATCGGATTATTCTCGTATGTTTGGTAAAACCACATCACGTATTCATTTGGCTCAAGACCGGATGCAAGAGCGGAGGAACCAAAGGGATTCATGTTTAAAAAAATTAGAGAAAAACTTGAAGATTTTTTAAGAAAGAAGAGAAATTTGTGTGTTTTATTTATAAAAAAAGTGGATTTATAGAGCAAGGACTTTTTGTTAAAGAGGTAATGGCATTATAGCCATTAGAGGGGGGAGGCTAATCAATTGCTTCATTCGCCTGTTAAACATGTGATGCGGACCATTTGACACCTGATAACGCACTTGGATGCGGTGTTTCACGCCCCCGTGGCGAAAACACCCGCGGGCATCACTAGTAATTCCAGTGCTCTTAGGATCAAAACGAAACGGACAAAACCCAACAAGTTTCACAAGTTTTAGGACCAAAACTTAAGGTTTCATGTTGCATTCCATAAACCAAAAGGCCAAAAGTCACAAGGACTAAAGTCACATTTAATCCAAAAAAACAAGGTAAATGTATTTTAAGACCATTCAAACCAATCTGCCCATTAGGTCTTTTTCCACCAAAAACTAAGCAAATCCAACCCAATTCACCATCCCACCAACCAAACTCTTACACTTGAAAAGGTTAAGGATAAAGCTATGAACTGAAACAGTGCTCCCCAGAGCTATGGCAAAACATCATTTTTAGTTATGGAGTTGCAAAATGGAAGAGAAGTTCGAGAGAAAACCATACACAGAGAGCAAAGACAAGAACCAACCATTGTTTTCAGAGCTTCACATGTTGTATGCTTTCAAGTGATTGCTCCTATCCAGATAATCTTCAACTTAATTCACTCGATAATTTCTTCTTTCTTGGGATCCCTTGACATCCAATACCATCCCAGAGCACCAACACCGGTTATGAAACCTGCCAAAACCCCATAGTTGCGGTATATGTCAGTTGACACCCCAAATGTTGAGGATGAGCCCTGAGCGCCGGGTTTGGAATCAGTTACAGAATCTGAACCGCCTGAGCTAGCAGCTGACCGTTCTTCGGCTGCGGGTCCCTGTGGAAACAAATTGATTTGTAAATAATTTATTTTGTTTTTATGAAATAGCTATAAAATCCTCCAAACCCCTCATAACTCACTCCCTCAACCCTTGGTAAAGTTTTTTTTGTTTTATTCTAAAATATAGGTCACCTTTTTTATTTTTTCACACAAAAATGGTCTACATTATTATTGATATACATATAACATATAGATTAATAAATACTTCGTATGTAATTACAGTAAAAAAACATATCAAACACAATACTTTTACATACTCCCTCCGTTTGGGAAAACACTTCCTAATTTAACCAATGGCCAAAATAAGGAATGATTAAATTGTACTCCGTAGTTGACTTTCCAATTTTGTCCTTGATTTGGTGGGTAAAAGCAAGATGTGATTGGAAAGATTATTAGTAAAAAAGTATCATGTGATAGGTAGGGTAAGAAAAAGTAGGGGTAAAAGTGGTTTTTTAATAGAAACTGAAAGTGTTTTCGTGGAAAAGAAAAAAATGAAAGAGGAAGTGTTTTGGTGAACGGAGGGAGTACTTTCTAAGAATTTCATCCATACTCTAAGAACGAAGCAAATATTTTTTTAACCACATCTAGTTTCCTCCCCTATTTTGAACGAAACTAAAGTTGAGGGAAGCTTAGGTTCAAGGGCATACAAGAACTCAAAACCATACATAACCCCTCATCAAACTCAGGAAGCATGCATCATTTTCATAATTCAGTAAAACATTCAAGATGTGCATACCTTTCGGGCAAGTTTCTCCAATTTTTCTTGCTCCATTTTCTGCATTGAAAAAGGGAGAATAACACATAGAGAGAAAAACAGAGAATATGAGAGATATATGGCTGAAAAAGAAATTTCAAATGATAACATGCTTATTTGCCTAATCTCATGAACCAAATTATGCGAGGAAGGTCGACTTTTAACATCAAGAATGAATTAACTTCTTGAATTCAATTCTGTTATGTAAGAACTAAAATTGTGGGTCTGCTTTAATTAAACAGTTAAACGTAAATTCCAACACAAATTCAATACCCTTGTAATGACATGTATGAACACTTTTTTGTAAAACAGATTTTTCAAATGAGAGTCAATGCACATTAATACAATAGTTTATACAAGCACATCTATGAAAAAAATGCAACATAGATACACAACAACAAACCTAGTAAAATCCCACAAAAAGTAGGGAAAACGAAAACACACATGAAATAAAAAAAAATTACAGAGTACTAAGAATGATTAAAAAGATAAATGCAGAGAGTACTGTGCATCCACTTAAGGGTTACCTTGATATAGACATTTTCTGCAGCTTGCTCCTCCTTGCCGAGCACTTTTCCACTAGAGAACCTACGTGACACAAACCTCAACGCATTCCTAGACGCCATGAAGCTGAATCTTCAAACAAATCCCCTGTAGATAAAAGGACTAATTACATTTTTGGCTGCACTTGATGAGTGGATGCCCCATTTAATGATGAATCAACAATGAAGATTGAAGATGGGTTGGATAAGATACAACCCCGTGAACATTCTATGAGGTGGAACCAACATCTCACAAATTGCACACACGCATTGACTGTTACACACCCGTAACAATGAAGATTGAAGACTATGCTCATTCTGGGGACAAGATATACGAAAACCGTATTTCAACCCCCAACAAGTAGAGACACCTACCAAACTGCGACATGTACTGCGAGGAGCGAGAGTGAAACTACAGCCCTAAAAGGACGTGTCATAAACACCAATCAAAGGTCATCGCCATGTCCTGGCATTGACAATCATGTAAACTAACATTTCAAAACAATGATAACTATGCTTGTTTGGATTAACCTACAGAGTCATGAAATTGCAATGTGAATGAAGATCATCTGCATACTGTACTAAGGAATCCATTTCTTATTTCTGCCTCCAACGAAATCAATCAGACATTGCCTTATCGATTTCTCCTAACCAGAAATCACTCACTTTGAAATTTGAGTGACAGAAGTCTAGGAATCGTTGGTCATCGTTCTCGATTTCTTCTAGCGTTTACGATCTCTCCTTTCGATCTCTCGTCAACATGAAAGCAACAATAGATCTATAAACAAATAAATACGGAATATATGAAATAAAAGAGCACCTTCAGTTTCGATTGGCGGATGTCTCGATCCGAAGGGTGGAGATTGGGACGAGCAGATGAAGTGCGTGAAGGATGAAACGATTTGAACGAAGGAAGCTGCGGAAAAAGAAACCCTGCGGGAATGTTTGGTTCAGGGTTTTAGAAGAGAAAAATAACTCCTCTCTTATGTCTAATCGTAATTTATTTATTTGATTTTCCGTATTTTGTCAATTGTAAAACATTATTAAGAATGGAAAATATTAAAATGATAAATAAAGAATTATATTTGTCTTATATCGTCGTTGTTGATAAGCATAAGTATAAATTTATAATAAATCATGTTTACTTTCATGCGACCGTACCTAGATAAAGTCGTTTGAGTTAATGATTTATATATTCCCTCTGTCCACCATAGATCTTCCCAGTCACTATTCACAGGGTCAAATTTTACTAACTTTGTTTACTCAATTTTACTAGTCATTTCATAAAATAATATATTCCTGTCACCTCTAGTTTTGTAGAACTTTTCATGTAGTTTATTACTATATAAATTTTATTTTAAAATTTTACTCCTATAATCAATTAAATTGAATTGAGAATAAAGTCGGTCAAACTTCGTAACGCGTAATGGGAAGATCATACATGGACGGAGGGAGTATAAATATACTTAGATAAAGTTGTTTGAGTTAATGATTTATCTAGTTAATGTTAACATAAAACATTAAATCAAATGACAGAAAATGAATTTTTGTAATTGAGTTAATGCTTTATATATTTATTTGTAGATTCTATTACGTTTAATTCCGTACATAGAATTCAGATGTTTGTAAGGGCTAAGGACCAAAATAAGAGTAAAACATTGACTATATACCAAAATAAGAGTAGAAACATAAAATCCCAAAATAAGAGTTGCTAGCTCACCCTCTCACCCAATGACATGACCTCCTTTTCTAGACTTTTGCCAGGCAATTAGGTACGCAATGCACAAACATAAATAACATATGCTAACAGACTGAATTCATTGCACCCAATGGTACATAAACAAATATGTAAAATAATCATGAAACTGCCACTAAATTGATTTTTGCTGCTTCTTTTACACTACTTTGATCTCAGAATTGCTGGAATACAAAATAACAAAGCAAGGGGGAGAGATCACAGTAGATATATTGCTACTCCCTCCATCCTATAATGATCTTCCCAGAGCACTATTCCAATTTCACGGGAATTTATATTTATTTGTGTTTTTTCATGGCCTATATGATAAAATAAAATATTCTTGTCACCACTTGTTTTGTTGAATTTTTGGTGCAGTTTTTAAATATGTATGTTTTATTTTTTATTTTTATACCAATATTTAAATAAAATAGATTGAAAAAACTTGAGATTTTTCTTCGTTTTGCGAACCGGGAAGATCATTATAGGACGGAGGGAGTACTTTCTAAGGCTTGTGTAGAGAATGGGCAAACCGCCCACTAATTACGTACACATCTACATGCACATCACCGTATCCTTTCCGCCATGGCCATTGACCGTAGCCTTTCGCCAATGCTAGCACCCTTGCCAGTTGCCACCCTCCGTCAGGGCCTCTTGCCGTCGTCGTCATCATGGCCCACTGCGTCTCTACCGCATGCCGCTATCACTTGAATCTCCGCCCACACCGGGATGTTGTGCCACGGCTGCAAAAATCCAACATTGTTTCCCATTATTTTCCACCGACATCGACGATATCACCACTCTACCACCGTCACACTTTGCACAGTCTCCGTCGTAGTGCCACATTAACAACAAAGAAGGTATAATCCCAAACATGGCCACGCATAATGTCACATATGGTAATGAATAATGCCACAAATTACCATATAATGTCACATATGGTAATGCATGATGCCACAGATTACCATATATAATGTCACTGTTGCAAATTCAAAATGTCGAACAAATGAATAATGTCAAACTCAACTACTGACCTGCAATAATAAAACTGGTGACCATCATCTATCTCACTGCAATCGTTATGGCAGCCGGATGACTAGCCGTCATTGACAATGGTTGACCCTCATTTTTCGACACCGAATCGCCTTGCGAAAACATCGAAACAAAGTTAAAGGTACATGAAAATTCAACTAAATATGAATAGGGAACCCAAACACTTCTAAAAATATTGAAAAGTATGAAATTGAGGTGGGGTGAGGTTGCAAATCTGAGAGGGTGAGACGACGAATCTTAGAGGGGTGGGGATGCATGGTGGTGGCGATTTTTGCGGTGTTAATCTGAAGCTGCAGCCGCTTGGGCACTACTATTAGATGGCGGAGATGAAGATTGGAAGGGATCGAAGATGGTGGAGGGTGGAAAAGATTGACTTTGGAATAGGATCTGGTCGGGAAGAAGTTGGGGTTGTGGGTTGATTTTATATTTTAATAATTTTACTCCTATTTAGAGGATTTTAAGTTTAAAGTCCTATTTTTAAGATCTCACATATGTTTTACTCCTACTTAGGGGTTTTCTTTGTTTGTAATTGAGTTAATGCTTTATATATTTATTTGTATACCAATATTTTATTTAATTACATAATAAATAATAATTTTTAATTTTTTCATAAAAATTACATAAAATAACAAATAATAAAAAAATCTATTTTTCAACCGCCAAACCGAAATGCTTCTCCCCGTAGCTTTTAAATTTTGGCTTTTCGGACTCAAACAGCCAATCCTTGCAACCAACTATCAAACACCTTTTGTTGCGGTTTGACCCGTCAAATCCGCTAAAATGGGTTAAAACAGCCAAAAGTCATCCTAAGTGCCAAAAAGCAAACACGCCCTATGTGTGATATAATTGTCATTGAACTACTTTAATTTGCCATATTGTCATTACTCACACCGAACCACTTCAGTTTCGAAAATTATATTGTGAACTTGTCCATGATGCAACTATAGATGAACGAGGTGAACTTGAGATGAACATTTTTTTATTATAAAAAAATAAAAATGTTGCAAAAAAAAATTTAATATGTCAAAAGACAATATTTTTTCATTCACAATTATGCAAAAAATAGTTTGATGCCTCTTGATTAGGGGTGGGCACGAAATCCGTTCCCGTTGGACCATTCCGAAAAATCTCAAATTCGTTTTGTAAATGTACCGAATAATTGGGACACAACTTTTTTATCCCGAACCCGTTCCGTCCCGTCCCGTTATCAAATGGGACATGAGCGGGACAACTTAATTTTATACTGGTCCGTCCCGTTTGTCCCGTTTTATCTATTTTATTAATATATAATTCTAATTCTATACACTCATTCTTTAATTAATTAAGTTAACTTCAATACTACCTACTGCTTTTGTTTTTTGAATGACAGTAGCTAATTTCTTGGTGTATATGAACACAACTAGTTTTTGGATGCCTTAGGAAGTTAATGACTTTTATTTATGACATTTTGTGACTTTTGGATTGAGTACCCCCTCTTATATTTGGGATTATGACAAAGTAGGACGACCCAAATCCGTACTGGTTTGTTCCGATCCCAAATTTTATGAGACAAACTGGGATAAGATTGTAATCTGAACCGTTCCGGACCGTTTATATATAACTCCACAAGACTTGAACAACTTGGACTGTCCCTATCCGTGCCAGCCCCTAGCCTTGATGTCTTGTTGTTTTCAAATTGAACCACTCGGATCATCTTCTTCCTAAAGTTCCTGATTCTCAGAGTGATATGTTCCCAGTCCCCGACGTGCTCGCCCGCTCGAGACTGATTCCCAAACGAGGTGAACCCTAATTTCATCTCAGAGCCAAACACACATTTGAGTTTTCTTCTTCTTCTTCCTGCAAAGCTCACAAATCACTGGTATCCAGTTAAGATTTGTTAGAACTTAAGCGATGTATGAATCCCTAAAACCAGAGAAACAATCCCTCAATTCCCAGGGTTAGAATCAAGACATGTGTGTATGATTATATCTCACCCTAACCCTACTTCTGGATGTGAATAACTTGCTTTGTTTGCTTTGGCTAATTTTATGTGTTTCAAAATCATGTGCAACATTCAATTCATAAAATCATGTGGTGTTCATTGCTCAATTAAGAGTTTTAGAACAGAACAAAATCTTCTGGCATTCACCAGATTATGAATCTTGGACCATGGAAGAATGATTCTGAACCAGTTCACGTGAGAGTTGGTAGAGTTCATCTTCAGTTTTACGAGATTACAAAAGCTATAATCTTGAACCAGTTTTTGAAACCTAAGTACAGGAATGAGATAGTGCTAATGCATGGAGGACCGGTATAATATCTTCAGATATGTGGAGAAATGCTTCTGAGAAGAAACTTGTATTGGTTTTGCTTTTCTTTATTAGCTTTTTAATCTTGAACCAGTTGTTGTTGTTGTCTTTGGTGCTGTACAGGGTGACTTTATGTTGTCTTCATATATGCTGGCTCGTATAAATATTACCTTACAGCTTGTTTCCGGATTTCTCATGACCCTTTGAACATGTGGTGGTGAGGAAACAACTGTCCTACAAATTTGAGCTGAGATGCGACGGGTTCTTCTTTGTCTCTTAAATGTCACCAATAATGATGCCAAATACCGAGCAAAAGTTACGCAATCATGTGCTTATTTCTCTTCAACCTCACCTTACTGTCAGGACCAACCAGTTCAAGACCGACATATAGAGGAACATGAACGACATTCCTCAACTGGGCCCGCGACCCGAATCCATAAACTGATTGCGTCACAGTCGGACCCACTTCTTGCCAAAGAAATCTTTGATTTGGCCTCTCGACATCCCGATTTCCAGCCTTCTTATGCTGTATTCCACTCCCTCATCATCAAACTCGGCCGTGCTCACCACTTCTCACTCATGGAGCCTCTTCTTCACTCTCTAAAGTACCACCGGTTCACCATTTCCCCATCACTATTCTCACACATTATCCAGATCTATGGCGATGCTGGAAATCCTGAAAAAGCCCTCAAAACCTTTTACACAATCTTGGAGTTCAACATGAAACCTCGTCGTAGACACTTGAACCAAATTCTTGAGATCCTCGTTGCCCACCGTGATTTCATTCGTCCTGCATTTGACCTCTTTAAATCTGCCCATCGATATGGAGTCCCGCCCAACACCAGATCTTACAACATTCTTATGAGAGCCTTTTGCTTGAATGATGATTTGAGCATCGCCTGCTCATTGTTAGATAAAATGTATGAAAGAGATGTTTTGCCGGATGTGGAGTCGTATAGAATCCTTATACAAGGGTTGTGTAGAAAGAGCCAAGTGAATAAAGCCGTCGATTTGCTTGATGATATGCTTAACAAAGGGTTTGTTCCGGATACCTTTTGTTACACCACTTTGTTAAACAGCTTGTGTAGGAAGAAACAGCTTAGAGAAGCTTACAAACTACTCTGTAGAATGAAGGTGAAGGGCTGTAACCCTGACATAGTTCATTATAACACTGTTATTTTAGGGTTTTGTAGAGAAGGTCGCGCTCTTGATGCTTGCAAGGTTCTTGAGGAAATGCCTGAAAATGGATGCCTACCCAATTTGGTGTCTTATAGAACACTGGTTGGAGGATTATGCGATCAAGGAATGTACGAAAAGGCTAAAGACTATGTGAATGAGATGGTGTCCAAAGGGTTTTCTCTGCATTTTTCGCGTGTTCATACACTGATAATGGGATTCTGTGGCCTCGGCAAAATCGACGAAGCTTGTGAGATCGTGGAGGTACTGTTGAAGCATCAAAACACACTGCATATTGATACTTGGGATGGAATTATCGGTCGGGTTTGTGAGGACGATGCTGAGAGGTTGGGAGACATTTTGGAAGAAATTAAGAAGGTAGAGATAAAGCCCGGGTCAAGAATCGTGGATATCGGTGCTGGTTTTGGAGATTTTATAATCAATAGAATAAAAGGCAGATCAAGAAAGGTTTGATTGCTTCTTGGAATTGGAATTTGATGCTCATGTGAAGAAGAAGAAGAAGAAGAAGAAGAAGAAACAAGGTAGGAGTCCCACTGTTTCCAATATTGAACTATATTTTATATAATTATATCCAATCCAAAAGGATAGTCTAAGATGAGAGTCTTGTTTGAGAATTGGGAGTAAAATCTTTAATTATGGGATACCTCAAGTGTGATCCCATCTTTCTCATCATCCTTCTCACTTCTCAAATAGAGTTAGTATTTGTGAATGTTTGTGAGAAGTTGAGCTCACATAAAGTTGCATGCTTTTGTTTTGCTTATTTTTTCTAACTTTTTAATTTTTATTAGAATCGAATCAAATCAAGACAGAAAAATGCTGGAAAAAAATATCAATATTTTGTCTATGATTAGATACTTTGTAATAATTACTAGTTTTTAAATTATGTTACATTATTTAATGTTACATATAATTAAGGAAAAATTACTCAAAATAATCCCGACTTTACCCGGTCTTTCAAAAATAATCTCATCTTTCACTGTGATGCATAATAATCCCAACTTTACTGAAATTTACCAGTTTTGGGTCACCGTTAAGTTTCTAACGGAGGGTTAACGGAAATGCCCGTTTTAGGCAACAAAATGAAAGTTGGGATTATTTTTGATGAATTTTCATTTTTTTTTTATTTTTTTAATTTTTTCATTTAAATTTTTTAAATTACTTTTTACCTCCATCATCATTTCTTTTTCTTTTTTAAAGATTAGTCTTAGTTTAAAAAATAAAAATAATAGATATAAAAAATGACAAAATGAGAAACGTAACTAAAATTATACAAAAATAATAAAATAAATAAGGTAATCAATGGAAACTAACTTGAAATTGGTTAAAGTAAAATAAAAATATACGGGTGGTTTTAATATTTTACGCATTATACAAAGTATTAACATATCACTTCTTATTTTTTAGAAAAACTTATCTACAATAATTCCAACTTTACCGGACGGCTTGTTCTTTTAAAAAATAAATTGTACATTAAGACTCTGTATAGTGTGTAAAATGTTAAAACCCACCACTCCGTATATATTTATTTTATTTCTTACCAGTTTATGTTTAATTTATATTGATTACATTATTTATTTGATTAATTTTGTATGGTTTTAGTTATTTTTCTCATTTTTATTATTTTTTATATTTATTTTTTTCTAAGGTAAGAATAATCTTTAAAAAAGAAAAAGAAATGGAGGTTGAAAGTAATTCAAAAAATTTAAATAAAAATTTCAAAAAAAATTAAAAAAACAGAAATTCATCAAAAATAATCTCAACTTTCATTTTGTTGCCTAAAACGGGCATTTCCGTTAACCCTCCGTTAAAAATTTAACGGTGACCCAAAATTGGCAAATTTCAATAAAGTTGGGATTATTATGCATCACAGTGAAAGGTGTGATTATTTTTGAAAGACCGGATAAAGTTGAGATTATTTTGGGTAATTTTTCCTATAATTAAATAATAAATACTATTGTTCTTATTATGTCACATACAATTAAATAATACTTAGTAATAATGTTAAATATGAATAAATAAAACTTACTATTATTGTTATTTATAATAATAATAATAATTTTAAGGACAATGTTTGTAGCACCCTTTTATCTGATTTGAATTAATCTGATCTAATTTGATTTAACTAAAAATATAATGTAAAGGCTGATTTAAGAGATAGCTAGAGGAACAGAAAATTACTCATGGGTGACGCGAGTTTTGTTGAAATAACTCTCAGGTCCCTCTATTTTCAAAAAGACAGCAGAGGTCCTTACATTTTGTTGTAATGACTGGAAGGGGACATTTCATCCAATATTTCATCTATAAACGTTAATAAATGTATTTTTTCCTATTTTTTTCTTAATGTTTTATGGTAATAAATCTTAAGTCGCTCCTTTTTTTATTTCTTTGTTTTTCTTTCATTTTGTTACTATTTTTTTAAAGTGTTATTTTAGAATTTCTTCTATAAAATCGTATAAAAATTCAAAATTGTTTGTATTATATTAAAACAAATGAAATAAAAAAAATTTTTAAAAAAACAAGGTAATGGCAAAATAGGAAAAAAAAGTATTGGAAAAATAGGAAAAAAAATCATTTATTAACGTTTATAGATGAAATATTGGATGAAATGTCTTTCAGTCATTACAACAAAATGTAAGGACCTCTGCTGTCTTTTTGAAAATAGAGGGACCTGAAAGTTATTTCAACAAAACTAGCTTCATCCGGTATTAATTTTCTGCTAGAGGAAAGTACGGTAAGTATTTCTTGGAAGGACATGCTTTCTTGATTTCTTTCTTTAACTCTCATACGGCGCAGAGACGAACCGTTCCTGCCATTGAAGTTGCAGACGAAAGTGAAAGAAATGGAAACGGAGAAGACAGGGAAGCGATTCGCGGGGAAGGTAGCAATAGTCACGGCTTCGACTCAGGGCATCGGCTTCGCCATCGCTCAACGCCTGGGCTTCGAGGGCGCCTCTCTCGTCATCTCTTCTCGCAAGCAGGTGCTCATAAAACCCAATCTTCAAAATTGAAACAATGATTACAAATACTTGTTTCCAAACGGCCCTGCAATTCGGCTGAGTATGTTTGTCTGAATCGAGATTTGCTGGATTTCTTGTGTGGTTTGGAATTTTATTAGGTTTTATGCGGTTTGGAGTGTGGATTTTGATGAGAAGGTAGTGTGATCATGAATGATTCATGCCTGATTTTTGCAGAAAAATGTTGATGAAGCAGTTGAGAAACTAAGAGGGAAAGGAATTGAGGTTTTGGGAGTTGTTTGCCATGTTTCAAATTCGCAGCACAGGAAGAATTTGATAGAGAAGACACTCCAGGTACTAACTTTGCGGTTCTTAAAACCATATCCATTGTTGAATCATCTGTTATTACTGCAGGGTTTGCTTAGGCATATGCTATTAACCGTCCGTATTTAGGTGTCTACTTTCTTTTAAAAAAACATGTTTTTATGAAATGAGTTTGTATTGTCAAATGCATCCTTCAAATGAGTTTATCATTGATTCATGTCAACAATACTCATATTCTATCTCTAGGATATTTTATACGGAGTACAATTCATTTTAAGTTCTTTGTTCAATACGGGAAGTGGACATTTAATTCTGGATAAATGAAAACAAGAAAGTGGATGACTAATTCTAGACGGAAGTAGTTGGTTTTTTATGGAGCATCTCATTCAATTAAGAAATTATTGTAGCATATCATTCAACTCAAAGTTTATTGTAACTTGTTTTTGAGCTGTATTTGAGTTAAGGGGCTCTTGAAAACAACCTATCTACTTTCAAGTAGGGATAAAGTCTACGTACACGTGCTCTCCCCAGACCCTACCTTGTGTGGGATTCAACTGGGTTTGTTGTTGGTGGTGGTGGTTTTTAGCTGATTGAATTTATAAGAGGGAAATTTATGGTCTTTTTTTCTTCTTTGTTTTAGAAATATGGAAGGATAGATGTAATTGTGTCCAATGCTGCTGCCAACCCTTCTGTGGATTCAATTTTAGAAACCAAAGAGTCTATTCTTGACAAGCTATGGGATATCAATGTGAAAGCCTCTATACTCTTATTGCAAGTAAGTCCAAATACTCTTACTGCAACAAAGACTCTATTATGATGTCCTTCTTCGGATAAATCCCGCGTTGATTAAGTACAAACTTATATTCCTTTCATCCCAAAGTTATCTTCAAAAGTGGAAATGACACCGAGATTAAGAATGAAAAGAAAATCTTTTTGGCACCATAGATATGTAGATTGACCAAAAAAAGGGAAATGGGAAATTGATTTTAGGACAACCAAAAATGTAAAGTGAGAAGTTAATTTTGGGACAGATGAAGTAATTATTGGGCTACCAGTCTTGCCAAGCTGGCATTGTAGCATGTAGCCTGAAATGTTATTGTACTATATCTCACATTGGATCATAAATATAGGAGGAATTCATGGCAATGTCCTCAGGAATTTGAGATTGCACAAGAATATTTCAAGATTGTACAATTATCATCGGTGCTCTCAAAAGATTCAATATTTTTACAATATTACTCCAAAAGAAGTTTTAGTTTACATGGATCCCCCATTTTTTTTATTTGAGGTGTGATCAATATGAAATCTTGGAGTGTTGTTGTAAAAATGTCAAGTTTCAAGGAGCACTAGTGGTAAATTATTTAATCTTAGAATATTCTTGTAGAATTTCAAAATTTTGAAAGTATTGATATGATTTTTTCCCCAAATACAAACATATAGTCTGTGAGCTGAAGTCTTTGACCAATCTATCTTCACAGAAAGTTTCATTAGCATTCAAATAGTTACAATGCAATTTATTGACTTTTCGGCTGTTCCTTGGAACAGGATGCAGTTGCTCACCTGCAAAAAGGCTCATCAGTTGTTTTAATATCTTCAATCACTGCCTTCAACCCGCCAGCAGGAATGTCTATGTATGGAGTTACCAAAACTGCTCTTTTAGGACTTACCAAGGTACGGATTAAGTGTTTATCTTTAGATTGTGTCCGGTAATTTTTTGTTTCTTTTTTTTCCAGTTAAATGAAATTGTGTGTGAACTGGCAGGCTCTTGCAGCAGAAATGGCCCCAAATACTCGCGTTAACTGTGTAGCACCGGGGTTCGTCCCCACTCACTTCGCCGAGTTCTTAACAAAGTCAGATGAGATAGTAAGTTGTCATCAGTGTTGTAGCAAAAAACCATTCACGGGTCTACAATTATCAACTTGAGCTTGTGTTTTAGTTGGTGTCTTGACATGGAGTTAGAGTTTTCTTGAACCCAGAGGTCACGGGTTCGAACGTGATGGGTGTGTTCGATATTAAAAACATTTTGGAACTTGTGGTTGGTTGAGTTGGTTTATTTGACAACTCTTTGTTGTTTTGCAGAGGAACTCTCTCGTGGAGAAGACGCTTCTGAATAGGTTGGGAAAGACGGAAGACATGGCGTCAGCCGCGGCATTTTTGGCATCTGACGACGCCGCTTATATAACCGGAGAGACTTTGGTTGTTGCCGGTGGAATGCCTTCCAGGCTCTGAGAGAGACCCTTTCTAATCGCACTGGTCGCGGGTGCACCCTCCAAAGTCCGAATTGCGCCCCCAATAATATATCTGGTCACGTACACAATTGTAAAAGAAAAGAAAAAGGAAACATTTTGTACAGGTGACAGAATATTATTGGGGTGTAATTTGCACTTTGCTAAAATTGTAATGTTTTGTTTACTAGTAGTACTTATTACAATGTTTTTGTACTGGAAGAGATGATTCATTTGCTTAAGTTCAAATAAATTCAGTGTGACTGGTGAAAACTGTCAAATTTCATTGCTGCAAATGTGACTGCCCTGCCCCTTCTGCTGATTCTTTACCACCGCCGGAGCCTCCCCTTGGCGGTGGCAGAAGCTCGTCATGTAACCACTTCGCCCCAATATTGTTAGACCACCGTCGGGAAGTTGCCCTCAGTTCTGGATCAAACTTCCTGCAGAGGAAGGTTCTCGTGACATTGGGAACCAATGTCATGGGATGACCCGGGGGCGCTCCGGTGTCCCGTTCATAAAATTGACGGTTCTTACCCCCCCTAATCCCCCTGGTAAACCCCCCACCCCGCCCCGACCCGAACACACACCCCACCCCCTTCAATTGCATCCCACAAGTCGATTTTGACTTTGGAGTCAAAATTTGACTCCAAAGTCAAAATCGACTTGTGGGGTGCAATTGAAGGGGTGGGGGGTGTATTCGGGTCGGGGCGGGGTGGGGGTTTACCGGGGGTTAGGGGGGTAGGAACCGTCAATTTAACGAACGGGGCACCGGAGCGCCCCCGGGTCATCCCATGACATTGAGAACCAATGTCATGGGAACCAAGGTGCACAAAAATATATGAGTAGTTTTTAAAAAAAATACATTAAAATTTTTATTATTTTCATCCCAAATTAAATTACATACGTGGTATTTACTACTACTTACATAATCAAATTTTATTTACTTTCTTTATTACAGAGTAATTTTATGACAAATTTAATAAATTATTAGTCATGTTATCTTTTGTTTTGTAAAATTTTTAATATAATTCTTAAATACTTCGTATATACTCATTTTTTTTTAAAATTTTATTTCAATTTCCAAATGAAATGATTTGAAAGTAATTACAATGAGTCATTGTAAACGTAAACAATTTAAAATGGAATGAAGGAAATACAAAAGAAAATGTGATATAACTATACAATTTAAATTATATTCGGTATTAAAAATAACTTTAACCGTGAAAATTTGAGTTCAATTGGAATAAAGTAGTTTTTATGTCTTTTGTTTTGATTGAAAGGAAGTGCGGAGTAATAAGAACGAAGAGGGCACAACTAAAGACTACGGTAATAAATGGCCAAAATCCGAAAGATTTCACATTATTGCACAATCCAAAATTCCATACATATTTAAATTTTTTACGTGACATTAGCAGATTCTATCTGGCTGGAAAAGGGTAAATCCGTAATCACAAACAGCTTAGTAGGAAAAAAAATTATTTACACGACGTGGCTAAATTAAATATTAAAAATTAAAAGATAAAAAATATGTCAGCTCAGTGGAAAGCTCATTAGAGCACCAAAAGGAATGAATGGACATATATTCTTCTCTCTCTTTCTTTCTCCATTCCATCCTCTCCTTGTTCTTCTTCTTCTTCTTCTTCTTCTTCTTCTTCTTCTTCTTCTTCTTCTTCTTCTTTTTATGCACACTTGAGAGAACCCTCAAAGGTCTCTCCCTCCCTCATTCTTGAATTTTTGATCTATACAGGAACTACGTCATCGCTCTGACCTTCTTCATCGCAAGTCAAGATCAACCCTTCGGTGTAGGTCGGGAATATGCACCGCAACCATTGACAGCTCATCGAAACCGGTTCTCGTGGCGGGACGATCATCAACACATTGTCGTGCCGCCTCACGACCCCCATCACACTCACCGTGCTTCCTTCTTTGATGTAACTGGGGGTCCCATACAATACAATACAATACAAGGAGAGCCACCGAGTCAGTCGTCCCACACCAGATAAATATGGAGTGAGGAAAAGTACCCGTAACAACAAACCAAGTAACATTTCACGAAAAGTAGTGTCTGGGGAGGGTGGTGTGTGCATATGGTTTCACAGTAGCACAAACAAAGTAAAAGCACGCGGGAAAAAAACTTGGGTTCATGTTTAGCTTACCCTTCTTTGAGGCGCATAAAATAGGGCATAAGTTCATGTCTAGCTCTCATCCTATTTACCAAATGGAACTGATAGCTTGTTTTGGAGTATGCATTTTAAAATAGGGCATAAGTTGCAAATAAGATTACACGCGCGCACTAATAGTTCTTTTTGGTAGCTAAAAAGATAAGCTCTTGTTTGAAAAGTTATGTCCTAGCACTTGAGAAATAAGCTACTAACTTTTTTTTGTTTGTTTAGTCATTACCACTAATGACCATATAAGCTCAAATACCCAATAACCCACTGCATAGCATTTTCTTAGATTAGAAATTTAGAATCAATCAATCAAACTCAATAGATGCAGAGAGAGAGAGAGAGAGAGAGCAATCATGTTTAGCTTACCCTTCTTTGAGTCGCATAATACGGTCGTCGCTCGAAAGGCTTCGGTCTGCAAGCCACTGCAAGAAATTTGGGGATGAATCCTTATTACCCTTTGTTATGTCAGCAACAGTTGAAGAGCTGACAAATGGGGCAACCTTGGCTCCATGACCTGCCTTCACTAGAGCTCTTAGCCCAGTTCGGTAGTCTGATATATAAAAGTCGGCCACATATTTCTGCTTGAGGAAAAGAAGCACAACAAATTCATAAATACTTGAAAACCAGGATAAAAAATATTTCGCCATGTATACACGTGTTGGTGAGAGGGCTCTTTGCAATGACTATGCACTACACAATGGAGTGTTACAGAGTGGATCTTCCACAAAGTAACTCCATCATTGTAGAAGATCCATTTATGCCCTCAGCAATCCCAAAAAACTAGAGGCTAAACTAGAAAAAACAATAATGATGAAATTTAGAACATTAGAGCAAAACATCTCTCAGCCTTTGTTTAGTCAGGATTTTGGAGGGGGGGGGTGTGGAAGGTGGATGAGTGATGTTTTTGGTTGGGGGAGGAAATTTAATGTTGATTTTATTTCTACTTTTGCATCAAAATTAGTTCACATTATTACTCCTTTGCATATACATAATACATGAATAGATTTTTCATTACAACAACAAAGAATATCAGGTATAACCGTATAACATGGTTACATATTCTTGTAAAATGCCAATATCTACTGACTCCTCCATGCAACCAATCATGATATTTTAGCCCTTCCAGTTTTCACATTTGTATTTTTAGCTCATCAAAATCCCCCCACTCTATGAAACAAGATACTTTTTTTTTGCATTTATACATATTCTTGTATAATATCACTTCCTCTTCTCATTTCTCTTCCTATCCTCTCTTTTGAACCAAATAAGGGCTAAAAGTAGGGGAAAGAACACACTTTAGTTCGCACAAGCTGGGGATGAAAATATTATGTAAGTATCTTGAAAGAATGTTGAAGCCTATAAGTAACAAAACTCAGAAACATCAAGCAGGTTAACATAAAAACAGACATTGGAGTATGGATGCAGAGATTCCCACACATAGTGTACAGCAAACAAACCTCCGAATGCCTTAGTCCCCATGAAAAGAAACAGTGTTTTGAATTTGCAGGTTTGGCACCACATCCTCTGTACTCATGCAACTCTGTGGAAACATATACGCATCTTGGTATCTTCTGGAAAGAAGTTTCTAGAGGGCTACTTCCACATGTGACAATCTACAAGCAAAAACATTTGGATCAACAAAATAAGTAACAAACCTCCTACACGTCAAAGAACGTCTATTGTAACAAGTTTGGGTATAGGTACATATTTAGCAAGAGCCTAACCGCTATTTGTGAGGACCCCTCAATTGAGGAGATAAAATTGAAGCATTGGAAGAAGAAGTTTAATCAAAAAAGGAAACTTTATGAAGGAAAAAATACCAATACCAATATGAAACTATTATAGTGCTTATTATAGCAATAGAAGACTGATACTATTATTAAAATTTTAAAATTTACAAATTAAAAATAGCAAGGGCTCCTAGCCAACCATGGGCCCATATCACATTAATAATTAGACGCCTCAGATTAGCATATTGGCACATTATTCATAGCAAACAGCAACCCCCAAAAACTGAGGTGCGCAATATGTTGCTGTCACTCATGCCGTTCTGCTCTCATCACCAGCACTCTATTCTGTATAGAATACCTACAAAATATTTCTTTTGCATGTTAGCTCTTCCTGAGATGCTAAGAATGAGCCACAAAGCACATAGTTATAGAGTAAGACTTACCCAAGAAATGATCATTTCCAACCCTATGGGGCTCTATCTTTTTCAGATTTTTTTTATAACTATAATAGGTTCTTTGATTTTTTTTAAACATATTAAGAAACACAAATCTCTAAAACTTTACATAGCTAGTAAAACTAATGGTCAATACTAGCATACTAAATGCTTCACAAACACAATCCAACCAGACTAGAAAAGCATCCATTTTACAACAAAAACAAACTCCTTCCATCCTGCAAAACATTCCGCCTTGGCAGCGACACAAGCTTGGTTTGAGAACAACATTTTTTATTAGCGTTAAAGTTCTTGAAAATCTTTTAAAGGTGCAAATTAACTTTGAAAACTTTCTAACACTAAAAACTAAAGTTGAATAGTATTTTCAAAATGCTAAAACTAAATGCACAAGCTAATGCCAAACAAAATTAGAGTTATTAAGAGAGAAATAGTATAAACCATAGAATTCCATACTTAAAAGAAATGTAGGAATTTGTTTTGACTTTTGAGTCAGACAAAAAGGTTAATATGGAATTCATCCAAATGATCACATGTTTTTGAATTCATCTCTAAACATGACTCCATAAGCTTAAACATACAAACATTCATGTTAATATACATACAAAGGTTACTTTGTTGGTAGACAGATGGGAATAAGGGTAGTGAAATTACCCCTGTGACCTTGATGAACTGTCCATCGACCGCACCTCTGAGCTCGGCATCTGGATATCTTTTCAGAAATCCCATCAAGCTTCGCTGTTTATAAGTGAAATTCCATATCAACAGCACCATTGCTGGAGCTAGAATCACGGCCAGTGCAATGAGGACCATTGATTTCTTCACGGCCACCATCAGGAACGCCCCTACTACCAGAGCCATTACTATCAGAACTAGAAACACCCACACGGCGAGCTTCGACACTCTAAACCCTAGCTTTATCTCCTCGCCCAATTTCGTAACAGCCGCGCCGTAGTGTACTTTAGTCGAAGGTACCGACGGCGGTTCTAGCTGGCCGGAGCGCCTGCCGGCGCTGGACCCCAATGGACCGGAAGTGATGAGGCCGGTGGGCTGGATTGGAGTCATGATTGGGCCGGAAAAGGAAGAGGACGACGATTTCTTCGAGATCGGGCCGGAGTTGATGGATTTGTGGCCGAGCTCGCCGGAGCTCGGCCCGGATCTGAGGGTTGCACTGTTGTGCTGAGAAGACGAAGAAGCTCTGGAGAAGGGCTTCAATGGAGGAGGGGGGCCCGCAACCTCCCCACTTGACAAGGCAACTCCGTACATCTTCCCCAGCTCGCCCGACTTCTTGACGTCGCCGCCGGTGTACGGCACCGCGCGTGACGCGACTGCCGGAGGCCGATCCTTGGGCTGCTCCGGCCTGCCAGACACGTAAAGCCCATTGCTCAGCTGGTGTGACCCGGTCCGAGAACCCATTTTGTAGAGAGAGAAAAAGAAAGCGAGAGATGAACTGTGTGAGAGAGTGAGCGAGTGGAGGAGAGAGAGAGAGAGGAGAGATGGTAAAGATAGAGAGAGAGGGTTAGTGTGAAAAGACCAAAATGGGGCTTGGGATTATCTAATGACGGATATGTCCTTATCTCTTAAGTATACGAAAATCTGGCGCTGAAATTAGTTTTTAAGGTTGTTAATAACGAATAGTCCGTACTAATTATACTAGAGCCTCGCGAAGTGCCGAATTTACGATCATGCCCCTCTTGCTATGCCGTTCATTGGTTAAATTTCACAAATGGTACCTGAACTTTAGCTGAAATTTCGAAATAGTACCTGAACTTCAAATCCTTTCACAAAAATCCCTGAACTTACACAATCCTTTCACTAATGAGCCATTAGCCCGTTTCTAGGTTAACTTCCGGTCATTAGAGCCAAATTCGAATTTTATATATTTTAAAATTTTCAATTTGACCCCATTTCTTCTTTTCTTTTCTTCCACGCCCCCCCACCGCCGCCTGCCGGTCAAAGTCGCCGGAAAATGAACTTTTTCCGATTCCGGCGGGACCAATGTCATTCTCTTCGTCTTGAGACGAGGATCAATAATATCCAAACCATTTTGTCTAATTTGGCCTGTAACTTCTCGAATCTGAATTTTTCTACTCGAAAAAACCCTAAAATTCGAAATTGGATCCAAAATTGGGGGTTTTGCAAATCTTCATCAAATCTTGCAATTGAGGGGTCCTTGGAGGTCGCCCGGATGCCACGATCGCATTGGAGTTGGTTCCCGCCGTCAATTTCGTCGGAGTTGGCCGGAATTCGGAGCGTTTTCCGGCCAAATATTATCACAATTATTATTTTGTCTTTTTAGTAATTTTGTTTGTTTACTTTTTTCGTTGATTATTTGATAAAATAAAATATTACTGTCGTATCTTATTTTTTACAATTTTTGATGTACTTTTGAACGATATAATTCTTCTTTTTATGTTTTTTTACTAATTTATAAATAAAATAATTTTAAAAATGATGATTTGAAACGTTGCTCGAAATGTGATGAACATTTTGTAACGAAAGAAGTATTGTGTGTCATGAAGTCATGGAGCACCCCGCTTCGACTGGTTAAATAATTCGTTACTCCGTACTCTCTTCATTCTTACTTAACTTTTTAGTTCACTTTTCAAACTTAAAAGTTGACCTACAATATCTTTAAAATATATTAGCAAAAAAATATTAAAAATAATATATTTAAAGTATTTTTCGATACCAATAGTTTGATATAATTTTTATATTTTAATTCATTTACATTTTTATATATAGTTAATTAAACGTTTGGCACGTAAAGTAAAAGAGGCAGTTAAATAGGAATGGAGAAAGTATATCTTTAGTTCTACTAGAAGTTCAATAAAATTTATATTCTATCCAATTTTGTACTCTCTTCGTCATAAAAAAAGACTTTCATCTTGACTTAGTATAGAATTTAAGCAAAGTAAAAATTTGTAGATGAAACTTGAAAGTAACACAGAAGAGAGAAAAAGTGTGAATCACTAAAAAAAGTTTTAAAAAGGAAAAGAGTTAATTATGTGAATCACTCAAATACGGTAAATATGCGTCATTATCTCTTATAATTTTAAAACTTACGTCGTTGCTTCTCATAGTTCCAATTATGCTACGTCAATATCTATCCAGACTAAATTAACCTTCATATATTAGGTGAATAGTTCTGCCCCCCATATAATTTTGGAAATGACACCATCCCCCTCTCCCATTTTTTTCTTTATTGCTTTTCTTTGTTCTACTATATTTTCAAAAATATGTTTTAAAAAAATTAAGATTATTTTTTATAATGTTTTAATAATGAAATTTTCGTGATAAAAGGTCAATTAAAAAAATAGGTAAGGTACATTTCAAGTTAAACATTTTTTTTATCCAAAAGAGATCTTTATTGGTTCATAAAAATCAATAAAACATTCTATTTTTACACTAAGGACCTGTTTGGGAATAACTTTAGCGATTAGCGTTAGCGTTTTGGTAAGGCTATCTACGGGTAGCGTTTAGCGTTAGCGTTTTCAAAGTAATCTGCACCGTTAAAATTTTATCTAAAACGCTGACGCTAATCTCTAATGTTATTTCCAAATAGGCCCTAAAGCTAGCTCATTTCTCATATTCTGTTCATTTTCTAATTTCTTTATTGATTTTTTCCCTTTTTAAATTTTTTCAAAATAATTTTATACGATTTCCTATATTTTAATCAAAATTAAAATAAAAGACAAAAATAATGAAAAAAAACTTCTATTGAATAAAGAAAATTAATAAGTGATGAAGGAAATCTCTTGTGCATCTGACAAAAAAGTATTATTAGTATATAATTAGATATATATTGAAAAGATATTACACGATATTCTTTTGGTTTTGACATATTAAAAAAAATGTTTAGATAAAAAATGAAAATATTCAATTTGACAAATGAAGTTTATGTTAGTTTTTTTGTTTTTCATTTCCAACACAAATATTTTAATTTTTTAATTTTTAATATAGTTTTGAAAATCAACTTATCATTATTTGAAATACAAATATTTTGTCTTCTATTTACGAATAAAAGAAAACAAAAAAGAAAAACAATAAAAAAAGAGAGGGGATGTTGGTGCTCATATCCAAAAACCATAGGGTATGACAAAATTATTCACCTACCTAATATTTGAATGATATTTTTGTGCAGAATTGCATCGACGTAGCAATATTCGAATCATGCGGGATAATGTCGTAAGTTTTGAAAGGATGCTTTATTTTTTAGGAAAATGAAATGACACATAAGATAATTAATACTCATGAAATTCTTTAGTTCTAATTTGTTCAAATTAAACATTTAGAGGGTGTTTGAGACTGATTAACTTGTAGATAAAGTGATTTCTACAAAAGCTGAAAGCAGAAGCACCTCATACATGCTTCTCCGAAACAGTGTTCTATGAACAAAATAGTGGTGGTGAAAAGCAGAAGTTGACATGCCAAACAGAGTAAAATCACTTCCACTCAAAGCAGAAGCTAAATTATTAAAAGCATCGCACTGCCAAAACCTTCTTAGTTATATTTGTCATTAGCTTTAGATTTTAGTTTCAAAGCTATCATATCATAGTTTTTAGCGTTAGTATTTTTTTACGTCAATCGGAAAAATTAAAGAATTATATACTCTGTAAAATACTAATGGTAATTACAGAAACTATTTCCAAACACAAACTAAATGGTTAGAAAATCAATTTTGAGCTCTTGTTCTCGGAAGATATGGAAATCTTAAGTAACAATAAGATTTTAACAAAGAAAACCAAGATTCATGTTAAGAGTTTGTTCTTTCCAATTTATCTTTATTACTCCCTCTGTCTCCCTGTATTTGTCCACTTTCATTTTTGTACACCATCTTATTGAAATTAGATCAGATGATATTAGCTCTGAAGTAGCTTTAAATATAATTATACTCATATCAAATCAGATTATATTAAATCATATCTTAAAAAATCAGTTAAATTAAATAAGATTAGGCGAAGAAAACAAGTTCCAAATCACCGAGAAACAAAGAACATGTCTTAAAAATTTTGATATGACTCTTCTCGTGTCGAAATAATCTTCCAATTTAATTTCACAAATTTTAAGAGCAATCTTGAGAAGAAAAGAGAGTGGTTAAACTTTGATTGAAGGAATAGAAAAATACCTCAAGTAAAGCAATGGACGACGATGATGATGCTTTGCCATCTAATTGCTTCGCGTGACACAAAGAAAAGGCATTTTTGGCATTCAATTAGCTCCAACCTTTTCTTTCTTCTTCTAATACACCAAATTAATTTGTTTAGAAATATTTCAATTAAATGAATCATTCAAAAGTAGAGTAAAACATAGTCTTTATTTTTATAATTAAAATAATATTTTTTATCACCAAAATATGATTATTACAATATGGTATAATCGCGCTCTATATTCACTTTTATACATATTATTCATATTATACGTCTTATTTTAAGATAAAAATATGTAGATATTTAAAATTTTTCTATGTTTTACGTCTATTTTAACATTTCATGTTTCTATGTTCCTATTATCCACCTAAAGTCTAACATGGTAACTAATTTATTACAACAAACAAATGAATACATGCGGAATAGATAAATAAATATTCCTTCCATTAATTTTTTTTTTCTCCAATTTGATTTTTTTGGTCAAATATTTTAAACTTGAATAAATTGCGCCCTTCAACCTAAAAAGAATTACACATTTCATTATTCAAAAATCACATAATTTTTTTTATTTGTGCGCTTTGATTAATTTTTTGATGAAATAAATATTTTTTGTCACCTCTTTTTTTATAAAATTTTTGACGTAATTTTTAAATATGTAAATTTTATTCTTAATTTACATATTAATATTTAAATAAAATGAATTCAAAAAAATTAAAATTTCGTTTCGTTTTGTGTAAAATGTAAAACAATTAGAAACGGGGGGAGTATAAAAAAAGATGCACTAAATTATCATATAAATTTAGATATTAATATATTCATTTTGAAATATTTTATTTTTTTATAATATATATTCGATACTTGTACATAAATAAAGATATTAGCCAAATATTCGGTACTTGTGGTCCATGAGTCATAGGTTCGACAAGAAGTAATAACTCTACATGTTTAGAGTCTGTTTGGAAATAACGTTAGAGGGATTAGCTTTATCGTCTTGAATATATACGAGTCGCATTTAACGTTAGCGTTTTCAAAGTAAATTTACATCATTAAACTTTTATCCAAAACTTTAACGGTTATCGAAAACCGTATTCCAAAACAGACCTTTGATTAGTAGAAAATGTATGTAGAAGAACAATATTATACGGAGTAATAAATTTATTATTGTTTAAAAATAAAGAAATTAACAACTACAAGAAAAGTTTTGGAAGAATTGGAATATAAAAACCAGAGAAATGGCGCCTCAGCCTAAAATCTCTGCTTTGAATCCATCTTTCTCACCAAAAACAGACCGCCAGAACGATGAGCATCACGATGTAATAATGTAAACAATATGCTGTACTTTCTCGTCTTCTTCACCATGAAATAATCCAGCTCAGTTTCTTCGGTTTCTACGCATCACCCACCATGGAGGAATTCGATCTCAATCTCATCAGCCTCTTCAGATTCGTGCCCACAGCTACTTGTGATTCCGTTTCTTGAAATCAAAGTCGCATCTTTCCGTCGCGTGTTTCTGACGCCTTCTCAGAGTTGCCCGGGATGTGTTCGACGAAATTACCCAGAGAACTACATGGCGCCGGGCAGTTGTTGTTTCCGTCCATTTCGAGCGAGAAGGTGGAAGATCAAATCACTGGTTCCGAACCCGCATTCAGAAACGGAAGAGGAGAAGAGACTTGACAGCTTGGAATCATGGGAAGATGCGTTTCTTGAATCAGATGGTGTTGAAGAAACAGGGGAGGGTTTGAAGGAGGAATGGACGGCGGATCTTTCTCAGCTGTTTATAGGGAACAGGTTCGCTTCGGGTGCTCGTAGTAGGATTTATAGGGGAGTTTATAAGCAGAGAGCTGTGGCTGTGAAGATGGTGAGAGTTCCCAGTCATCATCATCGGTCGGGGAAGGAGACGACTAGAGCCCGTCTTGAACAACAATTCATCTCTGAAGTTTCCCTTCTTTCCTCCATCTACCATCCCAACATTGTGCAGGTTAGAAAAGAAAAGAAATGATGTTTTTGTGTTAAACAAAGATTGGCCTAAAAAGTTCATTGCGTTGAGTTATTGCATTTATGAACAGTTCATTGCAGCATGTAAAAAGCCACCTGTGTACTGCATAATCACAGAGTACATGCCACAAGGAACACTGAGGATGTATTTGAACAAGAAAGAACCATTCTCACTTCCAATAGGAACAGTCCTGAGGTTAGCTCTTGATGTATCCCATGGAATGGCGTACCTCCATTCGAAGGGCGTGATTCACAGAGACCTAAAGTCAAGCAACTTGCTCCTCGACGACGAAATGCGCGTCAAAATTGCAGATTTTGGGACGTCGTGTCTTGAAACGCAGTGCCGCGGAGCAAAAGGGAGTATGGGGACTTTTCGGTGGATGGCTCCCGAGATGATCAAGGGGAAGTCGTGCACGCGCAAAGTTGATGTTTACAGCTTTGGAATTGTGCTGTGGGAAATCACCACTTCTTTGTTGCCTTTCCAAGGAATGACTCCTGTGCAAGCCGCATTTGCTGCTTCTCACAA
This sequence comes from Cuscuta australis, assembly GCA_003260385.1. Taxonomy (NCBI): domain Eukaryota; kingdom Viridiplantae; phylum Streptophyta; class Magnoliopsida; order Solanales; family Convolvulaceae; genus Cuscuta; species Cuscuta australis. The sequence goes on along the minus strand of NQVE01000142.1, from coordinate 3,693,599 downwards.
GGTTAGATTCATTGGTTTCATTGTTTGGACCTCGAAGCATTAGAGCCTTAGGATATAAACATTTCAAGGCCTACAAACACAAGCTCGAACTTGTGGTTTATTTGGTTTCTTGACATAGTAACAAAATCTTTCTGGCATAATTAAAGATCATGAGTTTGAACTCCAGCGTCACGCCATTTAATTTTTTTGCTCATGTGTAATGCCAGAGTAAAAAACAAACCTTGCCCGCGCGCACTTAAGGGTACATAGTAGGTTATAAATTCTTTTATAGGCCAACAACCACAAGATAACTTATGGTTGGTGTAATTCCTTAATTGAGACATCATGGAGCTAGTTATTGTGTTAATATAGTATCAAAAGATTATTAAAATATGTTCTCTAACGGAAAAAGAGTAATCTAGGAGTAAAAATATAGACAACATTTCGAAACAAGAGCTCCATGTTTATTCCCAAGTAAATTACAATACCAATAATTTCTGCTATACTATTACACTGAAAACTCTTATTTTTGAATAAAAACATGTCACACTCAGGGCCGGCACATGACCTGTGCAGCCTGTGCAATTGCACAGGGCCCAATAAATTTGAGGGCCCAATTTTTTTGGATAGTAACACACCCTAGTGACCCCTAGTACCATCAATCTTCCATACTTTCTTTTTTTTTTAATTTTCTCTTCCGATTTCTTCTTTAAATCCTTATTTACTATGTACATTGTTTAGTCTATTATCATTTTGTTTAGTTGCTATTTTTTAGCCCAATTAAAAAAAACCATTAATTATTTATTAATTACATTACGAAGTAGAAATCAATAAAAACATAATTTTTCAATTTAACTATTTTTCAAAGAATTAATCATTAACTTAATCTATGTAGAATCAAAAGATATAAAGAAACGTTCGAAAAAATATATAAAGAAATATTTTTATGTAAACTTTTACTCCATAATCAGAGTTTTTTTATTTTACATTTTCATTGTAAAAAGTACTCTATATATAATTAATATTTATTTCATATAAGATTATTCATATAGTTCAAGTTTTTTTAAATAGTCAAATTAGGCAAATTTTAATCATCATTAATATAAATATTGTACTTCATATTGAATATAAGTATGAACGCAAGTTATTAGATTTATCTTGGGTCAAATTTTTAAGAATTTATTTTCATTGTATTAGTATGTCTTACAAATTTAATATAATTTGTTTAATTTAATTCGAAAAGGTTCTGATGAACAAATAGTCTCAAGAATTTAAAATTTACAAATATGAAGTCACATGGAGTCATAAGTTTTAATTTGCACAGGGCCTTCGTTTACTTCAGACCGGCCCTGGTCACACTCCTATTTTGAAGATAATGGCTGTGTTTTGTTACTATATTGGGTGTTTTCTTGTCCTTCTCTAATAGATAATCTTGCAGAACGAGAGACCGCCATTACCTGCTAGTTTCCAACCAGCGGCACTGGCGCACCTAATAAAGCGCTGCTGGGCAGCAAGCCCGTCAAAGCGGCCTGATTTCGTCGACATAGTTTCTGCATTAGAGATATATGATGAGCATGTGAGAGAAGGTCTTCCCCTTGCCTTCAACTCCGGGCTGGTAAGTAGAAACGCCATTGTTGATTGTTTCAAAAGCTCCAAAATTTGACTCCAAAGTCAAAATCAACTTGTGGGGCGCAATTGAAGGGGGTGGGGGGTGCGTTCGGGTCGGGACGGGGTGGGGGGGGTTTATCGGGGGGTTAGGGGGGGTAGGAACCGTCAATTTTACGAACGGGGCACCGGAGCGCCCCCGGGTCATCCCATGACATTGGTTCCCAATGTCATGGGAACCAAGGTGGTTAAAATAAGAGTAAAACATAAAGAATGATCGATATTCGATAGTAAGATCTTCATTTTTTTCCTAAAAGAGAAGTGTACCATTTTAAATGCTACTATACAATGTCAAATTGTATCTGTACCTAAAATTTAAGGTAGAATTAAAAATAAATTTATATACTCACTCTATATCAAGTTGAGAGTCGAGACCAACACATATTTAAATAAAATAAGTTAAAAAGTGATTCTTCATTATGCATAATTGTAACACATATGCTCTCAAACTGCTTGGTGTACCCCAAGTTGGTATATCTTAAGTGTATATCAGCTTCTCACAGACAAGCTGGTGTACATTTGGGGTACACGAACTTGGGGTACCCCTAGATTTTTCCTATTCCTTATCACCTTATGTGTGGTGTATACCATATATATTACTCTCTCTGTCTCTTCAGGTTTTGTCAATGCACTGTTTACAAGATTAAATTTTATCTACTTTGTTTATTATTTTCGTTACTAATTTGACAAAATCATATAATCACGTCATTTCTACTTTCAAAATACTTTGATATGGGTTTTAAATACGGAGTATATAACTTTTATTTTTTAATTACACACCAACTTTCATATAGAACAAATTTAAAAGAACTTCAGTCAAAATATCGTAATACAAACCAGATTTTGAATAATTAATTACTCTCTATTCTAATCTAAAATAAACATCTATTAAACATTAATAGATATACTAGATTTTGAATAAATATAAACTTTAATGTGTCTAAATTAATTCAAAATCTAATGTATAAAATAAAACTTAATAGACATGTATAGTATAATGGAGGAAGTATAAGTTTAGAAGCATGTGTAAAGTTTTTGTGTATTCTAAAAAAATATACTTTATTTACAAATTGATATTCCCTTCGTCATGAAAATTATCTTTTCATGCACTATTCATTAAATCGAGTTTTATTTACTTTGATTGCCTATTTTTATTATCTATTTGATAAGAAAATATAGTTACATCATCTCTAGTTTCGTAGATTTTATAACGTAATAGTTTTTAAATATATAATTTTAAATTACACACCAATTTTTAATAAATTAAATCAAATATAATTTTAGTCAAACATCATAAAACACAATATAAGTAAGACTAAATAATAATATTGTTATTATTATTATTATTATTATTAGAAATCATGCATGTATGAATTTGCATAGATCATACCCCTTATTTGTTATATTATTCTATGTATTTAATATATAATATATATTTTATCTAATTATATATCAAATTTTAAGAATAATTGATTGAAGAAAATAAAACTAAGGGTCCGTTTGGTATACGGAATTGATGGAATTGGAATTGAATTGGAATTGAAATTCCATGGGATTCAATTCCATAGAATTGAATTCTGCCAATCCCAATTCATTTTTTGCACTATCAATTCCAAATCCACATAATTTTTGTGCTACCAAACACCAAAATTAGAATTAAAGCCTTCAATTTCAATTCCATAGTTTAATTCCGTGTACCAAACGAGGCCTAAACAAATTCTAAATGTTTCAATTTGATTGTGGAATCTTTTCTTGAAATGGATAAATTAAAAGGCATGGTTGTTACATTAATTTTTACCAACTCTCAAACTAGCTTCTAACATTTGTTTAGACATGATTTGAGTGCCACAACACAAACGACGGACGCCGTACGTTCCTTATCCGTACTAGTCGTTCCACATCATCCAATGGCTAATGTTCATCCAATAATTTGTCTCTCCATTATTTCAGAATCAATTTATAGCGTTAGCGTTTTCAGAATACAATCTAACGAAAATCGTAACGTTAACGTTTTTCAAAAATAATTTATATCATTAAAATTTTATCTCAAACGCTAGCGCTAATTGAAAACGTCCTTACAAGAGTCAATCCCAAATTTATTGTCTTACTTTAATTTTTTATTCATTTTGACTAGAAATTGTGAACAAATTGTATTTCATCTATTTACAATTAACTGACCATTATAACATTTGTGATATGTCAAAAATGGAATGAATTTGTACATGATGTACACCATTATTCATTTAACTTTTAATATTTCTCAAAAGTCATACTCCATTGTCCATATATGTTTATCACATTTCAAAAACGAGAAAAGTATTAAGTTTTTTAAATTCATTTTATTTAAATATTGGTATAGAAACAAAAAAATAAAATTTTCATATTTAAAGAAACTAAATGAAAAATTTTTGTAAATAAGATCAGAAGTGCCAAGAATAATTTATTTCATCAAATAATTAATAAAGATGTACCGTGATTATTGAAAAAGAAAATGTGGCAAACATTTTGGGACGGATGGAGTATTAGAGTATATAGACTTTAATGTGAATAGGAGTATTTAAAAAGTACTCCACATTTTTGATGTACTAAATTTTTAGATCATTATTTATTTATCACTTTTCATAATCTCCAATATAATACTTTGACCATTCATATATGTGTGTGTGTGTGAGAGAGAAAGATATTTAATTTATATGAAAATTTACTGTATTTTTTTCGTAATATATGGTCAAGTTTTAAAAAATTTGATCACAAAAATTAAATTGGAAAGTTATTTTAGGATGGAGGAAGTATTATATGCTACAAATTTAAAAAAAAAAGGCAAATGCAGTATTACACATGGAATTTAATCATAAAGCTTAAAAAAAGTGACTTGAAAATGTCTTTGTTTTGGTTCATGGCATAAAATTAAAGTTATTTTCAATTCAACACCATTAAAAATTAATGTTTTGAACAATTTTTAAGAATCTCTTAGAGAGTTAGAGCTAGAGATAACAACCAACGAGTGTGTTTTAGAGAGAAGTAATTTGCATTAAGCCATTAACGATTAGAGCCTTTAAACAACTTCAAAAAATATTTTAATTTTACCACTCAATTTGTCCCTAAATAATCTTCTAATTTTAACTTTAATCGGAGTCTAAAAAACATAAAACTGTGTGGTTGGAATTTAAGTTTAGAAACGAAGAAGAATGAATATGAACCATAAAATATATATATATATTTTTGAAATAAAATGAAAATATCAATTAAAGACTTTCAAAAAAAGACAAGTATGCATATCACTTTCTATTAGTCCGAAATATGGGAATGTTAATGAAATAAGGTTTGACTTTATTATTCGGGTTGTTCCTAAAAATAAAACTGAAATTATACCTTAAAAGCATAAGAAAACACTCTAGGAGTTTGGCCAATTTCCAAAAAAAAAAGTGGAAATTGTTCATTTCATAATACTCCGTATATATTAAGAGCTTTTTAGCCAATAATGCTTTTTTTAGAATTACAATATTTATATTAAAAAAAAAGTGAAAATAGATTCACAGCAAATCCTGTAAACAACCAAGCTCACTTTGTCAAAATGGGATGCCTACCAGTTTGTCAATATGACTAGACCTGACAAAAAATGATTTGACCTGTTTTTGACATGAAACCCGACCTGAAAATACTGAGTTTTAAACAAAGGTTTTGATGACCGAAGTCGAAATTGATCGAACCCGAAATAACTTGCTAAAAATGGGTCAAACCCGACCGAACCCGAACCCGACCCGACCGACCCGCTAAAGTAAGAAATTTTCAAAATCGTACATTTTACTACTCATTTTTAGTGTATAAATTTATATTTTCAGACAAAATTTTAATGATAGTGCATAATTATCTTACTTTTTTCCAAAAATTAAACATTTTTTAAAATTCCTTATATTTATTTATATATCTAAAAATAACTTTAGAATTTAAAATAAAATAATCTAATAGATTGAATACTTTTTTTGATATTTTAAATTTATTAAATAGAAAATGTAAGTGTTAATGTGTATTTTAAAATTTTAAAAAAGCAAAGTCATAGCCCGTTGTGTCGACTCAAACTCGATGACACTAGATCATGAACATACAGTTCTCAACCCCAACCCGAACCCGAAATAACCCGAACTCAAAGTGACCGAACCCAAACCCGACCTGACTGACCGATTTGCTAGCTCTAAATATGACAATGTTTGTTTAGCTTATTTGTAAGTGAAAAAAGGCACTAAGTTTGTGTGTTTGTATACAAAGTTATATATTGATTATAGATATGGCAATGGGTTAATCAGTTTGGTTCTAATTCGAATTTGATCTATTTGGGTTTATTTGGATATGTATATTACACTCTCTAACCATCTTTGATCATTTCGTTTTGATTTTATTCGAGTCCGAGTTTAACTCGATTCTTATTTTGTGTTAAATTTGAGTTCGATTCAATTTATTTCAGTTTTGGAACTTGAATTTTGGTTATAGATTAAGTATTTATTTTTTGGACCATTTTGAATTCTATCTTGGATTACTTAGGTTTGAATAAGGGTCTACTCGACAGGCAACAATTTTAGCGTTTAAATTTAGTATTTTTAAAGATTATCTAATAATGGTATTCTTAAAATAAATATTTACATTTAAAATTTTAAAAATTATCCACCAAACTAACACTAATCAATAACAAATTTGTAAATTTCGTATAATTTTTATTTGTGATTCACACATTCCTCTTTTTAAAACTCAATAGAAATAATTAGACAAAAATTAACCACGGGATCGATAAATTAGTAAAAATATACAAATTATTAAAGATACCCAAATTAAATCTTGTTAATACGAATAATTTAAAAAACCATTATTAATACAAAAAGAGCATTTATATTTCTCATTATTATACAATAGTACAGTGTACAGTTATAAATACGAATATTTGTACAGCGTACACATATTAATAAACCTCTTTATTTTATAGAACTGATAGTTGGATAGTATAGTGGTAGCTTTCGTTGCTCAATGATTTCATGCTTCTTTCTGCGTGCTCTATAGTTCATGTGTAACTCGAGCTAAGATCTTTTGAAAATTGCTTTTCTATTTTCGAGGAAAGTTAAGATCTTTGTATACACAACCCTCCCGACTATACCTGATGGTGTAAATTACTTGACCGGTCAAACTATACTAGACCGGGTCTAGAATAGTTTACTTGATTTAGTAAAGTAAGAAAGGTAAAAATACGCAGAGTGACCGGGAGGATTTTGGGTGGAACACTTGTAGCCCAATTTATATTATAACAGAGAATGCACGGGTGCTTTTACAAGGGAGTTTAGAGAGAATGCATTCGGATCTCTACTTCTGAGAGTTACAGCCATATTTATACTAGGTTCGGGGGGACAGGACCACGTGCGCCCACGTGGGGGCACGCTGCTAGTGTGGTGCGATGTGACTGGTTTTGTCCTTGAGCTGCCCAGTCGCCTTGCGAGGGGAATTATTCCCTTTGTCAAGTAGTGCCTTTGATGGATTCCCTTCAAGTACTGTCCAAATCCTTTTAGATTCCCTTCTGACAACGCTTCCTAACCTCAGAAACTACACCGGGTAATTTCTGAGGGATGAGTTTATCGAAATTAGGGAATGAACAGAGCGACAAAGTAGTTTGACCGGTATACTTTTTCTAAAGTATACCGGTCACCTTTCGATCAACTGAATGTCCTCCTGTTGATGATATTCAAGTTTAACCTCTTTGACCGGTCAACTATCTGGTTCTGTCGTTTGACCGGTCATGGGTGAAATACACCCATCAATACCTTTGTGAGATTTTACAAGACCGGCCTAAGGGTTGGCCAAGGTCCCCTACAGCCCTACTAGCCAAAGCTCGTGTTTAATATATACTGTGTATATTATACATTTTTAATAAAAAATTAAAAACATACTCCGTATTTTCTAAGGTCATCGAATCTTCAAGACTCGACCCTAAAATTCTTTTCGGTAGAGATTTATACGCGTGAAAATTCATATTAATCCATAATCTTTTGGACAATAAATAGTCTATATTCTTTATCGGGCCGGTTCTATGGCCATTGCTTTTCAGTGGCCACGGAAGTCACTCCTCCGATTTGCAAAATTGATGATTCATATCCCCTACCCCCCCGTCCAATCCTGATCTCAACCCATCATCCGCCGATGTCAGTTGCAACCTGCAGGTTTAATTGTCTTTAAAGTAAAAAAATTTGACTTTGTAAACAAAACTTATAGGGTGCAATTGATATGGGTGGAGGGATGGGTTAGCATCAGGACCGGTTGGGAGGTTTGCCGTGAGATTAAGAGTAAGAATTATCAATTTTACGAACGGAGCAATGAAGAGCGGCAAGTGACTTCTGTGGCCATTGAACCTAGCCAATTCTTTTTATTCCCATGTCATTACCAAAATCAAATGCTAAAAATAAACATGTGTACTCCGTACTTTACCAAACACCACCCGCCAACAATGCAGAAATGCAAGAGAAAATAATGATAAAAATGTCATAATCCATCCATCTCAAAATGATGTCCTTTTTTCAGTTCAAGATATTCAATTAAAATTGTTTTTAATCTACTAATATACGTAGTAGAAGTAGTAGTAGTAATAATAATAATAATAATAATAATAATAATAATAAAAATAAAAATAATAATAATAATAATAATAATAATAATAATAATAATAATAATAATGAGTACTCTTTAAAATACTTCAAAATAAAAATAAACTTACCAATAATGAAGAAGAAGCTAAAACTTTGAGAAATTACTCAATTTGAGTAATAGTCTAAAATAAATTCAAGAAAACTTCTCCAGCAATTCTCTTTCTTCATTCATCACAATCATCACAGAGCATGAACAATTAAGAAGGAAGACTTCAAGAAATCTGCGATTTAACAGAAAAATAACAAAGAAGATTTTTTTTCCACCGGAAGTTGGGCCTCCGCCGTTGAACTCACCGGAGCTCCGCCGTCGGTTTCACAGCAAAAATCACGAATCCAAGAAAACAACAAAACAATTCTCCTTCAATTCCAAACATTTCGGATCTTCTCTCCAAGAAAACTCACGAAACTCCTCACCGCCCCCCTCTCCTCGCCGCACCCATCACCGGCGCCGCCGCCGCCGGCACTCTCTTCCGCGGGATTCGCCGCGCCGGGATCCTCCCCTGACTCATTGTTACTGAAAGAACCACAAGAATCTCTGTTTCCGCCCTTCTTCTTCCCTCCCCTGTTTTTCTCATTCTTTCTCTGCAACCCATCTTCGTAAGCATCAATGGCCTGATGGATGAGGTGGCGGTTGGGGGAAGAATCCCACCGCGCCCAATAGCTCATGTAGCAGTTGAAGCAGTAGCAGCCGAAGAAGGGCGGGTGGTCGGCGCCGCCGCCGCAGGCGGCGGCGGGGGATTTCTTGTTGAAGTTCCCGGAAGGGCAGGAGAGGAGGTAAGCGAGGGCTTCCTGTTCATCTTTGGAGAGGGAGGCTGAGATGGCCAAGATTGCAGCTGGCAAGAAAGCTAGCTTGTCTGACAATGGCGGAGTGGGATGAACAGTTGGTTTTCTGTGGGGCTTTTTCATGGCTTTGGGAAGAAGAAGAAGGAGATGGTGACTGGTGAGGATATCAAGAAAATAAAAAAAAGAATGGATTTTTAGGGTTTGAGAAGAGTTTGGGATAAGAATGTGAATTGGGAAGACATACTTAGGGGTTGATGATATGAAAAGGATGGAACACAATATTCAAAAGGTCCCACCCCAAAAGTTTACCTAGTGAGTATTTAAGAAACTACTTCCTCCCTTCCAAACTCCAAAATTACCCAAATTAAAAAGACTATTCACACATTAATTTTTTTCCTTTTTTTCTTTATTAATTTGTTTTCATTAATTAATTACTTACTCCATCTGCTTCTAAATATTTGTCACACTTATATTCCTGAGGTAAAATATCAAGCTTTTTCAATTTATTTTATTTACATATTGGTATAGGAAAAAAATAAAATTTACATATCAAAAAACTACATGAAAAGTTTTTCGAAATTAAAGGTGTTAAGAATATTTTATTTTATCAAATAACCAATGAAAACGTATAAATAAATAAAAGTTCCCGAGACTCCTGAAAAAGAAAATAGAAATCATCCTAAATAGGACTAAAACATATATAAAAGTACCAAAATAAGACTTATGTTTTTTTCTCGAGATAGGACTTTGCACAGTGGTAATGTGACCTTGCATTGTGGTAATATAGCAGTGTACATGTGCAAATTACTATGTTTTTTTGGTAATGTATATAACCATGATTCGTAATGTAAGTCTTATTTCGTTAATAAAAACATGAAAATCCTATTTTGGTATATATTCAAAGTTTTAGTCCTACTTTGGTCTTTCTCCCAAAAGTAAATGTTGTAAATATTTTGGGACGAAGGGAGTATTAAAATAACATAGTCATATTACATTGTCATTATTTGTTTTATGCACAATTTAATTTAATTTTCAAATGTATAAATTTTATTCTAAAATTTTATACGATTATATATACCCTGTATTAAATAAATTGAATAAAAAATTAATTTTTCCGATCATCGTACTTTTTTTTGGAACTTTAGTTGTGAGAATAGTGTTTAAGAAACTAGAAGAGTAAATCAACCAGAAGATTTATTGATTAATCTATTTAATTGTATGATCAGTTCAATCGTTTTAAATACTGATTCATCTAGTGTGATTCAACATCGATAAGATATGTCTATATAATATTTTAATAATATACTCCCTCCGTTCTCAAAAATACTTCCTCTTCCATTTTTTCCATTTCCAACAAAACACTTCTCCTTTCTATTAAAGAACCACTTTTACCCTTACTTTTTCATACCCTACCTATCACATCATACTTTTTCTCTAATAATCTATCCATCACATCTTACTTTTACCCATCACATCAAGGGTAAAATTGGAAATCAACTACTATAATTTAACACTTCTTTATTTTTGCCCCCAAATCAAATGAGAAGGGTTTTTCCAAACGGAGGGAGTATAAAGAAAAAAATTGTTTAAAATACTTTAATTTGCAACCCAACCTCTAGGAAAATCTTTTATATTTTGACACTAAAATTGTAAATTTTATTTTTAAATTCTATACAAATTTTTAAATAAAATAAATTTATAAATATTTCATCTTACCTCATAATTGTCTCTTTAACTTTTATTTGGAGAAGGGAGTAATACATGAAGTGCATTGCAACTCCAAGCTTAATGAATTCATTACATTGCATCACACACTGTCACCGTCTGCATGAGTGGCTAAACTGGTCTTCAGGTAGTTTCAGGTAGTTGTTGAGTCTACGATTTGAGATAGCAATAGTAGTGTATGTGTTACATAAGAATTACGCCAACATGGGGTACCCAAGCCAACACAGACACACACAGACAAAAGTGTCTGTGTTGCACAAACATTTTGTGTATGTGTATGTCTGTGTTGGCTTAGTGTACACTTGGGGTACCCCATGTTAGCGTACCCCTAGCATTGCCCGTTACATAAATGTTGTGCCATCTTTTGTGCACTGTCCTTTCTCGAGAATTAAGTAAGAACAAGTCATAAATCTTTCTCCAGATAAACTTCTGGGAGGCAAACAAAAAATGTTCGTGAAATCTTTCTTTAGCCCTAATTCGCCCCACTCAGATAATTAAAATGAGCTAAAACATGGACAGCTCTATTAAACTGGAACCAATGATATTATATTAGCAAGAAATATCCGTCATAATTCTGACCAAGAAAAATCCTCAATCTATATGCTCCGCATTACACGAGTAAAGTTCATTCCGGTTCATTTTAAAACGAGGGTAATTTACCTAAATAGAACTAAAACATAATGACTTTCTTAATATAAGACCATATGTTTTTATTTCCTAATGTAGGACCATTGGTCATTATCTATTAGTCATTATTCAACTAAATGTCTAACATCACTTGGACATTATTTTTCTCACTAGTCATTATTAAGTCCTATTTAGGAAATAAAAAAGTTTAAGACCTACATTGGAAAATGAATTATATTTTAGTCTTATTCAGTACAAATTTCACTTAAAACGATCCAAATGAAAATTATGTGCGATACAATTTTTGGTTTATAGAACATTAGTAACTAAAGAAATTACCCAAAATGAGAACAAAATATAACCTTTATACCAAAATATGAGTCATTTTTTAATTCTCAAAATAGAACTACTACATTATGATAATGTGTAACAATATATTGACATTCCACAATATTTTTTGATATTATATCCTGTCATAATAGTTCTTATCTTGAAGATAAAAACATTTAAAATTATATTTTGATTCTTTCTTTATGTTTTATTCCTATTTTTGTCTTTCCCCTTTCTACAATTGCATGATTTACACACACACATCTTAAGCTTATTACTACGGTATTATATATAGATATAAGTTGATCTATTTAATGCAAGTATGCAACCTTTTTTTTCATTCTTAGGTGGACCTAAGATCCGCATGAAAATAGATTGACCAATTTTGAGATCACTCATTTTCACAGACATACATAAACATGTAATGCCAAAACAGTTTTCAACTTAAAACCCCACATGGTACAAGAGAATTACCAGAAAATCTATTGCCAGTAGATTTGCCATTTTGAGCCATTCTCTATGAAGCCTTTTAACCAAACAGGTCTCAACTTAAGTTGCCCTAGTTTCAAATCTCCAAACAATAGAATATAATTCCTTAGACCAAACATATTCTTAGTTGATAATGGAAAGACATGCTGAAACTTTACCTCCTGTCTCACAAACACGGTATTCTATTTCATTTTGGTCTGTAAAAGCACTTCAATTCCATACATTGGGAAATTATGAGTTCAAGAAATTTACATCTGCAAAATGGTATTGTTAAATTTTAACTAGTAAATAGTAATTTAGCAAGTAGTTTTTTAATCCATCATCCAACCATGCTTGCTAAAATTTAACTAACAACTAGACTTTAAAATATAATGAATTCCCTTTTAGTAATTAAAAATGAATTAAAGTGAATTAATTCACTAACGGAGGAAGAAGAATGACTTTTTCATGTGCCTCTTCCTATTCCCGTTACTTTTTTGGATTTAAATTTATTTTTTTATTAATTTTCTTGGCTTGCTTTTATTTGGATGGCTTGCTAGGTTTGGCAAGACAAATTTATTTTTTGACAAGTATGTTAAAATATACCATATCCCTTGGAGATGGAAAAAAGAGATTCACTTGCTATTATATAACTTTTAACAAGTCATATTGATAAGGTTGGAGATGCTCTAAGGATGTCAACAGGGTACATTAAACCAACTCCAGTAGGAAAAAGATTAAATCATCTATGATAGAAAGTTGTCCCATTACATTCCAGAAAAATAGTCTCAATTAATCGGGGTAAAGAATTTGTGTTTCTACCTCTCAGTACACTATACAACTTAAAATTTCCCTTGATATGCTCGGGGGGGGGGGGGGGGGATAGTACCATGCCAAAGAGGATCAACATTTAGACTAACAATAATGGGTAAAGATTGGGGGAAAGATTATCACAAACCTTTGGGCTGGTTTGTTTTCGAGTCGGGATCATCTTCACCGTCCTGTGCATTCAAATCCAAACTCAATCCAAATGCGCTTTCGTTCAGATCTTGCTGTTCTGTGGCTTCCTGTTAACAATTCATTTATGATCCATTAAAACTCACTAAAGAATCTAACACATCTATTACAGTTTTTTTCCAGGATGGATTTACTGCTTATAATGGTTACATCTTTTGATTTGTAAAAGTGAAAGACAAATGCATATAATGATCTTTAGCAGTGGAAATGTGGAATGCATAGAGAAATAAACACAAAACTTTACAACGTTGTGGAGAATACAATGGATTTCAAGATTAGTACAGTGATCTAATGGTAAAGAATCACAGACACTAATAATCTGTATTATGCAAATGCATTGGTTGAAATCCACAAAGCAATTTTTTGATGGAAGAACTTGATGAAATTACCGTTGGATGTTTTTTTATGAAAGGTGGACAGTTGGATTTTGTCGACACCCTAAATCGATAAACATAGACTAGCAGAGATCGATCTTACAAAGAATTTGAAACTAGTGCAATTTTTTGGTACCGTTAAAGGGTGAAAATGATAGAGAAGAAAAACATACTGGACCCTAGTGCAGAATAACATAACACAGGTATGAAAAAGAAACACATTGTTTAGCTCAAACTAAAACCCACTCTTTTATCCTTTGCAATTCGCTTTTTCATTTCTGAAATTAAATCTTCGAAATGATAGATTGAACCATAAATGAGTGTGCATGTTTGTGGAGGGTTGGGAATGATAGCTTGAACCATCAATGAGTTTCTATGGCAAGGATGTAACTGATAGAACGCGCTTAGTTACCTGGCTTTCCTGCATTGGCACATCATTGATATCTGGGTTTTCTTCCAAACCATCAGCTCGAGTGGTTTTATTTGCATCCGTATCACTTTCAATCACGTTGGTTTCGTCCTCAGCAATTTCTATGGACTCACTCTTTTGTTCTTCGAGCACAGCAATCTTTGCCGGCCGTTCATCAAAACAGATAAGAGAACAAAAAAATTCATTACATCTAAGCAAAAGTGTAGCAATTTCTTTATTTACAAATTACAATGCTTCAACAGAGTAAATCAAAAAAGTTTATAAAATCTTAGACTGCTTTTGCAAAATTATTTTTAGCTGGTTGTACTCATTTATTAAGAAGTACCCACCACACATCCCCTAGCTGTCTTAACATAAACACAAGACTAAAGCACAACATGAGTGAGTGACCTTCAATCCTAAGTCCATAGCATATTCTGTATAAAGAAGAAAACAGGCACAAGAAGATACTATATACAAACAAATATAGTACTTTAATGGAATTGAATAGGCAAACTAATAATAAAAATCATTTGAAAATAACATTTGGTTATTGGCATTCAAATAATAAGACAGTAGGAGTGTGGAACCTAAGGATCATAACATATGTTTTAAAACATTGATTCTAGCCAGTATCATTGCCGAGCAATATGCAGTAGAAACCAAATATTTGAATTGGTCTATTAGGAACCGACAAATTACGATTTGAGAAATAGGATCAAATCACATCTTTGCTGGACACGATTGGAAGGTAAAACAAAATTGTGTCCCAAAATTTGCATTGCATATCATGACCATATTATGATTTATGAATCACTCTAGCCTGCAAACCACTTAGTAATAAGTGTGCAATGAAATTGGGGCGGTATCAATAAAAATTGGCCCTTTTTAGAAGCTGGAATATTCAATCACACCATTGATTCTAATTTGTCATTTTTAAACAAGTGAATAATCAAATAATCAATCTCTCTACATTTGTCTCTAATATTTCCTCTTTAAATCTTGCTTGACAGGAGCTTTTGTTTAAATTCAGAACTCAATTATGTAACTAAATACTCCGTTCATCCCTCAAAACTTAACCATCTTTTTTTGCGGTTCATGTTGTTTCTATTGCCAAATAAGGACGATCATGTACAAAAGTTGATGGTAAGTTGGTAACTAAGATGCATGGCTTGGAAAGTTGATTTACGGGACAGGGTGAAAGTTGTATGAGTAGAGGATAGTATCTGTTAGTCGAGGTAGAGCTGTATGTGCAAATGAAGGATGTTAATGCCACAGTTAGGAGGTGTGAGAGGTTAGCAGTGGAGATGAGTATACGTAAAAGTAGGAAAAAGAAGAGCTGGGGTGACTAAGACAACATATAGGGTGTCTGCAAATGAATCAAGGCATGATATATATAAAAGTTTGGAGCTCTAGGAGTATGTTGTTATTAGAGTATGCACCAAAAAGTGATTATTTTCTTATTTTACATATCCAGTCAAACTTAACAAGGTTTTCTAGGACAATGGGAAGTACTTGATAAATACAAAGAAATCAGCTCACAATTTGACCAAGCCCAACCTTCAAAGTCTGCAACTAGAACTCACAAATTCTAAGTGATTTTCACTCGAGAGATATCAGACATTCATCCCATGACATCTTGGTTCTCCATAAGCTAACCACAACCTAAATCCCACCTAAATTGAACCACATTAGATCCTACTATCAAGATTATCCCCAATTCAGAACAAAATTTTGCCCAAAACCTAGACAAATTTTCAACAACATATGATGGATACCACGCAATAGGCAATAGCAAGAAAATTTCGCGTGCTCAAATTAAGATCTCATGGAATTACCGGAATATACTTAAATCTCCGCTTTGGCGGCTCCTCATTAACGACGTCAGGTTTGGCAGACCCATCGGATGTGCCGTTCTCGTCGCCGGCGCCGCCGTTGGCGCTGGCGTTGTTCTGGCTTGGAGTGATCGGCGTCCACTTGAGAAGCGAGAGACGGGAGCCGTTGATTTCATTGACTTCGCTGGTAGGAGCCGATCGATGGTGGGCGTTGTTGCTGTTGTTGTTGTTGCCGGAGCTGGGCGGAATCACGCGGACCCACTTCTTCCTCCATTTGCGGACCCGACCGGTGAAAACAGTCGTCGGTCCGTACCGGGAAGAAATCCGGCCGAATCTGGCGCCCACTCCCTCCATTAACAGCGGCAGGTGAAGGCTTCCTGCTCCTTTGGATTTATCGTTTCTGCTCGCGTAAATAAAAATAAAAAGGTTAAACGGGTCATGTAAAATACTCCTTCAATAAGTAAAAGGTTAATTTGAAAATTTGTGTTTGACCATTAATTTCACAAAAATAATTTTCTAATTTCATTATCATGTACGGAGTATCTTTTACTCCCTATTATAATGTTGAAAAATGCTAGGGTACACCAAATAGTGTACCCCATTTGTCCCCTACCTTCTCCATAACCACAAAAAAAAGCAAGAGACTAAAAAAATTATATAAATAAAAATAAAATAAAATTGAGTGGTAGAGAGAGGGTGGGGGACAAATGGGGTACATCAAAGGTGTACCCATAGCATTGCTCTATAATGTTTGAGACTCAATTCTCAAAGCTTGACATATGTAGTATGAAAACTGCTAAGGGTACACCAAAGGTGTACCCCATTTGTCCCCCACCCCCTTCATTACTACAAAAATGGGCAAAAATTTTAAAAAAAAATTAAATAAATAGAAAGTAGATAAAAATAAATGGTGAAGAAGTGGGTGGGGGACAAATGGAGTACACATTTGGTGTACCCCTAGCATGGCTCATGTAGTATTCATGTGAAATTTTTTTGACACATCACTCTGTCATGTAATTAGACATGAAAACTAAAATGATGATTCCACATGTTATTAAGGGTAAAGTAATGAAATACTCCTTCCGTCCCTTTGTATTTGTCCATATTTGACTTTTAGAACTGTTCATCTAAGCACTTTAATCCATCAAATTCTCTCAATGTGCAAGCCTAAATATAGTCATGTGTGATCTTGTTTGATTTTTCTTAACATATCGATTATTAATATATACGGAGTAATTTCTATAATTTTTAATATACAAATTACAAGATAAAATTAATTAAAGAAATGTATTAGATAGTGTGTAAAAATGAAAGTAAACAAGTACAGGGGGACGTATGGAGTAATAACATAGTAACCTCTCGAGATAAAAAAAACTCAATTCATGTAGGCAATTCATCCTTAGTTACGCCTACGCAGCCTAGCATTCTCTCCTTCTTTCAGATTTTAATTACTCCATCCGTCCTAAAATGTTTTTCCCACTCACTTTTTACTCGGTCAAACTTTAATCACTTTCTTTACCTATTTTCATTAGGTATTTGATAAACTAATATAGTCTTGTCACCACTTGTTTTATACAACTTTTGATGTAGTTTTTAAATATATAAATTTCATTTTTTTAATTTTACACATAGAATCAAAAAAATTGAATTGAAAATAAAGTCGATCAAATCTCGTAAAATAAACCGTGAAAAAACATTATAGGACAGAAGGAGTACAATTTTTGATCGATTTCAATCATTAAGACACTCCATCTTCGTCATCTTCTTCTTACACATTTCTATGAAGTACTAAAATTTAGATTAATGTCATTAAATTACACATCTTTGCCAACTTTTTAATTCTTTTGAAAAAAATATATAATGTTTTTTAGAGGATGTCTGAATTTCATATCGTGAATGAAAAAAGAGCACAAACTTAGTATGGTCGTATCTTTGATTAATTTTTTATTCAATTCCTAAAAACTAAATTTAAAGTTACCAATTTTATAATGATTTTTTGGGATGTCTAGAATAGTATTTACTTTTTTGAGATGTCCCAAAATAATTTCTTTTTAATTTCAAAAAATTATAAGAGGATATTTTTATAATATTTTGAAATTGTTATAGTCCAAAAAAGTATTTATTTTAATCATTCTTAAAGAACTTTATTCAAAAATTTAAATTTCTGGACATTCCAAAAAACTTTATCAGTGCACTCTATGGATACATTTCTCCTTGTCAATAAGAGCATTTTTGTATCTTTTTCTTTTTTCATTTCCCTGTTCTATTTTTCTTTTGTTTTCTTTCTTTATTCTATTTTTTCATTTTATTTTCTAGACGTACAAAAAATAGTTTGTCTACTTTGGAAAATATATAAACTGAAAGTTTTTTACTTTAGATAGATAAAGTATATGTTATTTTTTATTTGGTTTTTTTTGGTTTAAAAACAAGCCAATATGAATTTTAAAACACTACAAAAAAGAATTTTAAAAAATGATAATAGGCACTGATGTACATGTGAATTGAAAAATAGGCGTCAATGCTCTTCCTTCTAACGCAAAAATAAACAGAAAATAGACATTTTTAAAATAATTTCTGAAAACAAAAGGTGTACTCATGCCTATTTTTCATAAAGAAATTATTAATGACTATCAGCACCTGAAGTGGATACATAGTTTTATGCAATTTAAATGATACACGATGCACATATATTATGATAATTTATATTCCCTCCATTGCATAAAATCTTTCCTTTTTCGTTTTTTTCCAATTCTCTAAAACATTTTCACTATTAAAAAATTACTTTTACCCCTACTTTTTCATATCCTACCTATCACATCATATTTTTTACTAATAACCAAACTATCACATCAGGGGTAAAATTGGAAAATCAACCAAAATTACAATTTCCTTATTTGGTCCAAAGTCAAAATGAGAATGATTTTAAGAAACGGAGGGAGTAATTAGTAATTTTTTCAAAATAAAATCTACATTGTTTCAAAATAAACACTATGTTATTTCTGAATAAAAATATTATACTGAGTCGATTTGAAATGAGTATTACGTTGTTTCAAAATAAACATTACGTTGATTCAAAATGAACTTTTGATGAATGTAACTAGTTCTAGGTACACCCAGATATACAATATAAACTTTTTTAATTTTATCATTCTGTGTTAATTGAAAACTACTACTCGATGATAATTTTTAGTTTAACATTTTCAAAATCAATTTAAACTATAAAAATTTAGTACAAAAAGTAATTACAAACGTTATTTTCAGATGAAACCTGAATTAACGACGATAACAATCGTTGGACCACAAAGTTTTGGACTAATGATATACCGAGTAAGAGTAATGGACCAGTGCCATTGTCCGACTAATCAAGCCCAATATATAAATCAACAGCTCGGCCCATTTCGTCTCTCGACTCGAACGAAAGAAGAAACCCTAACAGCTTGTTATAGTCACAAGCAGCTCATAAGCCATCGCCTCCATCTCCATCGCCATCTTCAATTTTCGCCACCGGAAGAAGCTTTCTGCAGATCGGCAACAATGGCCCCTAAGAAAACCCCGCGCAATCCGGAGCTTATCAGGGGAATCGGGAAATTCTCACGCTCCAAAATGTACCACAAGAGGGGCCTCTGGGCTATCAAGGCCAAGAACGGCGGCGTCTTCCCACGCCACGAGAAGAAGCCCGTCGTGGAGGCGGCGCCGGAGAAGCCCCCGAAGTTCTACCCCGCCGACGATGTGAAGAAGCCGTTCCCGAACCGACGCAAGCCGAAGCCCACGAAGCTCAGGTCGAGTATCACTCCGGGGACTGTTCTGATCATCCTCGCCGGGAGATTCAAGGGGAAGAGAGTCGTGTTCCTGAAGCAGCTCTCTTCCGGGCTGCTCCTTGTCACCGGTCCGCTCAAGATCAACGGCGTTCCCATTCGGCGCGTGAATCAGGCGTATGTGATTGGGACTTCTACAAAGGTGGACATTTCTGGGGTCAATGTGGACAAGATTGATGACAAATACTTTGCTAAGAAGGCCGAGAAGAAGAAGAAGAAGACCGACGAAGAGTTCTTCGAGTCTGAGAAAGAGGTTAGAACGGCTTTACTTTCTTCCATTTGAGGCATTTTACTCCAAATATTTTTGAAGGTTAAACAAATTTAGCCTGTAATACGTTGTAATATGAATACTTGTTATGCAGGTATGTTATTTGGGTCTATTATGATGTTTATGTTGATTAAAAGTTAAATGAATGTGTACCCATATCATGTCTGCATTCATTTTATTCTTTCTGTATATATATATATTGTCATAGTAGATGTTTTATTTAAGAACGTAGAGAATTATTCAATAGATTGGACTTAAAATGGACTTAACAAATGACAATTTTTTCATATTGTGTTACAACTATTCTACGAAATGAATCTTTTCATATTGTGTTACTACTATTCATATTGTAATGCTCCTTGCACTTTTTTTTTTGAAAAATGGTAATGATTTAGCTGTCTTATTCACTTTGTTAAAAAACTCTTAATTACCTTTCTTTTTTTGTTAGTTTTATCAACTATTTACTTGATCATCTGCCATATGTTTGGTTCATGGAAAGGAAAAGGAAATGATTTATCTCCTTTTTCCCAACCAAATTAGAAGGAATTATGTTTTCCTTATTCTTAGCTTATATTTTCTTTGCATTTTCTTTTCCTTCTATTTTGCTTTTCTTTTTCCTCTCCAACCGAATTTCAAGAATCATTTTTCATCTCATTTTCTTTTCTTTTCCCTCTTAAATTCCTTGAACCACACAGTGTTAGGGACGGAGTTGGGAAAGACAATTTAGGGATATAGAGAGCACCTAGCGTGAGAAGTTTTGCAAAATGTTAGTAGATCAAACAACCACTCTACTTCTAAATAAGAGTGCATACAGGCATCATCTTCCACAAACACTACTTGTCCAGTGAGGTTTTACCGGCAACCCATCCGGTGTTCATTCACTCAATCAAAACTCATCATTTTCTAGTAAGTTTGTTTCTCACGCACGGCTTCAGACAACCTTTACAGGCGAAATGTGCTTTCTCAGTCACCAATCATTAAGTTCTCTTGTTTCAGCAAATAGCTCTTATTATTGTCCAGTATTTTCTTGTTGGTTTTTGTGTTTGCGCAAGGTGCGTGTTTGAAACAGCCTCTCTGCTTCCGAATAGAGACAAATACACAACCCTTTAGTCCTTACTTTTCTGGGTTTTACTGGCTTTGTTGTATTATGTTGTTGATCAGTTGTGACCTGAAGTGTTAAGTATGATTGTGGTTGTGAATGCACAGGAGAAGAAAGGGCTCCCGCAGGAGAAGAAAGATGACCAGAAGGAGGTGGACAGTGCATTGATCAAAGCCATTGAAGCAGTGCCAGATTTGAAGACTTATTTGGCGGCACGGTTCTCTCTCAAGGATGGCATGAAGCCTCACCTGCTCGTCTTTTAAAGTGCGGTTTCATTTTGAACCTGGTTTTGTTTTAGTTCTGTTTCTTGACTTTCTTCCTTGTGTTCCTTCTACCGGATCATTTATAATCTGTGCCCGTGACACAGATTCCTTGATTTTGAAAAAAATGCGAAATGAGATTGACAATATTTACTCCCTTGTTATTTTCATTTGACCATTGCATGAGCTTTTTGCTGTGTTGATTAATTGAGCCAATTTGGTGCTGTCCTGAGCTTAGTCTTTGGAATCCATGGGTCCCAGTGTCCCCCATACTTGACTCGGGGTTATGCTACCGTAACACCACGGATAACACCAAGGTTAACCTTATTGTTGTTTCGGTGACAACAATGTGGTTAACTATCATTACTCCATGACGTTTTGTTTTCCTGCACATAAATAAATAGTTTGAAAAATCGAGTCCAAGTGCAGCGGTAATTCGTTTGGGTTGTAGCCTGTCAAGTGGTATTGTTTATCATTAAGGGGGCCTGTTTGGTTGTAATGTGAATTGTTTTTGGTCTGTTTTAGGAAGGGTAATCCCCTGGCATCTTTCATGTCATCTTGTTCGAGTTAACCCAAAAGGCAACCAATACAAAAAGGTAATAAATGATTAAAAAAATTAGAAAAATGTAATTTGTGTGCATTTTATTTTGCATAAAAATGTAATAAAATATTGAAATATTTTCTCTGCATTTTATGGAGTAGTTAACTTTTAGACATATATAACAATAATATAAATAAAACAAAAATATTCAAATATGTACGAACTGTTTTTTTAAAAGATAGTAAGATAACAACCAAATAAAATACCACAAAATAAGGTTTGGAAAGAATGTACGTGCGTGTATACCTTATTTTTAATTGAAAATATAGAGTTTGTTTCTAAGAAATCTAAGCTCAACACAAAAAGTACAAAGTGAACTAATGATAATGAAACATCATTAAGGGAGAAATGAGAAAAATAATTTTTTAGCGATCAACAACAGAATAATAAAAGAAAATTACGTGACCTCTAGTTTCATTGATCATTATTTGATCTAATGTTTAAATATATACGGAGTACATAATTTTTATTTTAAAGTTCCGCATCAATTTTTCAACAAATCTTTGGGCAAATTTTCCAATCCAAAGCCCCACATTTTTCATCTAACCAAACTAACTTCATTAAATAATGTATACACACACACACACGCACACACTAAAAGCACACTTCAATCCAAACTGGCAAACAAACACTCTTGACAACCTACGCACGTACGTTATGTACTAAAAAAAACTGCTGCAGTTGGGACTTCTATAAATAAATACTTTCATATTTAGGTTTTCCATTTTTTTTCTATACGTCTCCTAATAAAGTTTTTATTAATGGGAGGAGGGTGGTGGCGGAGAGGGGTGGAAGCCGATAGATGAAGAAGCGGCGGATGGGGAGCATGGTGGCGGCACTTCTTGCGGTGGCGGCGATAATGGGAGGAGGGCGGTGGTGGAGAGGGGTGGAAGCGGAGGAACACCGCCATGTGGTGGGAGGGGACAGAGGATGGGAAGTGTCAAATGACATCGCTTCCTGGTCTTCCGGCAGAACCTTCACCGCCGGCGACTCTCTATGTAAAGGCTCCTCCCCTTATAAAGTCATTTTCATGTGTTTATATCACTGCTCAATGAATTTACATATATTTATGATTGTGTCCCAAATGTTGGGGCACCAATGTAAATATATGTAAATATTGGGGCAGTGATGCAAACACATAAAAATACTTGGAACATTGGTGTCATTTATTAAATATCAGAGTATTTACGTAAAATCACGCAATTATAAGAGTAATGGTGTGAATTTTTCCATGTTTTTATGGCCAACATTACTATTGAATAGGGATCACATACTCTGCGGCACAAGAGAATGTCGTGGAGCTCGGGAGCAGGGAAGAATACATATCGTGCGATCTGAGTAACCCGATCAAGATGTACACCGACGGCCTAGACCAGATCCCTCTAGAAGGAGAGGGGACCCGATACTTTGTGAGTGGAAAACCCGAGAGCTGCAAAAATGGCCTCAAGTTTCCGGTCATCGTCCTACCCCAGTACACACGCAAAAGGGGCCCGTCGTTGGTCCTCCGAGCGGATGGTCCCACGGCGCCTTCTTCATCCACGCGGTTGAACGAACACATGCCGTGTTTGTTCACCACCCTTTTGGCTTTGGTCATGTTTTTCTAGTAGTGATTTCTCATTTATTTCATGTCTACATTTCAATAAGAATCACACTGAGTGAATGTGTTCTCATATCAGCAAAAAAAAAAGTTTGAACTTATATATATATATATATATATATATACTCGTATAATTGCGTGATTTTACGTAAAAAAAGAAGAGAATTTCGGACCGACGATGATATATGGTACCATTCTTTGCAAGCAAACTTAGAAAAGTTATAAACATGTCTTATTAGTGGGAACTCTACCCAGAATTTCCCATAACATGATTTGCCGCCTTCTTCATTATCTCCTGCATGCTCAAATGAGATGTTATGTGGGCTGTCAATTGAGAGAGCAAACTCTTCCATGATTAGCCATCGCCAGAGCACATAGGGAAGAAGAAGAAGATTAAGATTAAGATGAATATTCCACATTCTTGTTTAAATAAAAAATACTTTAAATAAAAAAAGCACATTACTTTCAACTACTTTTTTCATCTATTAGTCTTCCCCATTCTTGTTTTGCAAAATACATACTCCATCCGTTCCACAAAACTCATCATCTTTCGTTTTTTTTGCTTTCCACAAAACACTTCCACTTTCTATTAAAAAAACACTTTTACCCCTATTTTTTCATACCCTACATATCACATTATACTTTTTCACTAATAACCAAACTATCACATCTTACTTTTTCCCATCACATCAGGGGCAAAATTGGAAAGTCAACCAAAATTACACTTTCCTTATTTTTCTACAAAGTCAAAACCGGAAGGGTTTTCTGGAACGGAGAGAGTAGTATTTAACAAACAACATATATTATATATATAGAAAAAGATAAGAAATCGATCCGGCTTAGATAATAGCTACTAAAAGTGGAAAAAACATAAACATTTAGCCATAAAAATTATTACCCCTAGTTTAAGCACCATGTGCAAAATTCAAATGAATCTCAGCAAATTTAATTTGTAAGCAAATTGGCACACACACATTTCTTATAAATATATAACACATAGGTGAAATAAGATACAATATAATCAAAGACTTGAGAAAAGAACATAATGGGTGGTTTATTTCGTCGTGGCTTTGGCGCCAACCCTCAGGCTTTTACCAGCATCCTAATTGTTCTAACAATTCTGACTAGTCTCTTAGCTGGTATTTATGCACATTACATTGTCATCTACTACTTTCGTCCCTAAATATTTGTATGACTTTTACTTTTTCAAGTCTATTATTTTAAAAATTTTGACCTTGAATTAAATAAATATTTTATAGTATTTTAATTTGATAAAAAATATTCTAAAAGTATTATACTTCCTCCGTCCCTCATAGATCTTCTCAATAACCCTTTTTCTTTGTCCACAATAGATCTTCTCATTTCATTTTTTAACAATTAAAATACCATAACTATCCGCATTTACTTTATTTATTACACCTCACCCACCTTATTTAATACACTTCACCCATATCTAATATATACACACACACACACACACACACACTCCTTATATATATAGACACACACACGCACACACATACATTGAACCTAGTATGATTATAAATACATTAACCATACGAAGTATATACATTAAAATAAAAATAATATAATTATATTTCACTAGTGCTATTTATGGAAAATTATTTTGTTTTAGTGCTATTTAAATAAATTCCCCTTGTATAATTCCTTGTCAAAATTAGCTTCATATTTGATGACTTTTTTTTGTTTACTTTGACCACAAATGGTATGCATTGTATGAACATAATTCAATGTAATTTCATTCATTTTAAAGTGTAATTTTGTTATATATCAAATTTTATAACATCTTGATGGAGTTTCCACATTAAAAAATAAAGAAGAATACCACTAGCATATAAAGAAATGTGAAACCTTACTTAGTAGCTTAAACTTTTGGATTAGAAATTTAGAATAGTGTATCCCGACTTTATATGCAAGCAATTAATTACCTGATGCTCTACTTGTTCTCGGCCGCCAAAATTTTAACACATCTATTTGTATATAACTATTTAATTTGTGATCAAAGAATTGCACGTAAGCCATACCTAATTAATATCCATTTTTGTTTTTGTATATTGTAGTAAGTTCGAGTCTGCAGAATCTTCTCGGTCCAAATCCACCTCTTTGCACTGGCGTAGATTGCGTGACAACTGATCAATGTGCTAACTACCCATGCGTGGTGGGTTACCACGGACTCTGTCTACATATGGACCATGCTCCGTTTGGTGAATGCTGCTTGTAGAAAGATTATTTTCATTGAAAGAATATGTGGGAGTACATGTGTTTATATAGAAATGAGATTCCTATTCCTATACACAGTAGGAGTCAATAATAGGAAAGAATATATTTACATTAAATATAGAATATATTTAACATGCTCCCGGCTACGTCGGGTGTGGAGGTGGTCTGATACCCAGACTAGACTTGAACTCGAGGAAGAGCAAAGAAGGCAGTCCCTTGGTGAAGATGTCGGCATACTGGGAGGAGGAAGGCACATGAAGAACTCTTATGTGGCCGAGTGCGACTTTATCTCGCACGAAGTGGATGTCGACCCCAACGTGCTTGGTGCGCTGGTGCTGAACCGGATTTGATGAGAGGTAGACGGCACTGACATTATCACAGAAGACAAGGGTGGCACGCCGTAGGGGTTGCCGGAGCTCTAGGAGTAGATTCCGAATCCAGGATGTC
Source organism: Cuscuta australis (assembly GCA_003260385.1). Taxonomy (NCBI): domain Eukaryota; kingdom Viridiplantae; phylum Streptophyta; class Magnoliopsida; order Solanales; family Convolvulaceae; genus Cuscuta; species Cuscuta australis. Next base: position 3,667,379 of record NQVE01000142.1, on the reverse strand, counting down.
TCTGCAACAGCATTGGCCACAGCCCGATATTCTGCCTCTGCACTGGACCGTGACGTGGTAGCCTGACGTTTGGATGACCATGAGATTAGGTTGTCACCCAGAAAAATACAGTACCCGGAAGTAGAACGTCGGGTGTCAGGACATCCAGCCCAATCAGCGTCAGCGTACGCCTGAAGATAGTCAGTCATGGAGCGGGTCAAGTAGATGCCGTGGGTGGCGGTGCCGCTGAGGTAACGGAGGACGCGCTTCATGGCCGTGAGGTGAGAGTCGCGAGGCGCATGCAGGTGAAGGCAGAGCTGCTGAACGGCATAAGTGATATCAGGTCGGGTGAATGTGAGATACTGCAAAGCTCCAACTATGGACCTGTAAAGGGAGGGATCGGGAAGTGCCGTGCCGGAGGAGGAGGAGAGCTTTGCATTCGTGTCGACTGGAGTGGATATGGGGCGACAGGAGACCATCCCTGCCCGCTCAAGAATGTCGTGGGTGAACTGTGTCTGATGAAGAAAAAGACCCTGAGCTGTGCGATGGACATTAATGCCGAGGAAAAAGTGCAGGTCACCCATGTCTGTCATAGCAAACTCAGCCTTGAGTTTCTGAATGAGACTCTGTAATAGTGCTGGCGAGGTGGCAGTGAGAACAATGTCATCAACATATAACAAGAGGTAGGCGGTCCCCGATGCATGCGTGAAGATGAAAAGTGATGTGTCAGACTTGCAGCCGCAAAATCCAATAGTCTGAATAAAACCTGCAAATCTGTGATACCATGACCGGGGTGCCTGTTTCAGGCCATAAAGAGCTTTCTTGAGGCAACAGACATGATGAGGTCGTTCAGGATCCTGAAATCCTGAAGGCTGGCTGGCATACACGGTTTCCTGAAGCTGTCCATGGAGGAAAGCATTTTTGACATCGAGCTGATGGATAGGCCACCCACGAGACAATGCGAGACTAAGGACGATGCGGACCGTGGCAGGCTTGATCACGGGGCTGAAGGTTTCGCTGTAGTCGACGCCAAAACGCTGATTAAATCCGCGAACCACCCATCGGGCCTTATACCTGGATAACTCACCGGACGGGCCAAATTTGTGTCTAAAAAGCCATTTACTGGTGATTATGTTTTGGGTGGGGGAGGGGAGTGCTATTTAGTACAAATATTTAGTACAAATATTTCAAAACAATATATCAACTATTATGTATACTCCAAAATCACACACTATATATTAAAATGATAAATAAATCATGATGCATTGTCAAGCCCTATCTCTTTTATGCATTTTCATGTCTAAAAAGAGAAGAAATAAGCACATAGCACTAAATAATGTGTTGTTATCTTTTATTTTTGAAACATTGTAAGAAGTACTTCCTCCGGTCCTAAAAAGATTAGAGTTATTGATTTTTAAGAGATTTAAGGGAAGCGTATTTTGCTATTGAATTTTTAAAAAAGTTCTTTGATGTGATGAGTAAAAGTAAGATTTGATAGGTACATAGAGTAAAAGATGTGATAGACAAGATATGAAAAAGTAAAGATTAAAAACAACTTTTTAATAGAAACAAAAAATATTTTTTGGGACGAATAAAAGAATAACGAAGAAAGATTTTCAGAGACGAATAAACTAGTATAAACTAAATTCAAGAGAAGTGAGGACGAATATAGGGATCAACCCACTCCCCTATGATGTGGAGTGAATGCATGAGAAGCCTACATACGCTAAGAGATGCCCAGTTTCATTAGTAGAGCAAAAGACATTAAACACGTCAAGTGCATAAGATGCATGGGTCAAAATTTGTTCACCACATGATATGATTCATCATCCCTCCCATCTATCATATACTCCTAATAAGAAATATTTGCACTAAATAGTATTAAAACTTAAGTCATTTTTTAAAATAAGACTTAAATTGTTATATTCCTTAAATAGCATTTAATAATGTCCATAATGTCCAGTGATGGCGAATATTTATTTGAATAATGACTAATGCATAATGACTAAAAGTAAAAGTGCTACATAGGAAATAAAAATACATGTGATGCTATTTAGGGATAATTTTTATGTTTTAGTGTTATTTAAGTAAATTCCTCATCCTAATAATTACTTTAAACCATATCAAGATATATCAACCAATATATAAATTGATATATACTAGACAAACTAAAAATATTTTCTCTCAAATACCATGCACCACACTAGTGTCCAAACCAATATTAAATCTTCTTGTATTTTGTAATATAAGGGCATGGGCAATGACAAGTAAGAAATGGAATATCACACGATGGCGTGGAGTATTTTAGCCAATCAAAATCTGTCCAGTCAACATGTGTTACATGAGTGGAGTGGCATGTCTTGCAGTGGCAAGTCACCATTTTTATCATTTTTATACCTTTTTTTATATTTTGATTTAACAAATTATTTTACTTACCTTATTTTAATAAAAAAATTGCAATCTTTTTTGGCAATGTTAACATTTTTGACATATTTTAATTAGCCCATGCGTGCTTTTTTATTATAAATTATTACTTTTCTTGTAAAGTTTTAATTGTACAAAGAGAAAATTAAATTTTAATTTTTTTAATCTAAATTATATAATTTCACATAAAACATTAATGTTTAAAAATGTATATTTTTTAGTCTCAAATAAAGGTTAGATTGTTTTGAAAAAGAAAATTAATCGTAAAGAAAAAAAGAAAGGGCTAAAAATGGAAAACAATGCCTCTCATCTCAATAAAATAAAAAAACTTCTTTCTTTTACCAAAAAACAAAACAAAGGAAAACATTGTATGGCGCTTGCCACTACTTGCAAGAAAAATTGGAATGCTTTGCCATTGAAAATAAGTAAAAATGATGAGCCGGCATGCGTGGCAGTGGCTTTGACATGCCAGTGCCCATGCTCTAATCTTCTCCCCATGCTCTAATCTTCTCGTTCTTTTCTCTATTTTATACGGAGTATATAATGAAGAGTTTTTTTGATAATGTTTGGATTTGTAAGTGAAACCAAAAAGTCCAACGCGAGCTTTTGTCCTTATTAATGATCGGTATCATATATGCAAACCGTATTGCTTCCTCCTAGATCTGGAAAATCGATCGGTCAGGTCGGATTCGGATTCGGTCACCTTATGTTTGGGTTACTTCGGGTTCGGGTTGATAACTACATGTTCATAATCCAGTGTCATCGGGTTTGGGCTGACCCAAGGGGTTATGAGTTTCATTTATTTTTTTGAAATTTTAAGTAATTTTTATGACTTAGTGTCAATATTACGAATAAAAAAAATTATAAATGTAGAAATTTTGAAAAAATGTACAATAATTATGCGACATCATTAAAATTTGTTATGATGGTATAAATCTATACAATAAAAATGAGTAGTAAGCAAAGAAATATAATTATTATCTTATTTTTATAACATTATATTTCATATTAAAATGTACGATTCTGAAAAAAATCTTAATTTAGCAGGTCGGGTTCGGGTTTGGTCAGGTTTGACCCATTTTTAGCGGGTCATTTCGGATTCGGTCAACTTCGGGTTCGGTCAGCAAAACCTTTGTTCAAAATCCAATATTTTCGGGTCGGGTCTCAGGTCAAAAACAACAGGTCGGGTCATTTTTTGTCAGGTCTACTTCCTCCCACTAAAATCAGAATCACTCTAATTAGATTTATAACAATTCATTGAAATTAATTTTAATTCATTTTTTAAAATTTAATTTTAAAATTATATGAAATTTGTATAAAAATGCCATGTTACCTTTTGGTTCTATATTATTTAGTCAAATTATGAATGAAAATACTTTTTTAAATAAAATTTTATTTTATACGGAGTATATAATAATTGTCGCTTCAGGTTTAGGACAAAGAGAGTACGTATAAGTTGGTGAAATAGTTAGTACTCCCTCCGTCTCAAATTTAATTGTTTGTTTACTAATTACAGGATCAAACTTTATTCATTTTTTTTCTTATTTTTGTTAGTCATTTGATAAAATAATATATTAATGTCATCATTAGTTTTGTAGATCTTTTGATGTAATTTTAAAATACTATGTTATTCTTATTTTTTAATTCTACATTGTTTTTTCTTACATAATAATTTTAAAATAACTTCAGTCAAACATCGTAAATCAAAATAGACAATTTAAATTTGAACGGAGGGTTCCCTTATACGAAGTAAATACTTATTCTTCAAAATCATATTACTGATGGATTTTAATCCACCCGAAAATAATGGTAATTGGTAAGAGTAATTGTATGTATAATGGATTAATCACTTTATTTACTTACTGTGACAACCCCTCAGTCCACGTAAGCCCACTACCGTATCCCATTAATTGGGCCGATATTAGGAGACTTATACTTCTTCTCAATTAGACTGAGATTATAATTTCATCTACAGCTTCTCCCCATATAATTGGGCCGGTATCAAGAGAGCCTATGGTGGGTTGGGTTTTTTTTATAGAAAAGTTTTATAGAAATATCCTAAATAGGACTAAAACATAGAGAAAAGTACTAAAATAGAATTTTTATATTTTTTTTCCTCGAAATAGGACTTTGCACTGTGGTAATATAATTTTGCATTGTGGTAATGTGTCAGTGTACATGTGCATATTACTATGCTTTTTGGTAATGTATATGGCCATGTTTGGTAATGTAAGTCTTATTTCGAGAATAAAAACATGGAAGTCCTATTTTGGTATATTATCAATGTTTTAGTCCTACTTTGGTCTTTCTCCCAAAGTTTTATAATATTAAAATTTAATAATACTGAAATAAATGTGACAAATTTCACTATTTTTGTATCAACTACATATGAGTAGAAAAAGTATTTCTTTACTAATTAGATAAGCTTTTTTTATATAAAAAATAACAAAAAGTATTTTGTATGTGAGAAGATCCACAAGAATCATATGCACCCATGGTCAATCTTTAGTAAGCCGATAATTCTTGATGCTTTGATAAATTAAGAAAGTGCGTATGGAGAAAGACTACAATTATAATATAGTTATATTATTAGTGACAAAAGATACAAGATGTGATATATTCACCTTTCATAAATAATAATTTTTCTACTAAAAAAATTACATATCTTTGTCCAAAAAAGAATTACATGTTTTACTATTCAAAAGTCACGTTTTTTGTTATTTGTGCATTTTGAATGATTATTTTAATAGCCCCCAAACTAAAACGTTCTTCAATTCCCATATACTATTTACACGGTGAAACTTTAAACACTTTCTTTATTTATTTTCGTTAGTTATTTGATAAAATAATATAATATAGACTTGTCACATCTTGTTTTATACTCCGTAAGACTTTTGATGTACTATATAAATATATATTTTTTTTATTTTACACCTACAATCAAATAAATTGAATTGAAAATAAATTCAGCCAAATCTCATAAATGGAAACGGGAAGAACGTTTTAGAGCGGAGGGGTAAAATAAAATACTCTTGTCAGAGTTGTCACCTCTCTTTTGTACTTCATCCGTTTCTCAAAACACTTTATTTTTCATTTTTTTCTTAAAACACTGCTACTTTTTATTAAGAAACTGCTTTTGCTCATTTTTTCTTACCGTACCTATTAAATCAGAGTTTTTTTAGTAATAATTTATTTATCACATCTTAATTATTTTTACTCATCACATCAAAGATAAAATTGGAATATCAACCACAAATATACACTTCTTATTTCTCCTAAAAGTTAAAATAGGAAGCATTTTATGAAACGGGATGAGGGTATAACTTTTGATGTAATTTTTAAATATATGAGTTTTATTTTAAATTTGTATATCTTTCATTAAATAAAATGAATTTTAAAAAAATTGAAAATTTGTTTTGTTTTGAGAAAAGTGTAAAACATTTTGCGACAAATGAAATATATGGATATTGCTCCCTCCATCTCTAAATAGATTTCAAGTTGCACAAAACAGGGAAAAAAAAATTTTATAGTTCAATTTATTTAAAGATTGGTATTAAAATAAAAATTAAAAGTAGCATACTTAAAAACTCAATCAAACATTCTATAAAACAAGAAGAGACAAAAATAGTTTATTTTATCAAATAAAGTATGAAAATGCATAAACAAAAAATAGTTAAGTTGATTTTGGAAAGAGGAGACATTATAATTAATTGTGGAATTGAAGAGTAATAAATACTTCATCCGTCCCAAAAAGATTTACACGTTTTTAAAAAATTGCGTCCCACAATCCCTTACCCATTTCTAATAAAAAACTACTTTTACCCCTTACTTTTTCAAACCTTACCTATCACATCATATCTTTTTTCTAATAATCTACAAATCACATCAAGGGTATTTTTGGAAAGTCAACACAAATATTTTTTTTCTAATAATCTACACATCACATCATACTTTTACCCATCACATCAAGGGTATTTTTGGAAAGTCAACATAAAATTATCCCTCCCTTAATTTCTACTTTAGTCAAAACGTGCCCATCTTTATGGGAGGGAGGGAATATATGAGATGAGCTTTTTGCACTACGTACCCCACACCTCTTCCCGGCCTTGAGAATTCTCTCGAAAAAATTACTGCTGGGTACCCTAGATTTTGTGATAAGAACTGCCAGGTCCCATTATTTTTTAAAATGTACTCCGGGGTACCTTAAAATAACAAAAAACTTACTCCGAGAAGAAGAAGAAAATGGAGAAGAAGAAGAAGTTAACAGAGAATGGAGTTTAACGGAGAAAGTGACGGAATGTCACCTCGTAGTAAGTTTGTTGTTATTTTAAGGTACCCCGAAGTACATTTTAAAAAATAATGGGACATGGCAGTTCTTATCACAAAATCTAGGGTACCCAGCAGTAATTTTTTCAATTCTCTCCCTATAAATATGTTACTCCCAATCTCCTCCAAATCAGTAGTCTCTCTCTCATCTTCTTCAGCTCAGCACATCTTTTCTTCTTTACAATATTTTAGAGAAATAAAAAAACAAATATGAATTGTTTGTATCTTAGCAGTACAACAAAAACCTTGTACAATAATAATGGCTACTCAAAGATGGAAGTGGAAGACGAGGAGGAGATGAGGCACAGAAAAGCGCAGTTCTTGATTTACAAGTCAATGAAAAAGGTTGATTCTCTGACTCATCAACGGAGGAGGAGGAGGAGGAGATCATCTCCGCCGCCGCCGCCGTCCATTTGGCTCATCAAACTCCGGGGTTTCAGCTGCTGCAGGGTCAAGATCAAGATTGGGAACCGTTTGATCGTGCGGCTGAGGAAGACCATCGCCGCCGCAGGTAGCGGCGGCGGCCTCGCCGGTTACAAGCAAGTTTTTCTCCACTTGAAAACTCTGAGGCGGTTGCTCCGGGGAAGAGGAGGAGAGGGAGAGGCTACTACGGTGGTCAATGACTTTGTTCCCCAACATACACTTCAAGTGAAATAATTAAATAAATAAATATACGGATTAATTTTTTTTTTTAATTCATGAATTTATTTTGTTTTGGAAACAGAGGTTTTTTACTCTGTTTCAATATACTTCGTAGTTTGTACGATGTAGCTTGAGGACGGGAGTGAGAATTGAATAATATACTCTAAATCTCTAGTACAATACCTATGTGTTATATATAAATACTCCGTAATTAAAAGGGATTTTTTGTTCTCTATTTTTTTGTTCTCATATGATCAATTATGTATAAAACTATATACTCCCTCCCTCCCAAAAAGAATGGGACGATTTGACTTTTTGGGAAATTAAGGGAGGGATATTTTAGTATTGATTTTCCAAAAATACCCTTAATGTGATGGGTAAAAGTAGGATGTTATGGGTAGATAATTAGGAAAAAGGTATGATGTGATAGGTAGAGTATGAAAAAGTAAGGGGTAAAAGTGATTTTTTAATAGAAATGTAACGGATTTTACGGGACGCAGTTTTTTCTAAACGTAACAAACTTTTTGGGACGGAGGAAGTACATATTTGAGTAGCATTCTAAGAGTATTGCATATTTTACAAATCTCGCACAAATAAGTTCTTATATTATGATCCAGATATACGATATTTAGTAAACATCTCGCATATCATACCCATAGACACATTTACAATGATATATACATTGCAAAATGATAAATGCACATTTAAAAATTTCACAATACTCATTTTGTTGCTATATACACAGTACATTTTATTTAATTAGTTGGTAGGAACGTCGTACTCTTTCAATCCAAGAAGAGATAAAGATGATGAAGTTCTAAAAATAGAATTTTAGAAAAAATGTGTGTGTCTATATATTTATTTATTTATTTATTTATTTTGCATATACTTAAAGCATGTAAACTACATCAAAAGTTTAACAAAATAAGTAGGGACAAAAATATTTTGTTTTATTATATAGGTTATGAAAATACTCCGATCCCTTTCAATTCAATTTGCCTACAATGTTTTGTAGTTCCATTTTTTAAGAATATTAATAATATACGGAGTAATTAATAAGGAGTAACAACACTAATTAATACCATAGGCTCATCCATCCCTATAGTACAATGGTATATGACCCGTTTGGAATAGCGCTTTCGATTAGCTTTAACATTTAAGATAAAATTTTAACAGTATAAATTAGATTTGAAAACGCCAACGCTAAAAGCTGTTGCATGTAGATAACCTTTTCAAAATGGAGGGGGCGAAGCGGGGGCTAGGGTGGGGGGAAAAGGTGGATTGGGGTGAGGGTGCGGTGTTGGGGATTTAAGGAAGGAGTTATATGGTGGAAATCATTAATCTTAAGAACAGACACCAAAAAAACTCCTTAAAAAATAAAGTTCACATTCATTATTCAAATGATAAATCTTTATTCACTTTGTTAGTTTATTTTCGTGTCTTATTTAATAAAATAATCATGTCACATTTAGTTTTGTAGATCTTTTCTTTTAGTTTTTAAATATGTAATTTTTAATTTCATACAAAATAATTTGAAAATATTTTCAATCAAACATCGTAACACATAATAAAAATTTTACTCGGGAATATTTATGAACGGATGGGGTATTATATATTTATTTATCTTTCTTTTATCCTGCTGTCCACATCGGTATTGATGGGGTACTCTTCAGAGTCGGGTTGATTTTTTTTAAATTTTTTGTTTAAATACGGAGTAGACTTTTTTTTAAAAATATATATATACTCATACGTAGTAATTAAAAAGAACAAAAAATAAAGAAAAGCCAGCTGAAATCCAGCGTCCTACCTCCAGTACAGGGAGGCCCCCAAATGTAGGGTTCAATGCTGGCTGTCCTAATGCCTAGAGGTACACCCACCCGTACTGTATCTATTTGCAATGCCTCATTTCAACTTCTTATTTTGCATGTGGGCGTTGCAAAGTTGACAATACAAGGAGTGTCAAAGAGGTAAGACTCGAGTTTGATTTTTGGCAACTGTCCTAGGACTCTGGGAGGCAACTATACTAAATATAGAGCCTCTGCAAGTACCAGGTGCAAGCTCCACTCTTTGCCGTCAATCTGCGATTAAAGTTCAAATTTTCTCTTCTCAGTGACCGTCTGGCTGGGTCTGAGGGGCCCTCGGGAATGGAGCTCATCCTTTTTTTTTGTATTTGTAATGCCTCAACTTACTAAGTGCCCTTCTAAATAAATCTCACATTTTTCTTTATTACTATTTCCGTTTTAAATTAAGTTGTCTATTTTTGTTTATGATCTTTGATATTATTTATTTTGGATATAGTTTAATTTATTAGAAAACTAGTTAAAATTTAATTTAAACATAAAAATTTACATATTCAAAACTACATAAAAAAATTTAAATAATACTCCGTAAATGACATGACTACATTAATTTAATGAAGTTTGACTCTATTGATAATAAACATTCAATTGATTTTGGAATGTGTGTATCTTCTTACCTATTTTCTTATTTTTTATTTCACTAAATAAAAATAAAAAATTTAATCAAAATAATATAATAAGCATTTGCTTAATACCCTCATATGGAGGTAATGTTGCCCTGAGTTTATATTATGATTTACATGTTAAATTATATAGAATATATATTTTTCATTACACATTTTTCCCTATTATTCGATAAAATAAAATACCTTCTCCTTCTCATAATTATCTTCCTTGTTTTCTATTTCGGTTGTCTCAAAAATTTCTTCCTCTTTTCTTTTAAAGAAAGAAATATGTAGTCCTTATCAATTCTCTATCCATACCACGACCGCTAACATTCCACTTTATTAAAAATCATGCCAAATAAAACCTGAAAGATAATTTTGAGATGGAGAAATCGATAAATTTATTTTTTTGTTTTACTGGAATTTAAAGAAACCATATATTCTATCCATTCCGAAAAATGTTCCTGCTTCATTTTTTAATTTGTGCATCCCATAAAATATTTCTACGCACATCTAAAATACCTAAAATTTTCTACATTTCTTCTTTAGTGTAGGTAAAATTGTTTTGAAAGTTTTTGAATATTTGAGAAGGGATAAAAGTATTTTACAAAATGCACAAAAAATAAAACAGGAGTATATAAATAGTGACTATGAAATTTATTTGGAGGGGAAAGAAAAGAGAGTGAATTGTAAATAGGGCGTCACACCTAACCTTAGCCGTTCACACGTTGCCTTATCCCTGTAGGTTCATGCCCACAACCTCCCCACCCCCCTCTGTCACTACCCAAATAATAATTCACTCAATTCTATATAATAATTTAAATATGATTATAGTTGTGACTCTCATGAACATAAATGTTAGTACTCCATTTATAAACACTCAATTAATAATCATGTTATATGGTCCTTAAGAATACTCATCATGTTGATGGATATTTTGTTTTTTTATTCTAATTTTGAAATATTCTCTTTAGAAATATTTATTCGCACTCAAATTTGTTACGTGTATGTATATATCTATGAAAAGTATGATGTCAAAATTGAGTAACTCAAAACTTAATTCAATGATTTATTTAATTGAAGAATTTAATCGCATGGCAAGGGTGACGTTAATGTGTTACTCCATTCATTCATTTTTAATTCTCTGTTTCGCTTTTCGAAATTAAAGTTAGATCAACAATATTTCTTAAAATAATATAAGCAAAAAAGTATTAAAAATAATAGATTTAAAATATTTTTTGATACTAATAATGTAGTATAATTTTTATATTTTAATTCAATGTATATTTTTAAATACAGTTAATCAAATGTTTGAGACGTAAAGTAAAATAGGCAATTATATAAGGATAGAGGAAGTATACAAGAAAAGAGAACATGAATTATTAGTGATGTTTTGAACTTTGACATTATTCAGTAATGTACTTTCATTTTTTCCAAAAGAGTAAATGTTGCATCAAAAATAAAAACCTGAATTTTGATTATTTATGCATACATACATATTATTTTAATTTAAAAAATCTAAAAGAATATGGAGTCTATACGAACTCCAAATTCAATTCTAAAACATGAAAAATGTCGTATGATAATTAAAATCTCCAATCTAACTACGAAACGTAGAATGAATTTCATTTCTCAAGCCTTTTTTAATAGGATCTAACTAAACTGTTGTTAAATTGTTGTTTGATAATTAAATACTCTAATCTGAATATTGAAATTCAGAACAAGTTTCACTCACTCCATTTTATACTCCCTCTGTTCTCAAAAACACTTCCTCTTTCATTTTTTCCACTTCCAACAAAACACTTTCCTTTTCTATTAAAAAACCACTTTTACCCTTACTTTTTTATACACTACCTATCACATCATACTTTTTCTCTAATAATCTATCTATCACATCTTACTTTACCCATCACATCAGGGGCAAAATTGGAAATCAACTATAATTTAACACTTCCTTATTTTTGCCCCAAATCAAAATGGGAAGAGTTTTTCCAAACGGAGGGAGTATTATTTATCTATTAATAGTAGATTACAAATTGAATGGATGTGTAATGTACTAACAATCATAAAATGAGTCATTTTTAGAAGGAATCCGATATAAAAATGAAGTAAATGTGAGAAAAGCCAAAAAGGCCAAAAAGTCCAACAAAAGTTTCCAAAATTCGTGCACCAAAAGGTCAGTGCATTATCGCGGCGTTCTCACAATGAGAAGGCCGAATTTTGTCTTTTGGACGTTTGACCTTTCTACTTTAATTACTTATCCATAATTCATACTTTAGCGTCCAATTCAAGCTTCCATTTCAAGTCTTTACATTTTACTCGGTAGTATTCACTGGACACGAAATCAGAATAATATTCATATTTTAGACTCAATTTAGTTACTCCCTATTTCATTTGTTCGAAAATAATCTTATTATTTAATTTTTTTGATTAAATTAAAGTTTGTAAAATTTGACGTCGATATATATATATATATATATATATATATATATATATATATATATATATATATATATATATATATAAGAAAAAAATATTATATTTGGATGCTGTATAGGTGCACACATGGCCTACAGATGCAAATCTAACACCAATAGTTTGCTTATGAAACGTAGTTTTCAAATATTAAATTTTCATAAAATATTTCCATTTATAAAATAGATATTAATAATCAAAATTTTATACTCCCTCCGTCCTATATTTAACTTCCCGGTTTGACCGGAGCTCATTTTTAAGAAAGTGTAAAAAAAATTGACTTTCCAAAATTGCCTTCAACATTTCTCACTTCGGCCCTTGAATTTTAACGTGAGTATCCACAACCCAACAAAAATTATCCAGCAACTTCAAGATTATCCAACAATTTCAAGCATATCCTATCACCAATTCTTCCATTCTAAAGCAACTTTGTGCATACACATTGACCTTGAACTCTTTTACTTGACACCTCCAACCATGCGATCTGGTGTATCTCAAACACACCCAAAATCAGAAAAGAGAAAAAAAAAGCAAATCATAAAAGAGAGAAAATTTAAGATTCCGTTGAAAAAAATAGATCTGGGATGAAAACAATGAAATCTGAGATAAAATAGAAAATAAATTAAAACTGTTTTTCACTCTTCTCAACACTTGTTCTGTTTATACGTTCTTTTTAGTAACAAGGAATGGATCTGAAAATGGAGATGATTTTAGATGCAGCGGTGTCAGCACTGGTTTCGGCCATGAGACAGAAAATAGATGCAGCATCAGCGATGGATCTATGTGCCTGCAACAAATATGAAATCTAAGGCGAACAAGAAAATGTAATCAAAATCGAAGAGGCATAGGAGAAAAGAAGATACAGAGTTAAGGTTCAAAATATTAAGGAGAAAAGAAAAAGAAAGATGACAAATGGGAGAAAAAGATTTGGAAACAAAGGTAAAAGTAATGAAAGGGAAAGAAAGTTGTACGGAGAAATGAAAAATGAAGTGAAAAAATAGGATAGCTGACGAGGTTATTATTGTTCTTTAATAGAAAAAAGGTTGTCAATTTTGAGTAATGAGAAGTTAATTTTAGGATGACCCGAAAAGAAAAGTGAGAAGTTAATTTTAGGACGGAGGGAGTATTAGAGATTATAAAAATCAAATGAAACAATCATTTCCGAATGAACAGAGAATTAGATCCTGCACTTAGGTCTTAACCAATCAAAATAATCAACACATTCATTCGATCTCCATAACACATACTCCCTCCGTCCACATAACACTTTCCCTTTCATTTTTCATCCGTCCCAAAAAACACTTCTTTTGTACTATTAAAAAGTCACTTTTACCCATATTAATTTTAAACTAACCTATCACATCACACTTCTTCCCTATTAATCTACCCATCACATCAAAATGCATTTTTGGAAAGTCAACACCAAAATACACTCCCCTTATATTTTTTAAAAATCAAAATGAGAAGTTTTTTAAGGACGGAGGCAGTGAGTATAGTTTTTACTCACACCACCTGCTTACAAAGCGCTTACATGGCACTCCATCAAGACCCTTCAAATTTTCAGAATACTAGTTGACCTACATATTCCATGTATGCTCCTCTCCTAAATTAAGTCTCGATCCACATAATTTATGCTTGGCTTCTTATTCTTACATGAATTAATTGTCACATTTTTTTTTAGAGAAAATGTTTGGTTCACAAACTCAAACTTCACAAACTTCACAAATTTACTATTTGTGAACTTCAATAAAAAAAATTAAATAGTTTAAAATAATTTTAAAATAAGAATTTAAATCATAAATAGCAAGTTTGTGAAGTTTGTGATCATTCTGTTTGTGAACGTATCATTGTTCTTTTTTTAGTATGTCTCAAAGTAATTATTTTATATCTTTACTTACCTAATAAAGTGAAAAATTTATGCTTCATTATTTTTAAAAAATAAATTCTAATTTTCTATCGAGTACTTTTTACTTTTTAACAGTTTTTTTAAGCTTAATAAAGTCAGACTAAAATGATTAATGCTAGTATTTTTGTGTGTCGAGTATTTAACTCTTTTTTTTTTGGAAGAAAGAATTTAACTTATGTGGCCTCAATGATTGTGAAATGAGATGTTGGGAGCCTAAAAATGGTGAGGTGAAGACCAACAACATTGGTGGACTGGACGGCTACCTACCAATAACGTGAACGGGACTACCACTAACCTGTCATGCTTGGAGATTCTTTTATACGGAGTACTTCTTAAACTAAATTGTTTCTTCATTTTTTTACAAGAAATATTTGCATTAAAAAGCATTAAAACTTAAGTCGTTTTCTTAAATAGCACTTAAATTGTTTTATTCCCTAAATAACACTTAATAATGTCCATAATATCCCGTGATGCCAAACATTTACTTGAATAATGACTAATGCATAATGACTACAAGTGCTACATTGGGAAGAAAAACACATGTGGTGCTATTTAGGAAAACTCATTATGTTTTAGTGCTATTTAAGTAAATTCTTTTTTTTACAATGTCAAATTTTAAAAAAGAAATTTACTTAAATAGGACTAAAACACAATGACTTTCCCAATATAGGACCATATGTTTTTATTTCCCAATGTAAGACCTTTGGTCATTATCAGGTAGTCATTATTCAACTAAATGTCCATCATTACTGGACATTATTCTTCCACTAGTTCATTATTAAGTCCTATTTAGAGAATAAAAAAGTTTAAGTCCTACATTAGAAAAGTCATTATGTTTTAGTCCTATTTAGTGCAAATTTCACATTTTAAAATGGGTTGGGAATAAGTTAATCACACATTCAATTGGTAACAGTTTCAAAGTGATTTCAAAATGATGGTCTCAAAATGATAAATTAATACTCCCTCCGTCTTGAAATGTTCTTCCCACTTATTATTCACACGGTCAAATTTTAATCACTTTCTTTACCTATTTTCATTAGGTATTTGATAAAATAATATAGTCTTTTCACCACTTGTTTTGTAGAACTTTTGACGAGGTCTTTAAATATATAAACTTTATCTTTTTAATTTTACACCTACAATCAAATAATTTGAATTAAAAATAAAGTCGGTCAAATTTCATAAACAGAACCGAGAAGAACATTATAGGACGGAGGGAGTATAATTTTTCAATTTCTTGTTTTGAAAATTTTTATATACGATTTTTAAATATGTATATGTTTTTAAAATCCTGCTTAGCTCTCGTATAATTTGAATCCAAAATAATTTCAACCAAACATCGTAAACTAAAATGAATAGTTTAAATTGGGACGGAAGAAATTCTACGAAGTAACTCCAATCGCCCGAGTGGGTTTATCCAATTTGATTTTTTGCAGTAAAATTTGGACAAATTTTTTATTATTAATTAAATAAATATTGCTTTATATATTAGTACAAGAATATTTAATTACATTTGTCTTGTAAGATATTTTCAAAAAATTACTAGTAATTTGTTTTATTAATATGTAATATACACCGCAATATTTATTTAATTCATGATTGTAATATTGATTTAAAAAAATTAAATTAAACAAACACATTGAGATGAAGGGAATACTCTCTATAAGAGTACCACATGTTAGGTGAGATTTAGGTAATTCTAAAATATTATTCACATCATCAAAAAATATAATTCTTCAATTCTAATTTCTAGGTAATAATGACACGCATTCTATATGGTTCAAAATTAGCAAACTTCAAACTAAGTGTGTTTTAATTTTCAGAACTTTTTCTACAAATCTGTCAAAAGAAGGTGATAAGTTATACTCCCTCCATTACTTAGTAATGGTCTATTATAACTTTCATGATAAATTACAAAATAAATGAATATAGAGATAAAACTACATCATTCTTTTTTATACCCACTAATATTTTATGAAAGTCATAATAAATAGTCTCTCCATCTAAAATTAAATTGTTTGTTTGCTATTAATATGATCAAACTTTGTTTACTTTCTTTATCTTTTTGGTAGTCATTTAATAAAATAAAATAATCATGTCACCACTAGCTTTGCAAATATTTTGATGTAATATTTCAATATGTAATTTTATTTTTAATAATTATACACTATTTTTCATATAAAATAATTTTTTAAAAAAAATTAATCAAACATCATAAACCGAAATAGGTAATATAAATTGAGATGAAGAGAGTACTTAATAAATGATGGAGGGAGTACATTTTTTGTCTTTAGAATAACAGATAATATTTTTTTGCTTATACTTTCAACTTATTACTTTGGTATTATTTTATGATTATTTAACCAAAACATATTACTTCCTCCTTCTCAAAATAATATATCCGTGGTACATTTTTACTATATGAACTTCTCAACAACTTTTATTTACTCGTGTCTTCATTAATCATTTGATAATATAAAATATTATAGTCACATGTTATTCTATAGATTTTTTTAAATACATATTTTTTAAATATGTAGATTAATCTTTTTAATTTTTATTTCTCAATACGAATTCATAGATA
This sequence comes from Cuscuta australis, assembly GCA_003260385.1. NCBI lineage: Eukaryota > Viridiplantae > Streptophyta > Magnoliopsida > Solanales > Convolvulaceae > Cuscuta > Cuscuta australis. Next base: position 3,650,579 of record NQVE01000142.1, on the reverse strand, counting down.
AAATCATTTTTAAAAAGATAAGATTTTACATATAATTTGAAAAGTTCAAATCAATTTGGAAGGAGCAAAAATTTTATAATTGAAGTAGTTGACTTGTTAACTTGAAATTTATTTCTTTGTTAAAGGGACAATTTTAAGTTGGGCCTATCCATTTTTTAGGCTTGTGTGATAAACTACATAAAATGGTGAGTTGGAAAAGAAAAAATGAAATTTCATAATTGGTCTTTATATTAGGGAGTTTGCTTATTTAGTCTTCTATTATCAAATATTAATCTGACAGTTCTTCTTTTATGAGTATCTTTCTACAAATAGTCTTTTTTTATCTTCTATCATATTGGTGTTAATTTGAGGTTAAAAGTGTAATTTCACAATGATAATATATTTTTCTTGTCATACACAATCCAACGGCCGCTCCTAATGCGTCTTTGGTTAATTACAGTCGCTTTCTACTACGACCAAAACCTACATATGTAGTTTTTCGTCGGAATTCTAGCCCACGTCACTGGACATAAGATTGATGTCAAATTACATTTTAGGTTTTAAATTAAAACCAACATAACAAAGAATAAAAAAGGACCATTTGTGGAAAGACACCCATAAAAGAAAGACCACAGGGATAATATTTGATAATAGAGAACTAAATATGGAAATTCCTTGTTATAAAGAATTAATTATGGAGTTTACTAAAAAAAGTATTAGGATAATGAATATTTGCTTATCACTATCATCTTTAGGCCTACACAAAATCGTATAGATCTTAGTATAGAAATCATTCTAAATAGGACTAAAACATAGAGAAAAATACCAAAATAGGACTTTCATGTTTTTTTCCGGAATAGAACTTTGCACTGTGGTAATCTGACTTTGCATTGTGGAAATGTGGCAGTGTAAATGTGCAAATTATTATACTTTTTTGGTAATGTATATGACCATGTTTGGTAATGTAAGTCCTATTTCGGGAATAAAAACATAGAAATCCTATTTTGGTATATTTTCAATGTTTTAGTCCTAATTTGGTCTTTATCCCATCTTAGTAACATGGTATCATACTGGACCATAATGATAACAAATCATTTATAGTATTTTTAAACGAGATTGGTCCCGAACCGTTTGCGACGAGAATGCATTGAAACTGATTATAACAACCAAACTTTCAAAGCTATCTACGGACTATGTCAAATAAAACTTCCATTGTATTGTTCTACTTTATCTTACCATATATAGAGTACTTCATGTTGTACTATTTTTTTTTAAATATTCTTTAATTATTATCGTTGTAATATACGGAGTATTTATTACTACAATGAACATTACTCCGTATTTTTTAGAATTATCAATAGCTTGATATTGTATGAAATGAAAAAGATCTTAATATTAGAGTTTATGGGCCATTATAACCTTTGGGAGGGTTATAAATGGTAAAAAAGACCACCACCCCCCCCCCCCCCCGATTGGGTGAATCTGGTATGGATAAACCTAACCAACAAAAACAGGTTACATACAGCATTTGGAAGGGGTAGTGATATTGCACCAAAAGAGAAGGTTGACAATTGACAGTTGCATAGACTACATTCAGGGGCAAGTTAAAATCTTTTGGTAATTATAAACTTAGAAAAGAATAGCTTTGAATTTTGTTTTGGTTGTTGTGACTTGGTGTATGGGTGATGAAATGAAGAACTTTCGGTTCCAAAAATAAAAAGATTTGATATTCTCAATCTAGTTAATTGGTCACATAATTTAATTTCATACCATTAAATTGGACAAAGGGCCGTGCTACAAACCCACCACGAGTCCCCCAGCCCTCCCCAGTACATGCCAGGACACTAGGATAAGAAGAGCTAAATTGAGCTATAATTTCAGTAGGGCGAGAATTTTATCACTGGGAAGAGAACATTTTTCTTTTCCTTTCATTCCCAATTCCTTGAACCAAACATAGTGTTCAAGATCACCCAATGCAAATGCTCAAGGGTTTGTTTGGTAAGTGCCATTTGACACATTATACCAATTTTTAAAAATGTGTGAAGTGTTTGGTTGCATCCATTTCAGAAAATCAGTCAACTGTGTTAGTAAAAAAACTTCTTATTATATGTCAATGTAAGTGAAAATAAGATGAACTCAACAATCAAATATTGCAACCAAGAGGTTTTTAGGCATACCTCGATACCATTCACTTGCTTTGCATTCTTAAAAGTCACAAACATGCATTTCTCCTTCTTGCCTAACAAAATACCCTGCATAAACCAAAAATCCTTTTTTTCCCTGATCGAGTAAACCAATAGAAATAGAACCGTAATCAAATGGCGCGACGAAGTCCTTTGGGCTTCTTCACAAAACTAAGCCGGATTTTCTTAAGAGTTCTCCTCTTCCTTGCCATTTTCTCAGGCAGAGTCTCCCTTTTCTTCTCCTTCTTCACAGCATCAGGCTTCTTCTTCGCGAACCTAGGGTCCACATTATATGCCTTTGGCTCAACTAAAAACCCATTGTTCGATGCTTCTTTTGAAAGGGTATTTGCCCTCTCCATGCGGCCATGGGCAACCAACCTTCCCATAAGTAACTCGTAGGTCTTGATCCCCGGTTTGCAACCATCGTGTTTCATCTGATAAAAAAATGCCATGGCATGATCAATCCTCTCAATGCCGCATAGTATTTTCAGAAACCCATAGTATTCTTTCTTGCCAAGTGCATCTCCATAGCCTGCAGACTTCATCCTATCTATCATTTCGTCCCCCTCTCCAACTCTCGCAGCTTGAAACAAGCTCCTAATGAGTGTGAGAAATGTCGCCTCATTTGGAAAGCATCCCCATTCACCCATCTTATAGAACAAATCCATCGCAGCTTGAGTTTGTCTGATCTTGCACAAATTAGAAATCAACACATTGAAGGTTTCCACGTCTCGCGGAACGCCCTTCTCTTCCATTTCCAGCAACAACTTATCCACCTCAGAATCAAGCCGAAAAGGGTCCTTTTTCCTACAAAGCTTACAAACGCAATCAAGAATCGCATTATAGCCAGATGTCCCAATCTCAAATCCTCCCCTATACATTTCCCCAGCTAATCTATGGGCCTCATCAAGCTTTTCATCAACACACCACCCCTTAATTAGTATGTCACAAACATATTGATCAGGGAAGAACTCATCAGCTAAACTTTTCACCATTTTCTCAGCATAACTAGCAAAGCCATGTTCACAGAGCTTTGTCACTATCAATTTCAGGGAATCCAAGTTCCTAACGAACCCGTATTCCTTCTCCATTTTCTCAAAGAAAGCCACTGTGTGTGTGGGCCTCCCGGCCCGGACCAGTCTATCAACCATGGATTCTAGGGTTTTAGTGCCAACAACCCCACGGCCGGAGATAAGCACATCATGGGAAGCCTTGAAATCCTTCTTCCTACCCAGGTAATCCACGAAGTAAGAGTAAACCTCGTCGTCTACCTCAAAATTAGGTTTTGATTTGATCCAATCGATAAACCCAAGAACTGCCCGGCCAGCATCAGGGCAGAGATTGAGAGTGGAGAGGATCAGCGGACGTGAGAGAGTGATGTGTGAGAAGGAAAGATCCAATCTTTTCTCAACAGGAAGACTCTTTACCTTCCGATCTCGGAGAAGCTCGGCAGAGATAAGCCGCGCCGTTGCTTCGTCGCCGGCGGCGGTAGCAACACCAGATCCGGAACAAAATGACCTGAAAAATGAAGAGGGCAAATAAAACGGACGGCTATATTGGAAAGCGGCGGCGAGGAAAGAGCCAATGCGAGGCGGCGGCGGCGGCGATGCAGAGATACGGCGCCGGAAGATGTGGAGAGCTGTAGACCAAAGCATTTTCTTGCGAGGGAGAAGGGAGGCTGAGGGTTACGATTTTCTATGCGTCCTAAATTGGGTTTTCCTTCTTTTTTCATTCAAGATCGATCGTAGAAAATGAAATTCCATACATGATTTGTACTGGAGTAGAAAAAAAGAAGACAAATGTTAGTGATGAACTAGTGTGGGGGGAGATAGATGGATGTTTTCTATGGTATTGTAATTGCAGAAAGAATTGAATTGGGCCTCATTTGTTGACAGGCCTAATACTATTCTTGAGAAGAATTGAGCTGGGCTCACTCCACAGTCCATACTTTTGAAACAAGAAGAAAGAGAATCTCTAGGTCCATCCAGCCACACTCCGAGACACACCTTGTATATTCATTTAATCATTTTGGTCATATTCTTTTCAATTTATTTTTATAACTTATACTACCTCCGTCCCATTGTCTTTATCCACTTTTGACTTTTGAAAATGTTCATCTAAGCACTTTGACTCATCAAATTCTCTTAATGTGTAAGCCTAAAAATAGTCATGTGTGATCTTGTTTGATTCGTCTTAACATATAGATTATTAATATATAATTTGTATAATTTTTTAATATACAAATTACAAGATAAAATGGATTAAAGAAGTGCATTGGATGGTGTGCCAAAAGGTAAATGGACAAAGACAGTGGGACGGAGGGAGTACCTTTTTTCTGATTGGAATCCGATAGAATCATATCAGAAACATATTTAAATATAAAAACATCTAGATCAGATCAAATCAAATCAGAATTTATTCCAATCAGATCAGACAAAGAGAACTTGACTTTTGTTTAGGATCATGACGTGTGTACACTACATTTGTATATCATTTTGTACTTCAAAGCTTTGCAGTGGTACAAAATTCAAATTAAATGCAATATTGGCGTAATGTTAGTTTTGCACTACCATTTTACACAAGTGCAACGTTTTTGGGTACACAATGTATACAAATGAAGTGTACAAGAAGCATTATTGTTTCTTTTATAGAGTTGTTCCATAAATGGCTACCAAACATATATTGTACTCTCTCTAATTTAAAACAATTTTTATTTTAACTTTTAGCAGATTTTTTTTACTTTCTAATTTTACGCTTAGTGTCAAAGAGTAAAGAAAGACAAATTAATGCTTGCAAAATAGATAAGTATACAATGACTTTATTTGAATATATTACTTATTTTATTCAAAGTAGAAGTGGCTTAATAAAAAAGTAAAAAAATGAAAGACTAAGCATTTTAAAAAACGGAGGGAACGTATGTCAACAGTACATCCATGATATATAAGAAATAAATTCTCCATTTGAGACGTATTGTAAGAAATAAAGACTGTCTTTTTCCGATTTCATTTTCATACAGATATTCTGAAGTCTATATCATTTATCGAACAAGTTTTATGCACTTATTTTGAGTTGTCACGGAGGACATTATTCCTCTACGATGCTCTAGTTGCAAAATAGATATTTCCTACACCCACTTCCCCCCCCCCCCCCAATCCCCACCACCCCCAGTCCCGCCTCAATTCGTCTCCCCTCCAACATCAATTGTAGGTGCAAGCTTAGCTGACTATGAGATCAATAATTTTGTTTCTAAAGTTAACTAAACTTGTATCTCACACTTGATGTGAGTAATGGGACGTGTTGGGGTCAAAACTAAGTGGAGGACGTTTTCTAAGAGTTAGTTGAGATATGAATTAATGAATAATCAATTTTACAAACAGATATATCGTAGGGGTCTCAATAAGGAGTTTTGGTACATTGTAATATGTGGTCGCTCAAAATGAGTGGCCATAAAAACCGGCGCGATCATTTATTACACTGTTGTTATTTTTATTATACTATTATTAGATTTTTTTATATCAGGATATTATTATTAGATTTGGTTATATATGATTTGTTATCCCGATATATTAAAATCCATAAGAGAGACGACTGAGAGAGCAACATTCAAATAAAATAAATTAAATATAAACTCAAACAAATATCAAGGGAACGGAGTAATATTTAAATAAATTAAATTACACATAAACTCAATTTAATATCGTAATCTGAACGAAAAAAAAAAAATCAAACGCAAACGGATGGAAGACATTTCTTTTTTACCAAACTGGCAAACCATATACTCGAAATCGCAGAAATTTTGGTCTCAATTATTCATCAGCAATTTCCCCATTACGTTGCCACTTTTTCAACCGGCTTTGAGCTGCTTCAACCTGATGGGCATAAATACAAAATAACACAAAATTTCAATACAATATTGTTTTACACATAAAGAAAAAAATGTGTATTTCAAAATATTCTAATCAAACAAACTAAGTTAAAATGGCAAGGTTCGGTTGAGATCAGACTAGCATCCAGTATCAACGGATGACACTCAATCATTTGAAGTTCTTTATTTGGTGTTTCAAATAAAAAATTAACAGTTCCTACTCCTCCTAACACCCTTCCTAAATCCCCTATCACACCCTCCACCCGGCCGACCCCTGCTCCGCAACTCAAGACCCCCCTCTTAATTACCTATTCCAAATATATGGCTATTATGTATAAGTAGTACACATTTGGAGGGGTAAGATGGGGGTCTAGGGTGGGAGTGTAAGGGTCGGGATGAGGGGTTTAGGGAGAGAGTTAGGGAATATGAACCATCAATTTTCCAAACTGAGAATTGAAAAAACTTTAAATTAGCATGTGTTATTCGATCCGTTGATACTAAATACCAGTGTAAGGAGACCTGCCAAAATTAAAATAATACTCTCAAGTTTGTTTCATAATATTCAGACAATTAATTACACATAGACATTTTGAAAAGAGCTCCAATAGCTTATATAAGAGTAAATTTAATTGACGATGACTTGGTTCAATTCATTAATAATCGATTAACGGTACCTCTTTATCCCAATCGGTGCGAAAAGTGACCCACAACAAGATTAGGGTTTGCATGGCTGTTCCTCCAAGCATTCCAAGCCAAATTCCCTACAAATTGAATTGTTGTATAAATAACCAAGAAGAAACACTATTAAAAAATTATCTAAATAAGACATCAACATAAATAAGATGTTTTTTTATCATCTAATATTCTAATTAAACAAGAGCTTGACACTGTGAAATGCCACTTTTAATATTCACTAGCTACGTTCATACTTCGTAAAATATACTCCCTCCTTCCCTTAAAATATTTCAACTTTCACTTATTACTCGTCCCATAAAACATTTCAATTTCACCCGAATAGACACAATTGCCCTTATTTTTCATAAATCTAACCGAACCTACCTCAGTTACATTCTACGCTCTACCCATTTTGATATTTTTCAGGCCCAGCTGGTTTCAATAATTGTCGTTGTTTCGCATTTGTCAAACCTTCTATATCTTCCCCCCTCAAAATTCAAAACTAGAAAAATTTTCTGGAACGGAGGGATTATCTTGGACCTATACCCATAAGATTTAAGATCTAAAATGGGTGGTATGGATTAACATCATCCAACCAATCCACCATGTTGTTGAGGGTTTGGCAATAGAGTATCATTGACATATATAGAGAGAGCCTTTGAGATTTTAAGATATGAAATGGGGAGCTAGAATTACCTTAGCACCATATTGGAATTTGAAACCAAGAAGAGCACCGACAGGGATGCCGACAACATAGTAGCACCCCACGTTAACGTAGGCCACAAATGCCTGCCACCCACACCCAACCGCCACCCCGGAAAGCACGGGCTGAATGCCGTTGAGAACAATGGAGACGGCCAAGAGAGGGGCTAGGTCCGAGACGGCGTCCGCGATCCTCTGGCCGCCGGTGAAGACGAAGCTGAGCCGGTGGCGGAGGACCACCACCAGAACCCCGCACGCCGCCGCAATCAGGAAAGAGCTCAGCGTCACCACTAGCACTGAAAATGAGGCCGACTTGGGATGCCCTGCCCCTAGCTCATTGCTCACTCTCACACTTCACCCAATCACATCAGATCAAATAAGTATAAATTAGAGTAAATTCCATAAAAGGTCTCTAATTATAGTTCGTTTTACATATTTAGTCTTTACATATCAAATATTAATAATTTAGTTCCTAATTATAATATTGTTTTCCACGAATGATCATTTGTTAAATAGTAAAATAACACTCACAAAAAAAACAGTAAAATGACACTAACCTTGCAGCTGCATTGAAGCCTACAGATATCATGAACACCCATCCCAGAATGGTTGAACTGCATATAATTAAATGTAAAAATAAGATAAGCTAGATCGTGATTAATTGTTTTATTTATTACTCTGTATCTTTTTTTAAATTAACCCATATCTCTCATATTTTAAAACAAGTTTTCAAACTTCTCGAAATTTGTATGAATTCACCCCGAACTTTAAAATTGTACCAATGCCTCCTGAAATTTCAAAAATGTTACAATAACGGTCGCCCTGTGTCAGATTTAGAAGTACATTAATCACACACTCAGTAATATACATGTTGGAGTTTGTGAAGAAGTCATTGTTTGATAAAAGGTTGATCGATTGTTGACTAACTTTATTGACTAATGCCCAGTCTTCAAATTTGGTTATCGACGACTAAATCAAGAACAATTATCTAAAATCTAAAGAGATTAAAAAAATGGAAAATAATGTTTGTGAAAGGCAAGTTGCACAACTCACGTGTGATATATAACCTTAAATAAATTTATACTCGCACTGGATGAACGTGTGATTAATGCACAGACGGGCCTTTGGTGCAACATTTTTAAAAGTTCAAAGGAACTGGTGTAACTTTAAAGTTCGGAGAGAATCGGTGGAACATTTTTATTAAATTTTGAATTTAGTAAAAAAAACTTCAAACTCTTAGACTTTGGTTATGAGAATATTTAAATTGAAAATGGGGACATACATACCAAACAGCAAGAGAATCCAAAGCGACCTCAGGATCAGGGAGAAGGCCAGCAATCAAAACCATAATCTGGAAATACCAAGTCTCCAAACACAGCATAACGGCAGAGGCAAGTGAGAGCTTGAAGAAATCCCACAATCCCGAAAATGCCCTCCAGCTGAACCCGCCCCAAGTCTTCTCGCACCTTTTGGACATCACTATGTAGGCGAACTGCGCCGCCACTATGATCCACCACGACAGGCTGAGCACCAGCGCCGCCCCCAGCAGTCCGCCGTCCAGCACGAACACCACCACCCACGTCAGCAATAGGTGCACCACTAGCGTTGCCCCTGCAGGTAATATTATATTTATTCACAACAAGACTTCGGCGTCATGTTTACGTTAACGAACCACCTCAACAAAGAGTATGTTGAAGGCTCATTTGGCATTAGTTTTAGATGTTAGCGTGATCGTTTTTTTTGGAAAAAAAAATCATCTGACGGTGGGCTTTAGCATTGTAGACCATTAAAATGTTATCAAAAACATCAACGCTAGTCAAAAACATTGTTCTCAAACACGTTGTTAAGAAGCTTTATTGACTTGTGGCACGTCTAGCAGGTTGAAAGCTCGAAAAGAGTTCTTAAGAGTATTACTGTTTGACCAGTTTTTGCGAGCAAAGGGAGTTTACTTTTTCATTGAATTATAGGTCAAAAGTTGATATTGGTTTACTAAAAAAAGTCAAAACTGGACAAATATTTCGGGTCGGAAAAAGTACGTGTATATATACCTGATATGTATGCGCTAGGGTTCACGATGCTCTGGGACTGCAAGAACTTTTGGATGGGGAAGTTGGTGGCGTAGGCGAAGATCTGGGGGATGAGGCCGTAGACGAAAAGGGCGGAGGCGGAGGCGACGGCTTGGGACTCCCCTAATAAGAGCAAGATCTGTTTGGAGAAGATGTATGCCAAAAGGAGGGGGAGTCCGGCCAGCATTAGAAGGATTGTTGATCTCTGCAGATATATCCCAAGCATCTCATACTTGTGTGCTCCATATGCTTGTCCACATAGTGTCTCTACTGCACTTCCCATTCCAAGCTGCATGTATGTTCATGCATGTATGTGTGTATAATTAGACTATGCATCAGGATTTTGGATCTTTTATTGATGGAATAGATTACTTGAAAAATGCTTAAGTTAAACGTTGGACGAATTCGAAGTTTAACGAACTCGCTAAAATTGAGTCAAACCTAATTGAACTTCGAACTCGACCTATCCGACCTTCTACAATAAAATAATGTTGCAGTACAATATTAATTTCTTGAGGTGTGCTAAGGTTCACCAAGTTTATACCCCAAGTTTCACACCAAATGTACTACTCCCTCCGTCCCATGAAACATGTGACTTTTGCTTTTTAGGAGGGATTTAGGAGGAGTGTATTTTGGTATTGAATTTCCAAAAATGTCCTTTGAGGTGATGGGTAAAAGTATGATTTGATGGATAGATTATTAGTAAAAAGGTATGATTTGATAGGTAGGGTATGAAAAAGTAAGGGGTAAAAGTGACTTTTTAATAGAAATGAGAAGTGTTTTTTGAGACGGGTGAAAAAAGAAAGAAGAAAGATTTTTTGGGACGGAAGGAGTATATAATAATTGTATTTGGGTGTCTGTAGTATACTTGGTACGCAAATTGGGGTAACAAAAATGCTAGGGGTAAACCTCGTGTACCCCTAGCTTTTTTCCATTTTTTTTCTTATCACTCTTTTTGTTAACTTACACTTCATCACTCCCTAAAAGTCTCTCCTCTCTTTTTTTCCTTGTTTCAAAATTTCTCTCTTTTTTATTACGGAGTACAAAAAAACTTTTATCCTCTACCGCTGCACTAATGTTTATCCTCTCTATCACATCGAATTTATTCACTAATAGTATACTAATCACATCCTACTTTTATGTATCCATCACATTAGAGATATTTTTGAATAAATAACACAAAGATATCTCTCTTAAATTCTATAAATGTCAAAATAGGAAAGCAAGTTAGGGACAGAGGGAGTATTTTCAAACGAGAGAAAGACCAAAGTAGGAGTAAAACATTGAAATTATACTAAAATAGGACTTTCATGTTTTTAATCCTTAAATAGGATTTAAAATGCATTTACATTACCAAAAATGGTCATGTACATTACCAAAAAGTATAGTAATGAGTACATTTACAGTGCCACATTACAACCACATTACCACAGTGTCAAGTCCTAGTTTGGGAAAAAAAACATAAAAGTCTTATTTTGGTACTTTCCTATATGTTTTAGTTCTATTTAGGGTGATTTCTATAGTAGTAAATTTCATAATTGGCCCTTTATAATAGGGGGGTTTCCCTATTTAGTCCTCTATTATCAAATATTACCCCAGTGGTCCTTCTTTTATGAGTATCTTTCCACAAATAGTCCTTTTTCGATCTTCTATCATGTTGGTGTTAATTTGAGGACTAAAAGTATATTTTTACAATGATAATATATTTTTTTGTCATACACAATTCCAAAGGCTATTCCTATTCCATTTGCGTCGTTTGTGAATTACAATTGTTTTCTACTACAACCATAGTCTAAAAATGTGGTCTTTTGTTGGAATCCTAGCCCACAATCATAATCATTATTTTTGTGTTATCCGCTTAACCAATATTAGTACACGTCACTAGACATAATATTGATATCAAATTCTACTTTTAACTTTTAAATTAACACCAACATGGCAGAAGATCAAAAAAAGGACCATTTGTGGAAAGCCACCCTTAAAAAAAGGACTACGAGGATAATATTTGATAATAAAGGACTAAATATGGAAACCCCCATGTTGTAAATGACCAATTTTAGAATTTTGCTCTTTCTATAATAACATTGTATTATTATTATAAGGAGAACTTTTTTAAAAAAGGCACATACTCTGTATAAATTTTTTATATTATTTATAATAATCGCTCATTATATGTTGGGTAGGCCCAAATTTGACGATATAGAGTCATGAATATGTCGTGCCCAATCTGAATTTGAATTTACTCGAACTTGAAGAAATCAAAATTGAAGTACCGAACCCGAACACGGCTTGACTGACATTTTTTTCAGCTCTAGCTTTTAGGATGACAGCCTTCTCTTCTCTGAGTGAAGAGATGTTTTTATTTTGTTCAGTAATATAATCTTTACACACTAATAACTCTATTATAATACAGCATTTGTTCATATATTTTCAATCTATTAAGCACGTAAAGTTATTATCTCCACCGGAGTTAGAACTTGTGACCTCTAATATGAAAGAGTCACTATGATGTATAATTTGTTCAAGAATATGGAGTAATTTTTAATTAAGCTCTGATCGATTTTTTGTTGTTACTCCCTATATAGCTTTAAGTTATTAAGTCAAATTAAAATATACTCCCTTTGTTCATATTGGATGCCACACTCTGAATAATATATAAAATTTCATTATTTTAAAATAATATAAATTAAAAATTATTATAGAAATAAAAATTATAACTTTTACCATTTAAAAATTAAAAGTACATAAAAAGTTTTATAAAATAACATATGACAAGAATAAGAATATTTATTGTTAGTGAACAACTGTAGTTGGCTTATTTAATACTTCTCTCGTCACAAAAAATACACTCTTCACTTATTCAAAAATTATGAAAATTTAATTTATTTGTACGTTTTGATTGATTATTGATTTAAAAAAATATTCTTGTCACCTCTGCTTTTGTAACACTTTTGATGTAGTTTTTAAATATTTAAGTTTATTTTTTAATTTATATACTAATTTTTAAATAAAATGAATTTAAAAAAAACTTGAAAATGACTTTCTTATGCGTAAAGTTTTAAATATTTTGGTAATGAAGGTTTTTCTTTGGCCGTCAAAAAAGTGCATTAAAATCTATTCAAGTATATGTAGAATTAAAATAGTTCATAAATTTTACAGTCTTTAAATTATAGAAAAAATTGACATGATTATCTACTCCCTCCGGTCTTAAAAATCTTTCCTGTTTTGACGTTTTTAGTTAAACAGTGACAGTTTTTTACCACGAATTGTCAAAAAAATATATATTTAATAAACAAGGTGTGTAAAATCCAATCATTTTAAAATATATATTTAATAAACAACAAGTAAGATATAAAATTTAATAAACAACGAGTAAAATATAAAATTGAATAAACATTGCCCTTATTGGATGCCACATCCCAAACAACATGTGTAAAATCCAATCATTTTAAAAATTATTTTAATTATAAATTAGTATCGATATGAAAAGTATAAATTATATAGTTTAAAAGTACATAAGAACTCTATAAAATAAGAAGTGGAAAAAGATATTTTATTTTAAAAAATTATCAATGAAAATATATAAATAAATAAAAATTATCGAGAAATCATGATAGTGCTAGTGACTAGGGGTGTTCAAAAATATCCGATCCGAAATATCCGTCCACGATCCGGGCCAATCCGATCCGAAAAATGGATATCCGATCCGATTTTTAGCTTTCGGATATTTCGGATCGGATATCCAAAAAAAATCGGATCGGATATGGATTCAATTTCTGGAATTTTTTGGATAATCGGATATCCGATTTTTTTGTTGTTGTATGTTTTTTGAATTTTATGGATATATATTATGACTATATGTTTAAATGTAATTTTATGTTGATTTTGGAACTCAACCATTTTAGACTTTTTACGTTAGCATTTTAGAATCTTTTGTTTTAATAGTGCTTTTTTTGTTTGTTTAGGCAAAATTACCAAAGTTACTCAAAATTAAATTTGGTATCATTTTTTATTAGGCCATCACCTAGTGGTGAAATTTTTCTTTTAGTAAATCTATATTGAATTTGATATTTTGGGTTGATTTTGCTATTTTACCTTTTATTTTTTGTAAATTCTGGGTAAAAACTCAACTTTTCGGATAATCCAGTGATCCGATCCGAAAAATCGGATATCCAAATTTCGGATATCCAAATATTTTCGAATCGGATATGAAATGAGTTTTACATGATCCGAAATTTTCGGATATCCGACTTTTCGGATCGGATCGGATCAATCCGATTGAACACTCTTACTAGTGACATCTAATTTGAGACGAAGAGAATACTGGTATTTAGTGTGAATGAAATCAATTACTCCCTCCGTCCTAAAACTTTCTTCCCAGAGCACTATTCCAACTTCACGGAAATTTATATTTATTTGTGTTTTTTCATGGCCTATATGATAAAATAAAATATTCTTGTCACCACTTGTTTTGTTGAATTTTTGATGTAGTTTTTAAATATGTATGTTTTATTTTTTATTTCTATACCAATATTTAAATAAAATAGATTGAAAAAACTTAATTTTTTTTTTTCATTTTGCGTAACGAGACGAAAGTTTTAGGACGGAGGGAGTAATATCTACCTCTACCACAAAGTTCCACAAGCAATTATTTCGAAGCAGCCAAAGCACATGCGATAGTCAAAAAAGCAAAACATGTGATCCATTAAAAAAACAAAGTACGGAGTATTTATTTTGGGCCATTTGGGCCTATGCATCCGACAAATTGTATACTAAAAAATTGAATAAAATTTATAATTGATTTTTTATTATAGGGGTTTTCATTTTTAGTCATCTATTATTAAATATTACTCATGTAGTTCTATTTTAAGGGTGTCTTTCCACAAATAGTCTTTTTTTATCTTCTGCCATGTTGGAGTTAATTTAAAAACTAACCGTATGATTTGACATCAACATTATGTCTAGTGACGTGTTCTGATATTGGTTAAACAAATTACACAAAAATAATGACTATGATTGTGGACTAGGATTCTGACGAAAGACCATATTTGTATACTATTGTTGTAGTAGAAAGCGATTGTAATTCACAAACAACGAAAACAGAACAGCCTTTGGAATTGTGTATGATAAAAAAGATATATTATTATTATTGTGAAATTACACTTTTAGCCCTCAAACTAACACCAACATGATGGAAGATAAAAAAAGACTATTTGTGGAAAGATACTCATAAAAGAAGGACCATTGGGGTAATATTCGATAATAGATGACTAAATAGGGAAACTTTCCTATTATAAGGGACTAATTATGGAATTTACTCTAAAAAATTCAATTTTAAAAATAAAATTTAGGGTAAGGCTATAGGAGCATAATAGGATGCTCCTAAATGGTTACTGTCATGGTTGTATCTAAATTTTGCACAGACGATACATATGATAATCATCTATGCAACAGAGATGATACTCATTTGTCCGAAGTTTGGGTGTACTAACTTAGAAGAGTGGTGATTTTGTTCATTTAAGATCCATGTTTAATTCCTGAACTCTCTCACGGAAGTTCTAGGGCTAAGAAACTAATGTGAAAAAGACTTGTTTCACCCAAACTAATGTGTCTAATCATAATCGTAACTCTAATCGTAATCCTAATATTTAAGAGCTCAAACCATTAAGGTTCATATAATTGAAATAGGCCTCATGACCATAGATGTATTTGCCAGCATAGAAATATACGGGTATTAGTTGATACTTCCTCTGTCCTGCCATACATGCATTACAACATTTTTTTTCTTATATTAGGTAATTTAATATTATTTGTGTATTTTCTTTAATTTTTTTTTTTTGTATTTTCTTAACCAAATTTTGAATAAAATGAATTTAAAAAATACAAAGTCTTTATTTGTCATCTCTAACCTAACCTTCCTTTGTTACACTTTAGCTAACAACTAATCTCTCCATTTCCCATAAATTTTCTCAAACACTATACATATATATGACCAAATTTAACTCATTTTGTCTATTTATTTTTTACTACTCATTTCATAAAATAAGGAATATAGTATTGACGTTTCTTGTTTTGTAAAACTTTTCATACTCCTTCCGTTTGCAAAAATGCTTCCTATTTTGACTTGGAGCAGAAATAAGAAAGTGTTAAATTATAGTTAACTTCCAATTTTGCCCTTGATGTGATGGATAAAAAGTAAGATGTGATAGATAGATTATTAGAGAAAAAATATGATGTGATAGGTACAGGGGCGGACCCAGAACATTTATACCATGGGGTCGCACCCAGAAAATTTATAATACATATACATTAAAGTTTATACTACGTATATATTATTGAAAATACTAATTAAAAATAGTTCTACATTGCAAATGTGAAATACATCTTACAATTGATAACGTCTAGTTATCATATTTTGAAAGTGATTTATTATTTTATCATTGCTAATACTAGCAAAGACATCTCTTTTAATATATGTCACTAGACAATTCAATCATTTAACCATTGGTCACGAATTTTGTTTCGAACTTCATTCTTCACAAACTTCACAAATTCATAATCTGACATTACTATAACAAGAAACTTATGAGCTTTAGGTTGAAAAGGACCCTTTTTCATATAAGAACAACGAATTTCATCTTGTACATTTGGATGATAATCCATAATTATCTTTCTTAGTCCCGGATCAGCCTCTAATGATTCAAAATCCAAAGATGATGATATATTTGGATTCAAATTTGATGTTTCCGGTGGATGATTTAAACATGACAAAGTATTTGCATTCAAATTTGATAGATTCTCACTCTTTAAATATTGGTGCCTTTTTAAAATACTTTTGCATCCTATATTGAAATTTAAATAATTAAAAACATTATAAACTTAAAATATAAGTACATAAGACCATAAGTACATAACCAAACTATATTAACATATTCACAAATCACAATCTTACAAAATAAATAAACAAATTCAATTTCCTATTTTGCTATTCACAATAACAAATTTATAACAATTAATTAAAATTTTCACAATTTACAAAAAAAAAAAGAAATATCCAATTTAGATAATTAGTATCAATTGTGTAAGAAAAAACCTGGCAAAGAGAAGATTTGTTCGAGAAATTAGGGCCTTGGGGGTCCTCGTAGATTCCAACTTCCAAGCGGTGGTCGGTGGTCTGGCGGAGGTTTGTAGTCGGCCGTGGGCGAGAGAGGATGGGTCAGTCTCAACTTCCAATTTTGCAATTAGGTCCGGGAAAGTGCCGAAGTGGGATGGGTGGATTGGAACTATAGGTTTTAGAGAAAATTGAAGAAAAAAAAAGAAACAAAACGACCCAATTTTAGATATCCATCTTCCAAAAAATTAAATGTATCGTCTCCCTAAAACTGGATTCGAACCATCCACCCGTAAGAAAACCAATGATATTTCCACTCCTACAGCGCTAGCAGGTTGAAACTTTTAGCGTTTTGTAAAATATATACTAAATCTAGGTATACACAAAAAAATTATATATATATATATAAATAAATATATACTAAAAAATTTAAAATTTCCGTGGGGTCGCTTGACCCCGTGTGACCCTATGTGGGTCCGCCCCTGGATAGGTAGGGTATGAAAAAGTAAGGGTAAAAGTGGTTTTTTAATAGAAAGTGGAAGTGTTTTGTTGGAAGTGAAAAAAATGAAAGAGAAAGTGTTTTTGAGAACGGAGGGAATATAATTTTTTTACTATGAGTATAAAAATTTTATTTTTTATTTTATACATGCAATCAAATAAATTGAATCACAAATAAAACTAGTCAAAGCTCGTAACGGGTAATAAGAAGATTTATGGACCGAGGGAGTATATTATATTGCTTTGACTATTATAGCTAGCATACTATTTACTCCCAGTATATTAATTATTGTAGAAATAATCCTAAATAGGACTAAAACATAGAGAAAAGTACCAAAATAGGACTTTCATGTTTTTTTCCAGGAATAGGACTTTGCATTGTGGTAATGTGACTTTGCATTGTGGTAATGTGGCAGTGTACATGTGCAAATTACTATACTTTTTAGATAATGTATATGACCATGTTTGGTAATGTAAGTCCTATTTCGGGATTAAAAACATAGAAGTCCTATTTTGGTATATTTTCAATGTTTTAGTCCTAGTTCGGTCTTTCTCCCTAATTATTGTTACACTTTACTCCCTTCGTCCCAAAATATTTACAACATTTGTTTTTTTAGCAGTCGCGGAAACTTTTGTTTATTTATACGTTTTCATTGGTTATTTGATAAAATAAAATATTCTTGACATCTCTTATTTCGAAGAATTTTTCATGTAGTTTTTTGATATGTAAATTTTATTTTTTATTTCTATACCAATATGTAAATAAAATAAATTGAAAAAATTTGATATTTTGTCTCGGGAATACAAATGTAGCAAATATTTAGGGACTGAGGGAGTATTATTTTATACTCCGTATTTTAGAAACTACTCCCTCCGTCCCAGAGTATTTGTCCACTTTCATTTTTACACACCATCTAATGCACTTTTTTATTCCATTTTATCTCGTAATTTGTATATTAAAAAATTATAGAAATTATATATTAATAATCTACTCCGTATATGTTAAGACAAATCAAACAAGATCACACATGACTATATTTAGGCTTACACATTGAGAGAATTTGATGAGTCAAAGTGCTTAAATGAACAGTTCCAAAAGTAAAAGATGGACAAATATAGCGGGACGAAGATAGTACTCCGTAAGTAATACTTTGCAAATATACCGCCCATTAGTTGGGGGCTAATAGGGTTATAACAGGGAGGCTGGAAATTAATGGTTTAAAAGATGATACTCCCTCCGTCCCAAAAAAGATTTTCGTGTTTCATTTTTTGTGCATTTCATAAAACCATTTTATCCCACCTCAAATGCAAGAAAAAAACTTTCAAAACAACTTCTACTTACAATAAATGAGAAATGTGATAAATTTTAGGCATTTTAGATGTGTATAGAAGTGTTTTATAGGATGCGCAAAAAATAAAAAAGGAAGATCTTTTTGGGTGAGAGGGAGTATAATAATACAGAGTATTTAATTTTATGAACCAAATATCCTAAAGACTTCAATTTGTATGTGTTGATATGGTTAAAGAGTAGTGTCAAAGTAAACAAATATCTTCTTGTTTTAATTAATTTTCATTGTTTTTCTTAATTGGATTGGGAGATCGAATAATTATAGTAAAATTTGCACTAAATAGGACTAAAACATAATGACTTTCCTAATTTAGGACTTAAACTTTTTTATTCCCTAAATAGGACTTATTAATGTCTTGGTGGGAGAAATAATGTCCAGTAATGGACATTTACTTGAATAAAGACTAATTTATAATGACCAAAAGTTCTACATTGGGAAATAAAAACATATGATCCTATATTGGGAAAGTCATTATGCTTTAGTCCTATTTAAGTAAATTACTCATAATTATATTATATTGAAGGTACATAACGTAACGTACCATGACACCATAGGCCAAGAGTTGAATGCCACTGTTGCCGAGGGAGACGGCGGCGAGTTGGAGATTACCCAAATGCCCACAGAATATCTGCGTCGACATCGACGTCACATTGTTCAGCAAGTACACCACGATCGCCGGAGCCGCCAGCCGGAACAGGTTCCCCAGCTCCACCCCGGCGGCCCTCCGCAGTCGCCCGAGTTTCGACAAACTCCGGTCCGACAGCGCCTCTTCCAGCTCCGAGCTTATTATTTCTCCGCCCCCCGCCGCCGCCGCGGTGGCCTGTTTGGACTCCGACAGCAGTCTCTCGTTCAGCTCTCCATTATTATTATCTTTATCTTTATTGGTGCTCATTATTATTAATATAATGGAGTAATAATAATATAATATTATTATTATTATTATTATTATTAGACCCCTAATTAACTAATGAAGTCAAGTGCCTATCGCCCACTTCTTCAATACCTTTTTACGGAGTATATATATAGAGACTAGAGAGAGTGCATGAATCATGATCGACCAGGCAATGGGTCAACTGGCCCGGGAAGGAATCGCAATTTCCATGTCGTGACTAGTCAATTAATTAATAAAACAATTCGACTCCATCCAATGGATGAATATATGAAAAACAAATAAGCTCCTCTAAACATTATGTTCCGTTGCATGTTACAATGTTTGACGGAAGATATTTTCAAATTATTTTATTTAAAAATTGGTGTGGAATTAAAAAATACTCCCTCCGTCTCTAAATAAAGTTCCATTTTTGACTTTTTAAAGATTTAAGGGAGGGATATTTTTGTGTTGACTTTCCAAAAATACCCTTGATGTGATGTGTAAAAGTAAGATGTGATAGTTAGATTATTAGTAAAAAGGTATGATGTGATATGTAGAGTATGAAAAAGTAAGGGGTAAAAGAGATTTTTTTAGGAGAAAAGAGAAGTTTATTTAGAAACAAAGAAAAAACGAAAGAAAAACTTTATTTAGGGACGAAAGGAGTAAATAAATATAAAGTTTTCATAGTCTTCAATACATCTCTTTAATTTGTAAATGGTTATGATCGAGAGAACATAAGGCATTGTTTATCTCTTTAACTGTTGTAAAATTATGATCGATGATTTAGAAGTATATTTTAAAAATAAATATCTTAATATTAATTATCTATCACAAAACAAGAAGAAATGCATAGCTAGGATTGATAGATGGAACATACATATATAATACTCGTAATATGTTTTCCTGCGAAAAAAACAAAAAAAACAAAATACTCACTCCAAATATGTGTAAAATCAAAGTGCATTCTACGTATATGATTGTCTATTTACAAGCAGTGAAAAATCAAAGTGAATCCATCTTCCTAAAAAAAGAAGTGAAACCCTTTTTGACCAAACCATTTTTAAAAAAATGAAACCATTTAAATTTGATTGATACAGCTAGCGCGTATGTCCTGTCAATATTTATTT
The DNA here is from genome assembly GCA_003260385.1 of Cuscuta australis. Lineage (NCBI taxonomy): Eukaryota > Viridiplantae > Streptophyta > Magnoliopsida > Solanales > Convolvulaceae > Cuscuta > Cuscuta australis. The sequence goes on along the minus strand of NQVE01000142.1, from coordinate 3,630,153 downwards.
GTTCATTTTGATTATTTTGTATGTAGAGAGTTAAAATTGACATTTACGCTATGTTTGCTTCAAGGAATTTAGAAGAAAAGAAAAAAAAATAGTTTTTCCTCATTAAAATGGGAGGAATTAGGTTTTCTTTTCTCTTAGTACATTTTTTCTTTTTATTTTTTTTTTCTTCCACTTTTTTCTTTTTCTCTCTAACCAAACAAGAAAAATATTTTTCATCTCATTTTATTTTCTTTTCCCTCTGAAATTCTTTTCCATTTTTTTTCTCTTTAACCAAACAAGAAAAACAATGACTTACCATGGGAAGGAATGTCACTCCACTCACTTGCTGAACTTATTTTGATTGGTTAAAATACTAAACATCAGTGTGTCATTCCATTTTTACTTGTCATTGCACATGCTCTTAATACTCCGTATCAACTAAATAATTGAAAATGAAATATGTTCATAGGCCAACTAAAAAGACATTATGGAGAACAAAAAAGTCTCAAATGGTCTTCGTAAACAATCAAACCCAATCATATCTTTTTGTACTCTGGCCACTTGAGTTACATTTATTACTAAGAACAAATTATGCTATAATTGATGGATACATAATTACTTTTGGTTTTTAAAATCTTTATTAACTCTTTGTTAATCACTCAAAAAACGAACGCGTAATAATATACTCCTTTCGCCATATAAAAAACTTCATACTTTCTATTTGGGGCATTCTGAATAAGCGAAATCTATTTACCCATATTTATTAGTACCTTATCAAAAAGTGAATACAGAGATAAAAAAAATGTTTTTTGTCAAACAAATTCACACTCCAAATTTAAACCATATTACTATTTCTTAAAACCACATAAAGGTGAAAGATGGAGTAACTTTTTGGGAGAGACCCAAATAAGACTTTAATATGTTTTTATCTTCAAAATAAGATGTATAATGTCAATAATATCGACATACTCCTTCCGTCTCAGAAAGCATTTCTCTCTTTTTCATCCATCCCAAAAAACATTTTTCATTTCTATTAAAAAGTCACTTTTACCCCTTACTTTTGCATACTCTACCTATCACATCATACCTTTTTACTAATAATATATCCATCAAATCATATTTTTACCAATCACATCAAATGACATTTTTGGAAATTTAATACTCCACCAAAATACACCCCCCTTAAATCCCTTTTCAAAACCAAAACTCATATGTTTTCCGGGACGGAGGGAGTATAATATTAAAAAAATACTATAGAATACTTATTACTCCATCCGTTCCACAAAACCCTTCCGGTTTTGACTTTGGGGAAAAATAAGGAAAATGTAATTTTGGTTGCCTTTCCAATTTTGCCCCTGATGTGATAGGAAAAAGTAAGATGTGATAGTTTGGTTATTAGTAAAAAAGTATGATGTGATAGGTAGAGTATGAAAAAGTAAGGGTAAAAGTGCTTTTTTAATAGAAAGTGGAAGTGTTTTGTGAAAAGAAAAAAAACGAAAAAGGAAGAGTTTTGTGGAACGGAGTGAGTACAATACATTACTTCTATATACTCTCTCCGTTCCACAAAACCCTTCCGGTTTTGACTTTGGGGGAAAATAAGGAAAATGTAATTTTGGTTGCTTTTCCAATTTTGCCCCTGATGTGATGGGAAAAAGTAAGATGTAATAGTTTGGTTATTAATGAAAAAAGTATGATGTGATAGGTAGGGTGTGAAAAAGTAGGGATAAAAGTGGTTTTTTAATAGAAAGTGGAAGTGTTTTGTGGAAAGCAAAAAAACGAAAGAGAGAGGGTTTGTGGAACGAGGGAGTATTTTAAAGATAAAAATATGTCACTTCTAATATACTCCCTTCGTCTTCTTGTATTTGTCCACTTTCATTTTTACACACAATGCAATACACTTCTTAAATTCATTTTATCTTGTAATTTGTATATTAAAAAATTTTAAAAGTTATATATTAATAATCTATATGTTAAGACAAATCAAACAAGATCACACATGACTATATTTAGGCTTACACATTGAGAGAATTTGATGAGTCAAAGTGCTTAGATGAATAGTTCCAGAAATCAAATGTGGACAAATACAAGAGGAGGGAGGGAATAACATGGAGTAATAAAAAGATTAGGTTTTGTAAAGATTAACAAAATGAATGGGGGGCACAGTGGGCCTCATTGTACTATAGACTTGTGTGGATTTGAACCCGACCCAAGCCCACCTAACAACACAACATGATCATAGCAGCCGGTGTCAAAATAAGGTAAGCAGTGACATCATCGGAATGGAAACTGTAGCAACAATAATGCAACCTTGTTCATTTGTTTTTGTCCACAAGTGTTAACAACATCTGCAAATTGGGAGATTTCTTTTATATTTGCAAAGCAATGGGTCATTAGATACTAATTAATCGTTTTGAAAAAAAAAGATATTAATTAATCTTTTTTTTCTTCTGAATCTTGACATGATAAGATATTGTCCTAAGAAATTCAACACATCAACCAATTAGTTGATAGGTACTCCACTACTCCCACCTTGTGTGCCATTTTAGAAAAAAATTAATAATACTCCCTCCGTCTCAGAGTATTTATCCACTTTCATTTTTACATATCATCCAACGTACTTCTTTAGTCCATTTTATCTCGTAATTTGTATATTAAAAAATTATAGAAATTATATATTAATAATCTATATGTTAATACAAATCAAACAAGAACACACATGACTATATTTAGGTTTACACATTGAGAGAATTCGATGAGTCAAAGTACTTAGATGAACAGTTCCAAAAATCAAATGTAGACAAAAACAGGGGGACGGAGGGAGTAGACGGTAGGTGCTGAGGAAGAAGAAACACAATGATGGAAGTGGGGTTGCTAAAGAAGAAAAAAGAGGGATTCTCAATAAAAGAGATGATGTGGGGTCAAAATTAAATATTAGAAACATATAAAATTACAATTAACCCAAAGTGACATGGTAGAAATAGGCTTTAGATACTTTTTGTGAAAGTTTCTTCAAATTTAATGTATTTTTGCAAGAAGAAATGAAGTTTGGTTAAGCAATTATGCCTAATCTTTTGAAGCGGCCAAAACAATCATCACGAATCTTCTTTTAATTTTTAAGGGAACTTTTCCTTTTTGTTTTTAAAATGTCTTCAATCGTCTTAGGACATTAAACACTATGATCATTATCTTTTTTGCGAATAAAAAAATTTAATTTGAACATGGTGGACAGTGTCAATGTCATAGAAGACGTTATTGCATAAAATCGAGGTCATTGAGATTACAATTTATAAACAATCGACCACAAAGGAAAGTGGACAATAGTGTTTGACAAAAGACTTTAATGAACATACTTTGTATTAGACAATTAATATAATGTTCATCCGGCGAGGGACATTATTTGAGATGATTGTTGGCGGCGGGTGGAGCGATGAACGGCGGATGGCAACTCTGTACGGCTGGCGGTGGTGGCCAACAGTCGACTGATGGGCGGTATGTACGTAGCGGTCGTGTTATAGATAAAACTATAGATTAGGGGTTTAAACCTAAAAGAGTTTTTCGGTACATTGATAATAACAATAAATTAATTACTCCATCCGTCCCAAAAAGTCTTTCCTGTTTCATTTTTTGCGCATCCCATAAAACACTTCTACTGACATCTAAAATGTCTAAAATTTACAACATTTCTTCTTTATTGTGGGTAGAAGTTATTTTGAAAGTTTTTTTGGCATTCAAGGCGGGATAGAAGTGTTTTATAGGATGCGCAAAAAATGAAATAGGAAAGACTTTTTGGGACGGAGAGAGTATAAACTAATTAGATCATAATTATGGAAATAAAAAGACATGGTTCTATTCAGGGAAAATGACTTTGTTTTACTTTTATTTGAGTAAATTTCTCCTTTTTTTATCATGCATAACATCTCGTTGACATTTTTTCTTAAAAACTTAAGGACATCATTTTTTATATTAAATAAATAAAATAAAAATAGAACCTAGTGTTTGAATAGTCATATTTGTGTTGAAATTGCCAATGACAATTTAACAATGGTTAAAATTAATTGAATATGTATTATTTTTTTAAAAATACTACACCTGTTTATTCACTGCAAACAATTTATTTTGGAAAGAATTTTACACGGTATTATAAAAAGAAATGAAAATATGAGGAAATGGTGGCTCAATCTTATCACAATTTCTACATCCGAAAAATTAATGAAATACCGCTAGCATATATAGAAGGGTGAAACTCTACCTATAAGCTTAAATTTTTGGGTTAGAAAGTGGACCCTGACTTTATATGCAAATTGTTAATTTTACCCGACATGGCCGACAATCTTCCCATTGTTTTCGACCCGCCAGGCAGTGTACTGATATGATAGGGAGGGAGCGGGAGGGGGGCTGGGTTGGGGGGCAAGGGTGGGGCTGGGCTGGGGGTTTAGGGGAGGGTTAGGGGGTAGGAACCGTCGTTTTTACAAACGGAGCACCGTAGGTACTCCAAACAAACTGGTGTAAGCAACTGATGTCATTTTAGACGCTCCTATATATATGTGTGTGTGTATATATATATATGTATGTATGTATATATGTATATGTATATGTATATATAGATATATATATATATATAATATAATATTTATTTTATGATTCTTATTACAAATACAGAAGGGGAGTGATCATCATCGGCTATAAACTCGCATCATCGAACACGTTCGAGAAAGAATATACTTTGCAAACACGTTCCAGTACATATTTCCCAAAAAATCATCTATAATTTTCCAACCACGGAAAAATTATACACACGCTTCATCGCGCTTTTAAGTGCATAAGAAACAGAAGAGAATTGATCTATGTTTACAACCCATTTTACTAATTTCTTTGAATACGATAATACAACTATTGTCTTTTTGTATAAATCATTATAAACAATGTAAGAAAATAGATATGGTGGACACACTCGATATATTTTAAATTTAAATGTCAAGGTAGAAGGTTCATATGTTTAAGATACATTAGTGAAATCAATTTTAGATGATCCTGTATTTAGAGAAATAAAAATTAAAAATATGTTTATTAGATTATATATGCAACATGTAAGTTGTGTAGAATGCTATATATATATATATATATATATATATATATATATATATATATATATATATATATATATATATATATATATATATATATATATATATATATATATATATATATATATATATATATATATATATATATATGTATATATATATGTATATATATATATATGTATATATATATGTATATATATATATGTATATGTGTGTGTGTGTGTGTGTGTATATATATATATATATATATATATATATATAGGACTGCATACATCATATTTTATTTTTCTTTCAGATACAATCTATTTTGGAAATCTTGCATTTATGTGTGAATTTCGAGAAACTTTGTTATGACATGAACTATGAAGAAAGAATCAAATGAATAAAGATTCAAAACAACTAAAGTTTTCAATTTATTGCATAAAAGAAAAAGTTTAATTGTCTCTTCTAAGGAAAACCATCTGATTTGCTCCATAATTTATTTTATGGTCTTGGTGTGAAGAGTTCTCATTACCATGAAAAACTTAAATAAATACAACTGTATGTTTTCATTAACATTTATAAATGGGAATATTGATACATCTCACAATAATGGTTGAGCAATAATGTACTCTCAGCGAACACATTCATCATCACATACCATGTTTAATGTCACAATATGGTGAAAGACCAAAATTTACACAATTGTATACTTATGGTATATAGAACGAGATATGAAAACAAATAACTCTTTTTAGGTATCTCGAATACTTTATTGAGTACACCATTTTAATATAAGTATTATTTATATGTGTTTGACAATATAATACACATGAAACATTATTAACATGCTAATAAAAACAAATTGTTCTATTTGTTTCGCACAGTAGGGAGAATAATTCTTTGACTACTGATAAAAATTTGGTCAAAGATTTGAAAAATATGGTAGATATCATAATGTTTTAACACAGATATTTAGAAGAACTAAAGACTTCATGGATAATGAGCCTATTTCTAATGTATCATTGAGGCTGTTGAGAAGTAAGACTTCATATATAAAGAGCCTACTTCTAATGTATCATTGAGGTTGTTGACAAAGAAAACTAGACTCAAGAAATTGTAATATTTCCACAATACATGAAGTTGGTGCTCTAATAGTTAAAGATCTTGATTCTTAACAAAATTTATTTCTCAAGAATATAGTGAACTTCACTTATTCGAACTTATTGGAGAACATAAAAAACTATTATATTCTTTTTTTAAGATAGTGCACTATTGGCACCCGTGCTCGAGGTTGTTGAATGGTAAATGAATTTTTCTTATCCTTTATTCCATGAGGTGAATAGTACTACTTAATTTCTCATTCTTCATGCCAACAAGTTTGGAATTAAAAAAGACATTTTTGAGTATATTTTCAATTTCTCAAATATTAATTATTCTACCTTGGTGTTTTTGTCCAATGATAAAAAATCGTGTTAGAAATATATTTACTTGATCCAGAAAATATATTGCATTAAAAAAATTCAGAATAGACAAAAGTTTCGTCGACCCCGTGCATCACACGGGTGAAAATGCTAGTTTCATTTAAGGCCCAGTTCACCAACCCCTTACCTTACTTCTATCTCTTAGCCTAATGATTTTATATGTTATTTTTTTGATTTGGATGAATTGATTTGAATTTGTTATTTTAGATATATTTATATAAAAAAATTGAAAATTGAAAAAAAAAATAAAAACTAATAAATTGACGAACTGATAAGAATTTATGATTTATAATAAAAAATTAAAACTGAAAAAGAAAAAAACAATTAAAAAAGAAGTGAAGATGTGATCAACCAATTTGCTCTCAAGAATGCAAGGAGAACTTCTCGAATCCTCGACTAGCTTTTACGGTATGTAATTATAATAATACTATAATTTTGTCATTTATTATTCTCTTCTAATAATATTGCGTTAATTATAATTTAAATATAATTAGTTTACATATGTGAATTTGTTAGACCATTAAGGATAAGATTTTTAGGGCCTTTTTTCTGTTTCGACCCAGACACATGAATCATCAGGGCCGGCCCTGTCTTAGATTTTGTAGTTTCACATTGGGAATATGTTTTTTAGCCTTGGATTGTACCAATTCCCAATAGGATTTCTGGTAATCTTGTATATTTTTATTTATTATTTGATAAAATAAAATATTTTTAGTATATTTTGTTTTTATAAAATTTTTGATATACTTTTGAACGATATTAATTATAGTTCTTATTTATAGTTCAATTTATAATTAAAATGATTTTAAAAATAATTAAGTGACAAACATGGTGGAAGGAAGAAATTATGGAGTATTAGTACAAAAACATCAAAATAGAATCATGAACTGAAGTAATAAAATCAATCCTTTACAAATCAATCCATTCAAAGGAACATTAAAAGAAAAGGATAACTCAGATTCCATACAATGCTTCTATTTTTATTGTTCAATATCATCAAATCAAACCTTAATACAAATACAACAACAAGAAGAGCCAGAGAAACCATACCGGGAAGAAGAATCAAGAACGGGATTGGGAGAAAACGGGGGAGACAGCAAAGAGCTTCTTGCTGAGGAGGCACCGGGGACGGGGATTCTTGATTCTCAGATCGAAGCAGGGAAGGTCTTGCATGGTTGGATTCTCCGGCGGAGGGGACGAGCTGTAACGATTCTCCTGCAACAGGGAAATTAGGGTTCCGGCATCTCGGGTTCTGGATTTGGACTTGATCCTGGAGTTCCTGATCTGGGCTAGATCCCCGGGCTTCAAGAATTTGTATCTGATTTGGGGGTTTCTGGTTCTTGATGGTTTCGTCTTCTTCTTCATTTTTCTGGAGAAATTTGAGCGGCGCAGAGAGAAGAAAGAAGAAGAAGAAGAAGAAGAGGATGAATTCGATTTTGGGGTTTTCGATTCAAGTAGAGAATTTGGGCGGCGAGAGAGAGAGAGAGATGGGCCGACCGTTTGAGGTTACGGATATGGGGCCATTTTAATGGGCTTTCTGGTATAGTTTTATGCGGAGTACTCTATATTTGTTATATATGGGCTTTTAGCCTGTTAATATGTATTGGTCTTTGATTTTTCATACGCAAAACAAAAAGAAGTCCATTTATTAGTGCTTTAGGGAGGAGTATATTTTTTAGAAAAATATATAATCTTCAGGAGAAAATAATTTTCAATGAGGGAGGAGTATCGGGGGACGGGGGTGGAGAGTGTTGGTGCGGGGTGGGGGCACGGGAGTAGACGAGGGCAAGGCATGAAGACGTCGATGTTAGGAGGCAGAGACTGCAGGAGTGGGCGCATGGGTGGGGTGGGGACGTGAAACGTGTGTAAAGAGTTGTAGAAGTTTCTCCTTGAATAAATGAACGTTAAATAAAAGTAATTAGAGTCTATTAAGATGTTGTTTAATTAAATAGTGAATATAACATGTTAAAGATGCTAGGAAAGAACATATACTAGATTGTTTTTGAGATTTCTTGAAAAAAAGTAAATAAATGAAAAATCATACATTTATAACAAAGAAATAATTAAATCAAATTGAAAAATCATGAACTGAATATATATCACCCAGGGCGACATATATTAAGTTTTTTTTAGATTTTTTGAATTAAGTAGTATGATTATTTTGAAATTTTGGTTCAAATTAATTTTCATAATCTAATTTTTATGTAAATAAATAAAACTTGTTAACAAATTTTCATAATCAAATATACGAGTATATTTGAGTATAACTAAATTAATACAGGGTATTAAAGACAAGTGCGACCCTTTTTATTTATATTCACTTTGTTCAAAAAGAATCTTTCGATATACTATTCACATGATTTAATTTTATTAATTTTATTTGTTTGTTCTCATTACTTATTTTATAAAGTAATATCCGAATGTGACACCTCTTGTTTCGTTAAAGTTTTTATATATTTTTTTTATTTTGCACATACAGTCAAATAAATTGAATCAAAATTAAAACCAATCAAGCTTTGGAAAGTATAATGGAATATTTATCTTAAACAGGAATGAGTAACAAACTACATAGATAGTGAGTTCGTTTGGAAATAGTGTTTTAGATAAAAATTTAACGGTGCAGATTAACTATGAAAGCAGTTAGCGCTAAACGCTCTCCGTAGATAGTCTTGTCAAAACACTAACACTAATTTCTAACGTTATTATCATACAAATCCACTATGTCACACATCTGATCTCGTTTTTAAAATTTTTATCCGGACCAAACCAGAAAAAAACTGGTCCAAGTCGATCCGGACTGGAATCTTGATTTCTGGTCACTCGCCTTTACACAATTTCGGTTTTAGAGTTTCAGTCCTCTACCCGGATCCGTCCGGTTAACCGTGTGAAAAAAAAGAAGAAGAAAAAAAAAAGAATATTCCGGGGGGACCCTATCGATCAAGGGAAAGAATATAAGCCGTTAATTCAGAGAGGTACCCTACACACCTTAACAAGGTGCCCTTGGTTTCACCCAAAAATACACCCTTCGAGGCCAACAAAGGCTAGGGACTCGTGACTGTGATCGCCAGTTCGCAGACGAAATTACAGATTCATATTATTGCAGCATTATTATTACACCACTTTCTATATTTTATACTCCATCCATGAATGATATATTCCCTGTATGAAAGAAATACCCAGCTGAATTATAATGCTGGTTTTGAGCTGATTTTCTGGTGATTGGCAGCACAAGAAATCCAGGAAAAAAGAAGAGAAAAATCAGGTTTTTTTCCCATCTCTTTTGATTGGGGGCAGCCCAAGACAATGGAGGTTCCATTGACATTTGAGAGACCTCTGGGTTCAAGAACAAGAATCATCAGTAGCAGTAGCAGCACATCACAAGTAAATCTTTTCTTCAAGACTAAACCTTTCTTTGGGGTCTTCCCACATGGCTGCACCACTCTATCCGCACAGGTAAATTTGTTTTTCCTCTTCTTGTAATTGATTTTTCTGATTTCCTGTGTTTTTGTTTTGTTTTTTACAATTATAAGTTTAAGGAACCTTTTCTCTGTTAATTTTCAGTTCTGGGTTCTTGGTTCTTGATTGGAATTAGTTGCCAATATTGTTTTTTGAGAGATTTATGGCCTCCATTGGATTGATTTGGTGGTTGGAATGGACTTAGTTAGATTTAAGTTGCTAGGGATTTCATAAAGTCGTATTTGAAATGATGGGAATTGACAGATCCCGAGAATTGCTCATAACCTATGGTGGGTCAGGCACATAATGCCTACAATTTTCTTCATGTATTTATAAAGCCAGGGTCTTTCCTGGTTTATGATTTATTTTTTTTCGACTGGAAACATGGGCATCAGAAAGTAGAATTAAGTCAGGAGGCAGGAAAAGGTGTAGTGTAGGGTTAAGGGAATGTTGTGTTTTTTTACTAATATACCCTTTTTTATGTTATATGTGTGGGTACTACTCTCTTTTTTTATGGGGCATCTTGACACTCACTGATATCTTCCTCCAACCCTTATCTACCCCTAACTCACAAATTAAATATGTCTTTTTAAAACACTTCTCTAGTGAATGGCTAAAAGTTGATTTTTGACACTATACCCATTGATTTGCTGCAAATTTCTCTTTAATTCTTTCTGCATTTCATGTAGTCTTCTAAACAGAACAAAGTTCAAGTGGGGGGACGGTTTCTACATCATATTAGTGCAAGTGCAGGTTGGTTACTTCTGTTGGTATGCTTCTTGATGTAAATTAAAAAAAGACTATACTCTGTATTTATTTATTTTTTGAATAATCCATTAGTACCTCTTTTTTATGAAGAATTTTCAAAAAGGAAGAGAAGAGTTTCAACTCCAGGAAGCGAAGGATCTTCCCCTAAAGGATTTTCACCAAGAACAGCAGCTGGAATGAGTAACCGAAGAAGGGATCAAAAGAGCAAGAATGAAAGAGAAAGTCAAAAAACTTCAACATCCAAAGAATCTGAAGCCCCCTACAAGAAAAAGATTGATACCAAAATTGATGGCAATGAAGATGATATTCAAGGAGTTGAAGAAGAAGAGGAAACTGGAGATCAAGAAACTGGTACCGATTTAACTCAGTTTGCAAGTAATGGAGCAGCCAGAAAAGTTACAAGGAATCGAATAAATTCAACTGAGGTGGAAAGAGTAGCAACTGGTGGTGCTTTAGTTGTTTCAGATAGAACCAGATTAAAGGATATGTCATTATCTGATAATGAAAGTTTCCAGTTCAAGAATTTGAAAGAAACATCCATTGCTGAAAGTATCTTGGGAAGTGATGCTTCAAATGAGATAGATTCCGAGGTTATTGTAAGCGGACAAAAGGAAGACGGTCACTCTCTAAAGTTAAAGCTTGAGATGGAAGCAAATCGAAAAAGGCAAGCTGTTGAAAGGCTTGCCGAGGAAAATTTCATGGGAAAGAACAATTTTTTCTGTTATCCCGAGGAGGTAAAACCCGATGAAGAGGTGGAAATATTTCTTAACAAAAGTCTCTCCGCTTTGAAAAATGAGTCTTGTGTAATAATCACAGGAGGATTTAACGACTGGCGTTGGAAATCTTTTACAATGGATCTTAACAAGACAGATTTAAAAGGAGATTGGTGGTCTTGCAGGCTTCATGTTCCCAGGGAAGCATACAATATTCATTTTGTGTTTTTTAATGGAAAGGATGTCTACGAAAACAACAATATGAAAGATTTCTCTATAACCATAAAAGGTGGTATGACTGCTCTTGACTTCGAAAATTTCTTGCTTGAGGAGAAGAAGAGAGAGTTGCAAAAGATGGCCGAGGAAAAAGCACAAAGGGAAAGAGAAGAAGAAGAAAGGAGAAAAATAGAAGCAGAGAATGCTGCAAGTGAGGCTGATAGAGCTAAGGCCAAAGGAGAGGTTTCAAAGACAAAGAAAATGCTGGAAGCTGCAATGGATAAGGCCTTAAAATCTGGTGGTAGTGACAACTGGTATATAACACCGGAAGATTTCAAATGGAAGGAGAAGATTAAATTATATTATAACAAAAGTTCGGGCCCGCTTTCCCATGCTAGGGAAATATGGGTTCATGGAGGACACAATAATTGGAAAAATGGTGTGTCTATTGTCACACAGCTTTCTAGATCCAAACGGAAGGATAGTGACTGGTGGTATGCTGATGGTGTGTGTATTAATCTTCTTGAACTTGAAACATATTTATGTTTATTAAGTTTCTTCTTGAGTCAGAACTTTTTTAGTCCCCATACAAAAAAACCAACTTTTTAATAGAACTGTGACGTGTTCCCGCCCATAAGTTCAGATTTTTCTGGCACTCTTGGAACTTAAGGGTCAGTTTAAATGGAAGGTTTTTGAGGCTTTTTTGGACAGATAGGTCTATATATCTTGATATATACTTGAGATTTCATAAAAATGAAGTATTGGCATAATTGGTGATCATATAGCATTTATTTGTTTTTAGAAACTTTCTTTTAATCAAGATACGGAGTATAAACTAAGCCCTTCAAAGCTCTACCCTCTAGAACCCTTCAAAACCCTCTATCCAAACAGACCCTTAGCTTGTTTTGTGATACTTGCATAAAGGTTTTATTTCCTCTCTATTATTCTTCAGTTGTTGTTCCTGATAGAGCACTTGTCCTGGATTGGGTTTTTGCTGATGGGCCGACTGGGAATGCAATGGTTTATGATAACAATTCTCGGAAGGACTTTCATGCCATTGTCGTAGGAAAACTCCAGGAAGAACTGTATTGGGTTGAGGAAGAACATCAGATATATACGAGACTTCAGGAGGAGAGAAGGTTAAGGGATGAGGCAATTCGGGCTAAGGTCAGTTTCTTTTAATCAAGATATTTAAAATGTGAATTGTATCATTAGAGCCAAGGGGTCGAGTTTGGGTTGGGAAATGCATGTTCATGATTCAGCGTCATCAAATTCGAGACAACCCAACATGCTATATGATCATTTACTTTAAGAATACTTAAATTTATATTAGTACTTGCATTTTGCATATAAAAGTAATAACATTTCGAAATGCATATATTATTTTTCCAAAACACTAATACTTTCTTTTGAATTTTTGATTATTTTTTTGGATACGTACAACAATATTTTAAATAACATAAAATATTTACGTTGTAAAAAAAAGTAAGATAACAACACGACATCATTATAACATTTTTTTATCAAATTATATTTCATACTAAATTACATGATTTTGAAAAAACTTACCTTGGCAGGTCGGATTTTTGTTCGGTTAACAAAATCTTTGTTCAAAACTCAGTATTTTCAGGTCGGGTCAACTTTACATGGACGTAATTTTAACTATTTTAATCACTCGACTTTCAAAAGTTAACACTGTTCCATTTGCAGGCTGAAAGAACAGCGCGCATGAAGGCGGAGATGAAAGAAAGAACTCGGAAGTCATTTTTGTTGTCTCAGAAACACATAGTATACACTGTGCCTTTTGATGTTGAAGCTGGGAGTACAGTCACAGTTCACTATAATCCTGCTAATACAGTCTTAAGTGGAAAACCTGAAGTCTGGTTTAGATGCTCATTTAACCGCTGGACTCACCGCTTGGGCCCACTGCCACCTCAGAAAATGCTTCCTGTCGAAAACAGTTCACATGTTAAGGCAGATGGTAAGACTCCAAATGCTATTATAACAATTTTACGGCCATCTCTGTTTCTGTATTTTTCCAAAGTGTATGCTTGGCATTATATCTTAAACTCTTTGCAAGTTTGGAAGTGTTTGTCAAGTATGACATAAAAATGCTTTTCATCTTTCGTTGACTCGGAGTATCAATGCTTTGCATGTAATTCTTGTGGTAAAAAATGCTTTTTTTCTTCTTCCATTGGGATGTGGCAGTCAAAGTTCCATTGGATGCATATATGATGGACTTTGTGTTCTCTGAGAAAGAAGATGGAGGAGTGTTTGACAACAGGAATAACATGGACTATCACATTCCTGTGTCCGGATCAATTCTTAAAGAGCCTCCCATGCACATTGTGCATATTGCAGTTGAAATGGCTCCCATTGCAAAGGTATCCTTAATTGGGATTCACTCTTATCTTTTTTACTTGTCAATTTTGGAGCAAGAAAAATGCCAAGGCATCCCATTGCTAAGTTAAACCTACCATAGAAATCATCTATAAGTCGACTTCAGTATGGAATTGGTTATTTCTCTATCACCTAACTAAGAAAAAGAAAATGATATTTTAACCCCGTTGATGACACCAAGATTGACACCACCAGAGACAATCACGAGCATACGGTTATTGGTTGTAAGAAATCGTTGTCTGTTTGATTGGCAGGTGGGAGGCCTTGGTGATGTTGTCACCAGTTTATCTCGTGCCGTTCAGGAATTAAACCACACCGTGGATATCATCCTTCCCAAGTATGACTGCCTGAACTTTACTCAGGTAAGCCTCAACCTATTTACTTGACCAAGTTTCCACATTTGATTTACTTTTTGCGCTATGGTAAGTTGTGGCTTGAAGGGCATTTGAAGTAAAACATTGCCACTAATCTTTTCTGCATAAATTTTTTGTTAATTACTTTTATGAAATTAATTTGCACTTTAAGATTGATGCATCGAGCCATCTACATATTGCATTATTGCATCTACTGCTCAAAACTTCGCAGTTGTCATTCGTTTTCTACTGTTTGTATGTGTCTTGTGTGTAGGTGAAGGACTTACATGTCAAGAAAAGCTATTCTTGGGGAGGAACGGAAATAAAAGTTTGGTTTGGGAAAGTCGAAGGCCTCTCAGTGTACTTTTTGGAGCCTCAAAACGGGTATGCTTACATACGCTGAAAACTATACATCTAGTAGCTCTTAAAACATTTATTCTCTTGCTCCAATTTATGTGGTTATTTCTTTATTATCACCCCCACAGCTTCTTTTGGAAAGGATGCATATATGGTTGTAACAATGATGCAGAGAGATTCGGCTTCTTTTGTAATGCTTCTTTGGAGTTTCTACAGCAGGGTGGATTCCATCCGGTATGTTTTACTGTGTTTTTTCCTCCTTGTCCCTCTTCATTATCGTGTATTCTCCCTGAACTATATACTAAATCCATTTGACGGAAATTAATACTTTTCTACTCCGCATATATTTCAAAGGCTGGAACTTTTTTTTTTTTAAATTTCCATTTTTATGAAGTCATTTCATGTTAATTATGTAAATCCAGCCAGTGATTTTTTCTGTTTTTTTTCTTTGTAGGATATAATCCATTGCCATGATTGGTCAAGTGCTCCAGTAGCATGGTTGTTTAAGGAGCAATACCGCCACAATTCTCTGGGTAAAGCTCGTCTTGTCTTCACAATCCATAACCTTGAATTCGGTGCACATTTCATTGGCAAAGCAATGCAATACTCGGATAAAGCCACAACGGTAAGTTTTTCATTTTAAGTGATCTACCTTTATTTATATTCCATTATTGCATTGTGGAAGCTGTGAAACTTATGCCTTTTCTCATGTTCATACTTGTAGGTATCGCCCAATTATTCGAAGGAAGTGTCCGGAAACCCAATAATTGCCCCACACCTTTACAAGTTTCATGGCATACTTAATGGGATTGATCCCGACATCTGGGACCCGTTGAATGACAAATTCATCCCGGTAAGTCATTTATCTTTTTCTTGACTTTCGTGGGATTTTACTGGGTTTTTTGTTGTTTCCGTTGAAGTTTATGATGCATAAATTTTCCTTGTAATTTTCTATACAGATTTCATATGCCTCAGATAATGTTGTTGAAGGGAAAAGGGCAGCAAAAGAAGCTCTACAACAAAGACTAGGGCTGAGGAGAGCCGATTATCCGGTGGTGGGAATCATTACCCGTTTAACGCACCAGAAAGGACTCCACCTCATTAAACACGCCCTTTATCGTACAATGGAACGTAACGGACAGGTAAACCCATGTTTATACCATGTCAATAGAATGATTAGAATCCAATATGATCCCAACTCCATATTTCAAAAAAAAACAAAAACAAAAAAAGAAACAAAAACCAAAACAAAAACCAAAAGCGTTTTGCCAAATGACACCCAAGTGCTTACATATTCACCAAGAGTTTATCGGACAAAAAAAATTCCAACTTTCAAAGGTACTTGTAAAAGCTAAATAAATTGCATTGGGGTTTCACTCTCCTTTGCTGTTTACTATGGATTTAACTAGGTTTTTTTTGTCCTATGGCAGGTAGTCTTGCTAGGGTCAGCACCCGATCCGCGCATTCAAAATGAATTTGTAAATTTGGCAAACCATTTTCATTCAGCTTTTGCTGACCGTGCACGTCTCTGTCTAACATACGATGAACCTCTTTCTCACCTGGTATATATATATATATATATATATATATATATATATATATATATATATATATATATATATATATATATATATATATATATATATATATATATATAATATATATATATATATATATATATATATATATATATATATATGCTCTCAGGCAATGTTTGGTAACTTGTAATGCAATGTAATGGAATCAGTGCATAGTACAAAAGTCTACTACTACGTATTTGATTCCATTGCATTGCATTGGAGCTTACCAAACTTCGCCTTGTTATTTTCATAGTTCTGTAATGGTTGGCCATTTCTAATACCAAATCCTTCATTGTAAAATATGATTGCAGATATACGCCGGTGCAGATTTTATCCTTGTCCCTTCTATATTTGAACCATGTGGACTAACTCAGCTCATAGCAATGAGATATGGTTCCATACCCGTTGTTCGCAAGACTGGAGGCAAGTAGATTAAGAGTTTGTTCTCTTCAACTTATACTTATTACTTACTACATATTACCTATTCTTATTGGAATCAGATCAGAACATATAAGATGAAAAACAACTCTAAATATAACTACAGACCAGATCAAACCTTAATAAAATCAGATGAGACGGAGAAAACAAGATTGGATCTTTTTTATTGGATCCGGTGGATTATTTCATTCTCTTCTTGTCTTTGTACTTGTATCAATATCAAATTATGCTACAAATAAACGAATTTGTGTGTTATATAGGACTTTATGATACGGTGTTTGATGTGGACCATGACAAGGAGAGAGCCGAAGCTTGCGGCATTGAACCAAATGGGTTCAGCTTTGATGGTGCGGATGCGGGCGGAGTTGATTATGCTCTCAATCGGTAAGTACATATATACATTTGAATTAGGAAAAAAAACATGAAGCTCTAACCTTTTCCTTTAATCTTTTAATAAGTTTTTGTTCAAGGTAGGTAGCTCTTAGGGTTGTTTTAAGGTAAAGACGAGAGAGCATCTCGTAGGTTGGAATAAAAGGGAAAGAAAGAAGGTTGGGTGTTATTTTAACCAATGAACTGTTCCAGTTCTTACGTTAAAGACAATCCTTAGGGTTGTCTTTAGCAAACTCCAAAAAGAATACCTAAAATAAAAGTTGTTGAAATTTGAATCTCAACTCTCTCAACCTTACAGTATACTATCTTTGTCTCAATATATTCGTCAATTTTATTTTTTCCCAATCAAACAAAACAAACTTTGATCAATGTGAAATGTATTGCACACATTAATATGGAGTGAAATTTTGATTTTTTAACGAATCATTTTCGTACTAATATGCAATGCAGCTTTCATTTAATTGCTACCGTGATCTCAAATTTGACACCATGAATGTATGTGAAATGTTGCAGAGCGATATCGGCTTGGTATGACGCACGGGATTGGTTGAACCGGTTGTGTGCGAAGGTGATGGAGCAAGATTGGTCTTGGAATCGACCCGCTCTCGACTACTTAGAGCTTTACCACGCTGCTCGCAAATAAATAAATAAATAAATAATGCAATCTCCAAAACTTTTTCCCAAAATTTTGTGAACTCATATTGTTTTATTTATTTATTTATTTAATACAGCTCGTAAGGAAATACCATAGTTTAGTGCCCAACACTAAAGCAAATTATTACAGTACAGAAATGTTTGTGAGAATTGTAATAAAAATGGGTGGTGTATATTAACATGATGAAAAAAACGGATTTGTTCTTTCCAACTTTTTAATATTCTCTCCGCATTCCTAAAAGAATGCCACAATTTGACTTTTTTGGTCAAAGTATGATACCCTTTGACCGTTAATCATGGAAAAAGTATATTTTGTTATAATGTAAATCTAGTAAAAATGAGTTTATTTTAAAATATAATTTTAAAATATCAAAATTTTTAAATATTTAATTATTTTAAACTATATTTAATTTATGGTCAAAGGGTATCATACTTTGACTAAAAAAGTCAAACTGTAGTAATTTTTTAAGAACGGAGTGAGTACTAGTAAAACTAATACTCCCTCCGTCCCCCTAAGATCTTCTCATTTTGACTTTATGTGGTTTTTAAGGAGAGTTGAAAAAAGGTGAAAGTTTACCATAACACCCTTAATGAAAATGGGTGGAGTGTATTAAATGAGGTGGGTGAGGTGTAATAAATAAAGTAAGTGGGGTAGTTGTGGTATTTTGATTGTTAAAAGATGAAATGAGAAGATCTATTGTGGACAAAGAAAAAGGGCTATTGGGAAGATCTATGTGGGTCGGAGGGAGTACTGCGTATTGTATTGAGCCTTCATCTTCCAAACCCTAAATTTTCACTAAAACTAAGACAAAAATAACGAGCTTTACATATGTAAACTTAATTAATTATTTTTATACTAATTTTTAAATAAATTAATTTTAAAAATTCAAGATTTTACTTCGTAAATGAGAAATTTTAATTCAATTTAGAACTGAGGGAGTAATACACTCCATATATGTATAGTCTGAAACATATGTACCATATAAATTTTATTATTCTAGTTCGATACTAGTTTGAAACTTTAAAGTTGAAGAGCAGGTGGGATTGCGTAGTTGGTAAAGGTATAGACTTCGAGTTCGGTTCTGGGAAGACAATTATGCTAAATATAAAGCTTTTGCAAGTACAAGATACAAGTTTCACTTTTTGACGTCAATTTGTAATCAAAATTTAATTTATTTTCTTCGGGGGTTTTATGGATCCACCCCAGCCCAAGCTGAAGGGGTGGCGTGCAAGAATAGGTGAGGGATATAATGTACGGAGTCCCAATCCTTTATATCATCATCCTTTACTTCTCGGAATACCTAATTTTATTTTATTTTTCTTCTTCGTCTTCACGTCTTTGGTGAGTTCGATATATTTCTCTTCGACCATAATCGTACTCCGCTTTATTTTCTCGGATTTCAATCCCTGTTTTTTTGTTGACAGATCAAAGTCCGAGTCTCGCCATGGCGAAGAGTTCATTCAAGCTGGAAAATTCTTTCGGTATATGATCTTTCCCTTCGCCTTTCCCAGGTCTAAGATTGAGTATTCAATACGTAAGACCTGTAATTCTATTTTTGTTTGCGTGTTTTGAAAATTTGTTGTGATCTTAAAAAATAAACTTAAATTTGTTCTATGTCGATCTGGTTATACGAACATAATTGGATCAGGGGTTGAATTTCGGTAATACGGAGTAATAATTAGGACCAATTGGTGGTACTGTAAGTGCCATGATGTGGGGTTTTATGTGCTCTTTAGGTTTAAGATCATCTAGATTTGTTTTGTTCATGTTTTGTGGTGTAGTTTGGAAATATGTGATACAATCAATTCTATGCATAATGTAAATTTGAATTCAAATTATATTTAATTTCATTACTTGTCATGATAGTCTATCAAAACTACACCTTTGAATTTGGGAATTCTCATCCTGTGTAAATGTTAATTTTAGTTTGAAGAATCCCTTCGACTAGTTATAATGTTATATGAAGGCAATTAGATGTTGTCGTGGTATAGCTACTCCCTCCGTCTGAAAATGAAGTTATCGTTCCCTATTCACAAGGGTTAAATTATGTTGACTTTCTTTGCCTACTTTTTTACTCATTTTATAAAATAACATGATTAGATTATGTCATCTCTTGTTTTGTAGAGCTTTTGATGTAGTTTTTAAATATGTAAAATTTATTTTTTAATTCTACACAAATTTTTAAATATATTTAATTGAGAGTAATTCATGTCAAACATTGTAAAGTGACATAACTACAAATTGAATCTTTTTCCCGACTTGCACTGTTTGATGGTGGTGGCTACCCTGAGATTGTAATGTTCTAATATGGAGTTCTTGGTTTGAGTTGTCTGCTGCCATGGTTTCTAATGAATATAACTTTTCTCCCTCTTGACTTCCAAGTTTTTCGTGATTAATGATGGTGGGGGGTGATTCGAAATGAGGGCAATATCATGAAGTAACACTCTTTTGCAAAATTAGAAAAGCGGTCTTTATTTAGGAACACTTTAAGGGGTTGTTAATTACGGAGTATTTAGTAAGTAGTTCTCTGGGGAGCTTTTATTGTGATAAAATATATTTTTTAGTTAAAGGGCATGCTATTAGAAGTGATTAATTATTTCTTCGGCCTTAATTTTTTTTCAATTCCTTTTGGTCAGAGAGGAGGCTGGCAGAATCGACTCGCATCCGGGAGAAGTATCCTGATAGAATCCCAGTAAGAAAAGTCTCTTATTACTATTGGTTCTGGCTTTCTGTTCCTGTAATGCTTTCTTTTACTTTGTTTTTCTTTTTTTGCATTCAGGTGATTGTTGAGAAAGCTGAAAGGAGTGATATTCCTGATATTGATAAGAAAAAGTAGGTTTCTACATCTCCATCAACATATTTCTTTGTACGAAATCACTTTGTTCATTATTTCATGTTTTGGAATGTAACGATGTAATTTTTGGTATGCTTTTGGGCCTTAGCATGTTTTTTTGGTGGTGCTTTGAATTTTTTCTCTTGTACTTCAGCCTGTAGCTTGTGCATGTGCGCTTTGGGTCTTGTTACTAGTTTCGGTATGTGTGCTACCGCCTGCTACGTGTCATTATGCACTTTGTTCGTGCGACTGTGTATTTGTCTATTCTTTTGTGTTCATATTCGTGGGTCTCTTGGAAACCTCTATATTTGAGTAGAGGTAAGGGCTTCGTACACACTCCCTCTTCAAACCCCATTCTGTTTGGGATTCTACTGGGGTTGTTTTTTTGTTTGGTATGTAACAATGTAGTGTAATTGAACTTGAAGCTTGAGTTATAGGAGTAAGTTAGGCGTAGAGGGTACCTTTTTAGGGGTTCATATTTTTTGTGTGATGATTGCTTTACTCTTATTGTTCATTGTTTAATATTTGATTGAGTGTTCATAATAATATTGTAATAATAATTGCAATGCCTAACCTTTTTTTCGGGAACTTAGATACCTTGTCCCAGCTGACCTCACTGTAGGGCAGTTTGTCTATGTGGTCCGAAAGAGGATCAAACTTGGTGCCGAGAAGGCTATATTTGTCTTTGTCAAAAACATGCTGCCACCAACAGGTGAGTTCACACTCTGATTCGTCCTCCTAGTGTTATACAAGAGCATTTCTACAACTGTGGCTCTTAATTTCAATAATTACTTTGTTGTTCCTATGTTGGTTCATCTCTAGAGTACAATGCCGTGAGTTCCTCACATAAGAACAGGTTCTTATAAAAAATGGTAACCCCAAGGTTCTTTTGACACCACATTAGGTTGTCATATTATGACACTGGTCCTTGGTGTCAAAAGAACCGGAAAAGTCATGGTTTCCCAAGTGATAATTTGTTTTTTTCTATAAATTTACAATACCTTGGACATTATTTAAGAACTCAAACATGTCTTTGCTCTTTAGTTGTTTCCTTCTGATAATTCATTTTTTATTTGTGCATATGGTTGCAGCTGCAATGCTGTCTGCAATTTATGAGGAGAACAAGGATGAAGATGGGTTCCTTTACATGACTTATAGTGGGGAGAACACATTTGGGGTGTGCATTTAGTTGGAGATGGATTGGAAATTTCTTAACATGTACATCCTTTGATTTCACCCTGCTACACAAAATTGAGTTTCTTCGGGAACAACATTTGCATTTAGTGTTAGAGTTCGGATTTTTTTTAATGGTGCAGATTAATTTTTAAATGTTACTGTTAAAGATTGTTGTTGGATACGTTTTCTCAAGTGTTAAAAAGTTAATGCCAAACACAACCTTAATATGTTGTGCATGGTTTTGGGCCATTTACCACTCATGTCCTGAGTAATTAATTAATTGTAATTCTTTGATTTCATGAAGTGTAAGAAAGTTGTTTGAAAAAAGAAAAAAGTTGGTGGTTGAAATTTATTTTTTTTTTAAAAAAGACAAAAGGTGTGCATCAAATGTTTTTTTTTTTACTTTATTTGAAAAACAAAGAAGTGAAAAAATTATATTGAAATAACTCAAAAGAGCATTGTGATATTTATTACTACTTTTATGTGCTTATTTTGTGTCATTTGGGTTTTAAAAAAACTCTTCCAAAGGATGGCCTTATGACGTTCATTTGGAGTAGTCTTTAAGTACTGCGTGTAAAAAAACTTTGAAAGAGCAACTATATGTCTTGACTCTTTGTTGAGTAATGACTCCATTAGCAAAATCAACAATTTCGCGCTTACTCTCACTTCAACCTTATATTGGTATCATGCTGTCTGTGTTGGATCAAGCTTTTGACTAATTTATTTTTAAACATTTTAAAAGACTACATACTACTCCGTAATAAATTGAGCTGAATCTTTTGATTTTGGTTTCTCTTCTTTCTTGGGTATGGGAGTAGTTGGCATCCCAAAAAATCTCTACTCAAACAAGGACCAAATAACTCTTGACCTCCCCTCTAGTATATGATTAGTCTATTTTTATGTGTCAATCATCTTGAACCCTCACAATAAATTTTACGGAACACACCGCACGACCTCTATCTAGAAAAGTTTGGACATAAAGTTTGGATCGCAGATCTCCACTTCGGTGGGATACACCACTTTTTATCTGTCAAATCATCTTGCACCGTCACTATAATTTTACTAGACATGTCGTCTGGCCTCCTCTTGTCAGAAAGACTTTCAACACTGCAGATCTTCTTCCGGTCTTGGTACTGTTATTACACCGTCACAACGAAAC
Source organism: Cuscuta australis (assembly GCA_003260385.1). NCBI lineage: Eukaryota > Viridiplantae > Streptophyta > Magnoliopsida > Solanales > Convolvulaceae > Cuscuta > Cuscuta australis. The sequence goes on along the minus strand of NQVE01000142.1, from coordinate 3,607,133 downwards.
TTTCTCACTCAGCACAGTTCGGTACTCACACCCACTTCTAATCTCCTACGCTTCAATACCATATGTTGGGAACGCAGATACTCCTACACAAGGTATTTATCTGCTACTTTACGTTTTAAATAAAACTCTCGCTGATTTATTTTTGGACATCTTTGAAAAGTCCTTGGGCATTTCTTTACACAGTCGCAAGTTATGGTCAAAGTCTAAGTCTACATTTTTCATAAAATCGAAGCAAAATTTCTATTTTCATTCAATTTTTTATGTGTTTGTGTTCCAACTGTCAACTAAAGTAACGAAAAATATTAAATCAACTCAAATTTACACATTGATACCATCTTTTACAGCTATCCATCATTTTGTTAGAACATATAAATATATATAAGAAGAGTGGTGTCAATATTAGGATATGCAAAACATAGCTCTTTTTGTGAGAATAGCATTCGTGACATAACCACTTACTTCTAGATGTTAAACATTTCGGACCAGTTCCGTTGATATTGTAATTCAATGTCTTAAGATGACAATTGACTCGTTTTGAAATTCTAAAATCTTTCGTTTAACTTCGAAGTATTCGTATCTCCTTTTGGATCTTCACCCCAGCCCCAACTTGTTTCAGCGTTTCCAACCTGCCTATACCCCTTATTGTAATTTGATTGACAATTTGATAAAAATTTTGACCAAAGTCTCAACAATAATTATGAGGGAGGTGTGTAAGGAATGAGCTCAAAGTTTAGATGAAGGTTAGGAGGTAAGAGTCAATTCAAAGTCAAACTAAGCACCGTAGGACTGCAATATAATCTCTGACATTGAGATCCAATATTATTTGAAACTTAGTGTAATAAATCATGTCAAAAGTTGTATTCCCTCCATCCCAACTAATATATTCTATTTTGGTTTATGATATTTAATTGGAGTGAAGTTATTTTTAACACAACTTACTTCGTATTTAAGAATTGGGGTGAAATTAAAAAATTAAATTTACATATTTAAAAACCACATAAAATATTTAAACAAGAGGTAATGCCATTATATTATTTTTCAAATGACTAGTAAAAATTGAGAAATAAAATGAATGAAATACAGAGTATGACATACTCTGTAGTAAATACTCTCTTCATCTCCCATAGATCCTTCCATATTACAGTTCACCTGATGAAACTTATCTCATTTTGTTCGTTTATTTTTACTGCTTATTTCATAAAATAATATAGTCTTATCATCTCTTGTTTTGTAGAATTTTTCATGTAATTTTTTGGTATATAAATATTAGTTTTAAATTTTAAGTTTTCATGTAGTTTTTTATTATATAAATATTAGTTTTAAATTTTACGTCCACAATCAAATAAATTGAATTGAAAATAAGATCTATTCCCTCTGTTCCCAATTTGATTACAATTTTTTTCTCTCTCCTCTCGATAACTTTTGTTTGTTTACATGATTTAATTAAATATTTGATAAACTAAAATATTCTTGTCACCTCTTGTTTTGTAAAACTTTTGACGCACTTTTTCAATATGTAATTTTTATTTCTTTATCGATATACCAATTTGTAAATAAATTGATTTCAAAAAGTGAAATATTTCTCCTCGTAAACCTCAATTTGTAATCAAATTGAAGACGAGATGAGTATTAAGTTTCGTAACGCGTGATAAAAAGTTCTATGGAGGTGAAAGGTGTAGTAAACGTGCAATTTAACTTGAATGAGAGTGTACTAAATTAAGGATGGGTGACTAGATAGACATAAATAAACACTCTCACTGTCTCATAATGTTTTTCACTCTTCATATGGTTAAAAAATTACAAGAACTTTTGTTTATTTGTTTATTTTTATTGATTACTTGATGAAATAAAATATTTTTATCATCTCATGTTTTGTACTCCCTCCGTCCCATTTTAAATCGTTTGTTTTGACTTTTGGGCATATTTAAGGAAAAGAAAAAATAGAATTGATTTTTCGAAATTGTCATTACTTTTTAGAAGGGGTGACTATGAATTAGAAGATAAGGTGAAGAAGGGTGACTTATTTTAGGGGTAGTTTAGGTATTTTATTTTTAAAAATTTACGATAACAACTAACAGGCAACTTATTTTGGGACGGAGAAAAAAGGCAAACATGCAATTTAAATTGGGACAGAGGGAGTAGAATTTATGATATACTTTTTGAATATGAAAGTTTTATTTTTTACTTTATTATATCAAAGTTTAAATAAAATAAATTTAAAAAACTTGAGATTCTACTTCATTTTACGTAAAATGTTATTCAGTTAAAGATTGATTGAAGGAGTAAATAAAATTAAGAGAGATACTCCTTTCATTCCATATTAGGTATCTAATAAGGACCATGCTACAATTACACCAAAAAATATACCCCATTTGTACACCACAGACTTGCACAAACATTTCGATAGTTTACACCGACATAAGTATTGGTGCGTTAATAAATATTCACACGGACACAAATGTTGGTGCGTTTAACAAAAATTAGTTTTACACCAACACAAAGTGTTGGTGCAAAACTGCGGGGTACAAATTGGGGTATAAACCTTGGGGTACATATAGCATAATCCATCTAATAAGCTATTCCAAAATGAAGGAATGTAGACATAAATTATATCTATGTTCATTCATTTCTCAATGCATTAAAAATGTATCCTTCATTCCAAAAGAATTGTCATGGTTACTATTTCGGTTTTATTGATAACTTTTGTTTGTTTACCCGTTTTCAGTGACCATTTTATAAAATAAAATATTCTTGTCACATCTTATTTTGTAGAATTTTTGATGTACTTTTGAACGGTGTAGTTTATACTTTTCATTTCTCTACCAATTTACAAATAAAACAATTTTAAAAGAGATGATATTTTACACATTGTTCAAAATATGATAAAAATTTAAATCGTTAATATAGAATGGGAAATGAAATCGCTGGACATTGCACAATGGGCAAAGGCAAAAGGTGTTAAGGGAATGAACCATGCTAGAATGTCACCACATGGGTGCTACCATGGGTGCACTCATGTTTCACACAGAGAATCACAGACAATTATCGACTGTGTTTGTCTGTGTGAAGTATAGGTGCACCCATGGTAGCACCCATGTGGTGACACCCTAGCATTCTTCTAAGGGAATAAGGGTGGAGTTAGATTCCTAACATTGAGAAACAACTATGTTAAACATGAACCTTTGCAAATACCATGTGCAGATTCTATTCTTTTTCACCCATTTGTAATCAAAGTCTAATTTATCTAGATTCAATGATGTTCGATCGGGTCTGAAGGAGCCTCTAGGATGATGGACTCATTTTCTTTTCTTTTTTTTAGCATGGGAAACGGGGAAAGTAAATAATAATTGAATCCGATAAGGGAAATACTAAGAGTACACCAACATGGGTACCCCATATGCACACCAAGCCAATAAAGACACACACAGACACAAAATGTTTGTGCTGCACAGACATTTTGTGTCTGTATTAGTTTGGTGTATTATGGGTTATCCGTGTACCCTAGGTTAATTCATCCGATAAAAGTGAATTGGGAGCGATAATAATCTTGAAAGGACCATTGACAATGGAGTATCAAAATTCAAACGGAAGAGGCAAATTAATTAATTAATTACACAAACACAATATCAATCTTATTATATCAGCAGTAGAATCAGATCATCCCCCCATCTTCTTCATCTTCTTCTTCTTCAAGTAGAATTCTTCTTCTTATTCGGCGATGGCAATTTGCTCTTGACAAACCTGACGGCCTTTGAAGCCGCATCTTTGCTCTTCTGAGTCGTATCGGCCATCAGATCTTTGAATTTCGCAGAAAACGGAGCTTCCTCCTCCTTCTTCTTCTTCTTCTGCTCCTTCATCTTCTTCTCAGGGTTGTCTTCTTCGCCCCATTGATCTGCCCAGCTCGGTGCACCCGTAGCCATTAATCAATCAATCTTCCAGCAACTAATTAAAGTTACAGTAATGAAAATCAACAGAACCACAAAAAAACGATCGAGAAGGAGAAGATGAATCGAGATCTTAGAAATTAATTACAGTGATAGAGAGACGACGATTGGAGAAAAAACATACCGAGATCTGAGGGTGGATATATAATACCTGTCTTCCTTCTTCTTCTTCTTCACGAGTCTTAACGATTAAGTAAAGCTTAATTTGCCCTTTAAAATAAAAGGGAAAAGAAGACTGCCAACTCACGACACACTTCAAAAGCGGTCCTTTCTAAGCCCGCCGCGGGATTGGGTTGGGCTCCGATTATTGGATTTTTTTAATAAAAATGGCAGGGGTACACCTTTAATGCTAGGGTATGAATAATCCTTTATGAGCACTGCTCATTTTTTAAAGGTATGAATAATCCTTTATGAGTCAAATATTTCGGGTAAAAAGGAGACCATGAACGAAAAAAATTACTCACTCCGTTTTTTAAAAGTGTTCCTATTTTGACTTTTTGTAAAAATAAAGAAGTGTTAAATTATAGTTGACTTCCAATTTTGCCCTTGATGTGATGGGTAAAAGTAAGATGTGATGGATTGAGTATTAGAGAAAAAGTATGATGTGATAGGTAGGGTATGAAAAAAGTAAGGGTAAAAGTGGTTTTTTAAAAGAAAGTGGAAATGTTTTGTTGGAAGTAAAAAAAAATGAAAGAGGAAGAGTTTTTGAAAACGGAGGGAGTATGTGGTATCAAAAAACAATATTTCAGACGGAAATGAAAATGAGAAATTTATTTAAATAGGACTAAAAATAATGACTTTCCCAATATAGGACCATATGTTTTTATTTCTCAATGTAGAACCTTTAGTCATTATAAAGTAGTCATTATTCAAGTAAATGTCCATCATTACTAGACATTATTCGTCCTACTAAATCATTATTAAGTCCTATTTAGGGAATAAAAAAGTTTAAGTTCTACATTGAGAAATTCATTATGTTTTAGTCCTATTTAGTGCAAATTTCACTAGGGATGCTCGTAGAATAAAAACAATCACTGATATATTTGATCTATCTTGTGTAATTTCTATCGGTCAACAATGACTGATACTAACACTATATTTTTACCTACAAACGATCTTGTGTAAATTGTAAACTCTCACAACCCGAAATATTGATAACGATTAAACTATTAGTGTTGCCTCCTATGATCTTTCAATATTTGTATTTATTTTCATAATTAGTTTAAGGATTTAACTTTCTATTCTAGATCGACGTAGCTAGGATAATAACTTCGATCTCCTAATTTATGCCATCATTTTTATCCGTCCACTGCCCTTGTTTGAATTTTTAACTTGGTCTAAGCTTTCACTTACAAAAATATCAAAATACAACTTAAAAAACATGTATACCAATTGCGGAGGATTGTCAGAACATCACCGCTTCAATTATGCTGGCCTCTAAATTAGAGTTTGTTCTGTTCAACTTACTCTTATTAGTTATTAATTATTTTTATTAAAATCATATAGACCATATCATAAATAACCTTATATATAGCAACAAATAAACCAGATTAAATCATACTTCAATAAAATTAGATCAGATTCAATAAAAATTGACGAAGAAAACAAATTCTTACTCAAGTTAATCCTCAAGTAATTTCACCCCTTTGGATGAGTCATGTCATGACTCCATCCAACCTGATATCGTGAATGATGCCCATGTTTTCCATTTCAGGACCGTCACACACCCCAAGTTTGATCATCTACCAACCATTCTCCAAAAGGTGAAATCGCTCACCCCGGGCGCCCCTCACCCCCGACCCGACGGGAATGTGAGAGGAGGTAAATCACGGTGACCCAAGCACAACACTTAGCTAGACCATATCCTAGTGCGCACCAGAGACTCCCCCCATTTTTCAGAGGTGGTCGCCTCCACAACGGTCGCTGCTAGGTTTCGATCCTTGGTCATTCTCCAAACTTCACCAAGTGTTTGCCACTTGACCATGGTTAAATTCATTGTTGATCCAGCAAACATATTTTATACTCCCTCCGTCCCACAAAAAAGTTCCCATTTTGACCATAAATTGGTCAAACATTTACACGCTTTGACCATAAATTAAATATAATCTAAATAAAGAAATGTAACAAAAAATTTGAGATATCAAAACTAGATCCTAAGATTAATCTAATTATATTAAATTTATTTAATAATTCAATATACTTTTCTCACAATTTGTAGTCAAAGCGTGCAAATGTTTGACTAAATACTATTCAAAATGAGAACTTTTTTGTGGGACGGAGGAAGTATATGTTAGGTTTGTTAGCCATCTAACCCATTGAACATGAGAAAGGAAATGGACAAGGTTGGTCCATTAATAAGACATTAAAACACTCTGATACAAAACCAAAAATTTGACCAAAGTAAACAAAATAGAAGTTATAAGGCTTCCCGAATTTATGGACTCCACATTTACATCTCCGAATTTATATAAGGCCGGGCATATAATTAAAATGTTCACTTGTATGTTTTCATTAATTATATGGTAATATAAAAAAGTGTCTCCTCTTATTTTGTAAAAGTGTTGATGTAGTGTTTAAATACTTCATTCGTTAAAAAATTATAATCTTGTTATGTGTTGCGATGTATGACTGAAATTATTTTATTATTTTAAAGTTATTTTATATGAAAAATGGTATAAATTTAAAAAGTAAAAATTATATAATTTAAAACTATATCAAAGGATTTATAAAACTAAAAAAGATATGACTGATTACTATATTGTTTTATGAATTCCTCTCCATGAAATTCTAGAAGTGGATAAAGAATGTGTTGTGTGAGAATGTTGGTGAGGTATACATTTGACGTACTCTAACATTGCAAGTTTGTAATGTATTTTAACATAAAAATGACTTTATTGGATTTATCGTAGCGGGAACTTTCGAAATTATATTTCATTATGCTAATATGCAATATAAATTAAGAATAATTGGAGTTTAAAGTTTATCCAATTTGACTAAAAAAATTCAAACTAGACAAATACATTGGAACGGAGATACGTAGTACTCCCTCCGCCCCCCTGTATTTGTCCACTTTCATTTTTACACACCATCCAATGCACTTCTTTAATCCATTTTATCTTGTAATTTGTATATTAAAAAATTATAAAAATTACTGGTATATATTAATAATCTATATGTTAAGACAAATCAAACATGATTATATTTAGGCTTACACATTGAGAGAATTTGATAAGTCAAAGTGCTTAGATGAGCAGTTCCAAAAGTCAAATATAGACAAATATAGGGGAACGGAGGGAGTAATATTTGTTTTTTGTGAATAACGAGAAATAGCCATTTGCCACAGAATTGAACCAAATAACCAATCCTAAGAATTCCAATTCCGGTTCCTCAAATATAGAAACCGGAACCGTCCCCATGGACCGTACCCAGCCAGCATGGGGTGCCTCGAACTCGGACGCTCCGCTCCCGCAGAATGCGGCAATCATCTCTGAGCTGTGTCCAGCCTGGCATTTCTCCCCCCGGGCCCCACCGCACAACACATACCGTATTTTGTATTTACAGAGTATTTTTCAATGTTTTTTTAATTTCGAAAAATTCATTTTTAATTTCCCGCATATTCGCTGGTGACAGCCTGTCACCAACAATGTAACACACTTGATCCCCTCCCTCTCCCTTCTCCCCCCCCTTCTCTCTCTCTTTCCCTCTGCAAATTCCTTTCTCTCTCATAGGGTTTTGCTCTCGTCTCCGGCGGACTCATCGGCACGGCGGTCGTGTTCCACGGATCTGCCCTCTCCGACTCGTAAGCTCTCGTCTGGTCTTTTTTTTCCAGTTCTGTTTGCTTCTTTTCGCGGACGCGACTGTGGTTCTGCGGTGTTTATGTGGCTGAATTGTTGCCTGTGATTGTACGCCATGTTATTCTGACCGACGATTTGCGTTTTTTTGTGTGTATTTGGAACTCTGCTCTTGCATTTTGTGTTTTTCCGGTTTTTGGCTATGTTTTGGGGGAATTATGCAAATGCGTATCAAGCTTATTATTTTTCCACTTTTTTCGTTACTAAGTTTAGAACTTGAGGTGATAAAGTACATACTGTCTTACCGGAAAACTAAAAGAGAGAAATTGGGCTGTTTTTGAAGTGATTCAAACCTTCGTGTGTACTTTTTGAAGATGTCTATTGCTTTTTTTCTCAAATTATTATTTTATTATTTAAAAAAAGTATATTTGTTGCTTGTTTGATATAAGGCCAAACTCCCCAACTATTATTATGAAGAAGACACACAAAGGACATTTCATGAAAGTATTTCACATTGAAGAACATCACAAATATATTAGGTAGCTTTTGTCTCTTCATATGCATCAATTGTAGACATTGCTTTGTGTCTGAAACTCTGGCAAAGATAGACTACAACAGAATTTTTAGGAGTTTACTATGTAAACTAGTCTTACATGTGGGTTTAATCTTGATATATTTTCTTTTTAGGTTATTGGGATTCACGGTTGGAGAATACTATTGGTTGAAACTGTAATCTTGCAATCTACTAGTGGCGACTGCAAGATAAGTGTGTTGGGTTGTGGGAAGACACTGGAACAATCATTGGCTCTCTTTTTCTCAGCATTGATGCAAGTAGGATATTGAACGAAAAAGTTATCATATGGTCTTTTTTGGCGTGACTTTTTCTGGCATCCATGCTGACAGAGAGCATGCGTGGAATTAGTGTTTTGGGTAATGCCCCATTTGAAGGTAGTCGGTGATGCACTAGGTGTGTTAACAATTTGTCTTGTATCCCTTTTGGCCCTTCTTGGCTTATTTTGCACCTTGTACTTGTGCTACTTCCACTCACGGATCCGTGGTCAAGCCCATATTCAACTTGGTTATTTTAGTGGTCCTTGGATAATAAGAGTGACATTCATTCTCTTCTCAATCTGGTGGGGCATTGGAGAGGTTCTTCGGTTGAGTGTGCTGAGAGAAGGTGGGAGTTTGTTGAATGTTCTCAACGGGAAATGGCAAGAAACTGTCTGCAAAGGCTACATCGTTTCAAATCTAGGGTTAGCAGAACCATGCATCTTCCTGATTGTTTTGTTTCTTCTCCGCGCATCCCTACAGAAGTCGGTCACACTGAATCGGAAATGGAATGGCAAAACAGCTGTTTGCGTTCTTCTCTTTTGCGCCCCAGTGTTTGTTTTTCAGCTCATAGTCATTTCTCTTGGACCAACATTTAACGAGGGGAAATTGCCTCAGTACTTCACAATGGCCACTTCACTCCCCAAGACAAAGGATGATGATGATATTGCCTTCTGCACTTACCCTCTACTGAGTACGATCTGCCTCGGTCTTTTTACTACCACATTAACTTGCTATTTGTTCTGGCTTGGGAGAAGAATCCTTCATTTTGTCATCAACAAGGGCTTGCAGAAGAGGGTTTACACTTTAGTCCTTTTCGTTTCGGGTTTCTTACCATTAAGGGTCTTGTTTCTCGGTTTATCCATTTTGTCTACACCCGGTGGCCCAGTCTTTGAAATTCTCACTTTCTTGGGGTTCCTATCCCTTTTATGTTGTGTGGTGATGGGCATGTGCATGCTGGTATACTTCCCCGTAGCTGATTCTTTAGCTCTGAGGAAGGTACAGAGAGATTTTGGCGCTATGCATAATGATACCGTTTCTCTAATTGCTGACCAAAGTGTTCCAGGAGGAAGTATTACTAGTCCCGGGAGAAACTCGGAAGCTTCCGGTAAGCGATGTTCGATTTCATTTCGGACAATGGGGAAGGGCGATACTTCCAGCAGTGGGGCCTTTGTGGAGCTCAGCCTCTTCTCTCCTAGCCAGCATTCGAGCCCTCCCGGTTCGCCTCGGCATCTTGGCTGGCCAATGCTCTCACTTGGAGAAGTTCAAGAGGTGTCTCGCAACTCTCATTTTTGAGGTGAAGAAATGTGTTGGTACTTTGTATAGAGTTTTAGCTTTTTTTCATCATAACCATAAGCACTGCTCTCCTCTATTCTAGTCCCACTTCAAAGAATGCCATATGATTTTACTTGTTGACCACCCTACCCTATTCTTTGGTGGAATTTGTTTGCCCATCATTCATTGTTGTTCTAGTTCAATGCTAGTAGAAAAATTCAAGGTTTGGCAAAGGTTGCGTTCCTAACATGGCATCCCTCAGATTAGTTGGTGGGAGTAGGTTTGGTGGTTCCCCCCTCCCTTCCCCCAGCGGGGTGTGGGAGGGGGGATCCCGAGGCCATTTTGGCAAAGTAACATGCGTTCATGAAATGACTTTAGTGCGGTGGTGCTCGAGAACTCAATCCCGGCCCCGTGCCTTCCCAAGGTTTGAAACCCCAAAGCCAAAATTGAAGAATGGAAAATTTTTCTGAGATGATTATATACGAACTGTGAACCAAAGTACCAAACTGAGAAATCCATACAAGAGGTATTGGATGGGTAAACGGAATTGACATGATGAGGTGGTTCATACCTTTTATGTATTGGTTAACCTTTTATGGTCGGTTAACCAGTTGATTAATAAAGGGTAACATTTTTTTAGCATTTTATCAGCAGTCCCATCACAAATAAAGTTTCCCAATTTAAGTTTGACACAAAGTTTAGGAAAAGTGAAATTGTGTGGTTGAAAGTAAGAGTTTTTTTAAAGGATGTCTTGTAAAGGAAATGAGTTTTTTTTGGGACCGGGGGGAGTAGTATGTTAGGGTTGGTTGATGGCAATAATTTATGTTGGAAATAATTTGAATATTTATATCTGTTCAGTTTACTCTTTTATGGAGTTCGAAGTAACTCGATCTCTTATAATGCACGCATATTGGTTTATACATATTTTCTCAATTCGTTAAAGTACAAAAAATTACTATGTTCAATAGGTTTAGAACATGTAACCGTTTATTTGAGAGAGTCGCAATAGTAACTCTCATGGTGTCATACATAAAATGATTTTATGTAAATTATGAGAAGGTTCACATTTTTCATGTGAACTTTAGGATCAAGATAAAACAACTCATGACTATGTTATAAGTATGTTTGTTCATACAAATTGTCTTTGACAAACCTTGGTTAATTATATGTTCATTTTGTTATATCTTTTCATCTCTACCGCTTCTTCCACATTTGATCTTCTCAAACCATATATCTTCGGAAAATTCTATTTATATCTCATTTTTGTATTTCAATGGTTTATCCTGACATTAAATATAAGTACAAACTTGTATTATGTCAGTGTTGTGCTTACATTTTAGAATCAGTCATCAATCACCCTCCCCCCCCCCAATTTCACAATCAGAGTGATTGCGCTTGCCTTATATTTCATGATCCAACTAGACGGGTTGGGCCTGGCCCAATACTTCCTTCAATCATTGGGTCCGAGTCACTCTTTGTAATCCCGGTCAGGCCTTCATCTTCATTGAGCTCAAAACAACGGGCTTGATCCTTTTTGGCCCACTTTATGAACCTGATATCCATCAGACTTGTATCCTACATTCATATTAAACATGTTGAATGTGAGTAACTTTTGAGATAGTGACATGGCTGGATAAACGACCATCAACGTAACGGTAAGACGGTCATCCATCATTGGTAATTGTAACAAGAATTAAGAGAGTAATAATGAGAATCTATTGTTCTAAGACACAAACCACGTCACCCTATATGTGTGTGTGTGTGTGTGTGTGTGTATAGACACACACTCCGTCAGAAAATGTATTTCTTATTTTGGTTTATAAGGTTTGACTAACTTTATTTTAAATTTAATTTACTTGATTGTAGGTGTAAAATTTAAAAATAAAACATATTTCCAGTCTCTTAAATTTCTACTCTTGTGTGTCCATAAACTTTTCATAATTTCTTATTCCGCAATTTCTCTATAATTTTGAAATAAATGTCAAATTTACTTTCAACCTTTAATATAATTTCTCCCATGGAAGAATATAATAATTAATATTGGTAAATATTATGTATATTGAATGTTCTATTTCTTATAACATACTGATGGCTATAAACCACCGAGAGTATGAAATAATATAAGTTTTAGAGAGAGAGAGAATGCAAAGTAGGAGTATATTGATTCAAATTCGGATCCATTACAATGAGGGGTGCCACCCCTTTTATAGGGGGTACAATACACTAAGTCAAAGCCCTCTGATCGAAGCTCATCGTTTAGCGGACGTCACCTGTACTTAGGTCTTGTCCCTTTCATCCTATCGCTTTCATCAAGTCTTCGTTGAACGTCGCTTTCCTCACGTCGTTGTCGCGGGGTTCGGGCTCGGCTTGGTTGGCCGAGCCGAGCAGGAGGGACGAGCGGAGCGCAGGGCCGGGCAGGAAGACGAGCGGAGCTCTGAGCTGGGCAGGAAGACAAGCGGAGCTCTGGACCGGGCAGGAACATCCAAGCCTGATACTTAGGAAATTTATGCTGCGTGGGGTTATTCCCCATCACAGACCTAGGAATACTGTCTCTAATTAACCAAGGAAGGAAACAATAAAAATAAAATTAATCATAATAATAATATCATTAATATTATGTTATGGACGAGCTCATGGATGTAATTAAACGAGATGGGCGAAGAGGACGCACGGCTCAGTAACGGAGCGGGAAGGAAACACAGATGATGAGGAAGAGGAGAGGGTGGTTTCCGTACGCCGAGGTGCACCAGTACGAACTAAGAAGGCCTCCGGCAGGCTTGGTGCAATGATTAGCTAGGTACGTGTCATAATTAAGGCGTTTTATTATTATTATTATTACTATTATTATTTTTATTATTACTATTATTATTTTCATTATTCCTGTTATTATTATGTGGATGTAATCTAATTTTTTATTACTTGAGCAAAACTATAGGCTTCTTCAAGGATTTTTACGGGTTTTTACCTTGTTGATTTTATTAAACCGTGAGGATATAGTAGATAAGTTAGTAATTAGGGTAATGGTTTATTGTTATAAATTGGGATACTCCCCATGCTTATGATTTATTTGCTCTTTATCAAAATAAGAAATACCAAACCTTAATTCTCTCTTTGCCCCATTGTGCACGCCGTGTGTTCTTTCATTCCCTTCGCGGCTTCGCCCCAAGCTTCTGGAGTATGAAGACACTCAAAGTCTTCCCTATCCAATACGTTCTTCATAAGATTGGTGCTCTTGTTGATGATCACGACTCACGATCAATCTATCGCAAAACAGTTAGTGGCCACGGATCTTCGCTTCCATGAATTGAAGGACTCCATGCGGGAAGCAGCCACTGCACACAGGTCCAACGCGAGTTGGAGACCTGCCTTGCCTTCGCGACGTCCAAAATTGATAGCCATTATGCTAGGGTTGAGGCCATGCTTTTGCTTGGTTCCACGAAAACGAAGGCCTCCAGCTTGGCGCAACGATTACATGTCATAAGGCGATTTATTATTATTCTTATTATTATTCACATTGTTATATTTGGATGTAATCTAGTTTTTTATTAAGTGAGCGAAACTATAAACTTCCTCAATGGTTTTTTTACGATTCTTTATCTCGTCACTTTTATTAAACCACCAGGATAGATAACTTAGTAATTAGGGTATGGGTTGATTGTTATAAATAGGAATTGTAACACCCCAACCCACGTAACCCAAATTAATGGATTAGCGAACCAGATTATCACTATATTGCTATCAACATACTCCCTCCGTCCCAAAAAGAATGTTACGTTTCATTTTTTGCGCATCCCTTAAAACACTTTTATATCGTCTCAAATGCCAAAAAAACTTTCAAAACAATTTCATCTTATAATAAAGAGTAAATATGGTAAATTTTAGAATTTTTAGATGTGAGTAGCCGTGCTTTTTGTGATTCGCGAAAAAATGAAATGTAACATTCTTTTTGGGACGGAGGGAGTACAATATTTTCCAAATAAATTAGAAATCATTTAATTCAAAGCCCGAACATTTCAAAATAATTTAAATATTTATTGGAGTTAATTCAAAATAGTGCGGAAGCTAAACTACCATTTAATTAAATTTATCCCGCCATTATTAATAGAACTTCATCGTACTAATTATTTCTTTACACTATGCTTGGTTTAAGGAATTTGAAAGGAAAAGAAAAGAAAATGATGTGGAAAACTTTTTTCTTGTTTGATTAGAGAGAAAGAGAAAATTAAATAAAATTAGAAGAAAAAGAAAATGAGAAGACAAAATGTATTAAGAGGGACTTTTGAAAAAAATACAGGGGCAGTGATCCCGAACTCCTACCCTATTCTTGCCATTAGTCCTCCCATTTTCTAGATGTGACCAATACAGGATAAATTTCACTCATGGTATACGAACTTTTATCATTATTTCACTTCGGTATATAAACTTTAATTTCTTTCACAAAAGTACACGAACTTTCAACATTCTTTCACCGGTGGTTCAATAGGCGGTTTCTAGGTCACCTTCAGGTCATTTGGGATCAAATTATAATTTTATAAATTTAAATTTTTTATTTTGACCCCACTCTTCCCCCCTTTTCTATCTTCCTCTTTCCCAGCCAGCCCCCCCCCCCCCCCACCCCCACGCACCTTCCATTCTTTTCTTCTTCTTCTTCTTTATTTAATTTAAATTTAAATGAATTAATTTTTTTTCTAATATGAAGAAGAAAAAAAGAAAAATGGAAAAAGATGACCAAATTCCCTTCCATTCCCTTCTTTCTCCTCCGCGTCTCTCTAAAAAAAAGGCATATGATTGTCTCTCTAAAAACATTATTTAAATTTAAATTAAATAAAGAAGAAGAAGAAGAAAGAAGAAGAAGAAGAAGAAAAGAATGGAAGGTGCGTGGGGGTGGGGGGCTGGCTGGGAAAGAGGAAGAGAGAAAAGGGGGAAGGATGGGGTCAAAATAAAAAAATATAAATTTATAAAATTATAATTTGACCCCAAATGATCTGAAGGTGACCTAGAAATCGCCTATTGGACCACCGGCGAAAGAATGTTGAAAGTTCGTGTACTTTTGTGAAAGAAATTAAAATTTATATACCGAAGTGAAATAATGATGAAAGTTCGTATAACATGGGTGAAATTTACCCGACCAATACACATATGATAGTTTAGACTTTAGATAATATGCTTTTGACTATTCATTAATACACATCATTAGCTCTAACTAGGAATGATCATATACAAAATTACACTTTAAGACTTATATGCCCGTAATGATGGCTATGGTGGAAAACTTGCGTGTGCCCCTAATGTCCATGTAGGGCCCGTTTGTTTAATTATGTATTTTGATTGATTATTTTCTCTTTTATCTCGACAATTTTTGTTTAATTATGTATTTTGATTGATTATTTGATAAAATAATATAATTTTTTCATTTCTTGTTTTGTATAACTTTGGACTTAGTTTTTTAATATATAATTTTTATTTTTAATTGATCTATAACTTTTTAAATAAAGTAATTTAAAAAATCATGAAATTTAACTTCGTAATTCTTAATTTATAATAAAAACAACAACCTTGCTAGAAGTACACCAAAAGTGTACCCAAAAGAAAATTACTAACATGTTAACAATTCACACGGGTAGAAAATGTTAGTTCAATTAAAAAAAATTACATTGACATTTTTGATGTACAGATAGCTCAATCTTAAAAATAGAGATGAAGGCAATATATTCCCTCCGTTCCTAAATAAACTTCCCTTTTTGACTTTTTGAGCATTTAAGAGAGAGATATTTTTGTGTTGACTTTCCAAAAATACTCTTGATGTGATGTGTGAAAGTAAGATGTGATATGTGGATTATTAGAAAAAAACTATGATGTGATAGGTAGGGTAAGAAAAAGTAAGGGTAAAAAAGGTTTTTTAATAGAAAAAAAAACTAATTTGGAGAAAAAGAAAAAACGAAAAGGAAAAATTTATTTAGGAAGGGATGAAGTATATATTTGGAGTCAAAGAGAGGGAGAGCATAAAGATCAATGCAGATAATTTCTACGGCCAAGACGTGCCGCCATCACAAAGGTTAAGTTCCGTATTTTTGGCCAGGATAGGGGCCGCGTTTTTTGTTTGATCTCAGCCAAATACTACTCTCCGTCCCAAATTATTTGTCACATTTCTATTATTGAGGTGAAATATTAAATTTTTTTAAATCATTTTATTTACATATCGATAAAGAAATAAAAAATAAAAATTACATATCAAAAAACTACATGAAAAGTTCTTTGAAATAAGAGGCGTTAAGAATATTTAATTTTATCAAATAACCAATTAAAACGTAGAAATAAACAAAAGTTCCCGCGATTGTTGAAAAAACAAATATGACAAATAATTTGGGACGGAGGGAGTACTAAATTTCAATTTCTCTAATTTCTCCAATCTAATTTAAATTGTGTCCGAGTAAGTGATATTTGACTTAAATTATTTTTTCAAATCATTTCATATAAAAGATGATATAGAGTTAAAAAATAAAAAATTACATATTTAAAAACTACATCAAAATATCTGCAAAATTAGTGGTGACATGACTATATTATTTTGTCAAATAACTAATAAAAATAGAGAAACAAAATGAATAAAGTTTGATCGTGTAAAGAGTAAACATATAATTTAATTTGAGAAGGGAGTATAAAACAAGAAAGTGACAATGTTATTCTAAAGAATGATTTATAATTATGAGTGAAGAAAAAAATATTTGAGAAGGAATAAAAAGTTTATAAGAAGTGAAAAAATGTACTTCTTCCGTCCATCTGGTTTCTTCCCATTTTGAACAATGTATAAAATAACATCTTTTTTATAATTAATTTATTTACAAATTGATACATCATGCAATAAATTAAAAAGTGTAAATTAAACTATTTAAAATTACATTCAAAGTTCCACAAAATAAGATGCGACAAAAATATTTAATCTTATCAAACAAATAATTAAAACATGTAAACAAATACGGAGTACTTCATCCATGCCATAAAGATGCTCGCATTTAGACTTTTAGAAAATTTTAGGGAGAGAGTATAATATGATGAGTAGATTATTTATAAAAAGCTATAATGTGATTGCTAGATAGAGTAAGAATTAGTAGATGTCAAATTAGGAAGTGGTTTCCCAAACGGGGGAGCAGTAACTAGGAAGGAAACAAATGAAAGAAAGGAAGTCGCAAGGCAGTTATTACTCCCTTCATCCGAAAATATTTCTTACATCTGATTTTTCTTGGTCAAGATTTTTGTAAACTTTGACTCTGATTTTTTTTTTAAAAATATACATTATATCAGGATATAAATTTAACATCAATAGTTCTTCCTGTTGAAACGACGTAGTTTTCAAGTATAAAAGTTTTATAAAATATATCTATTTATAAATAAAAACATTAATGGTCAAAATATAACATTGAAGATAGTAAAAAGTGAAATGGAAAGAAGATTTTGGGAACAAAGAAATAATTTAAAAGTAATTAGAGAAAAAGTGGAGAAGGTAGCTCTTAGATTTGAGAGTAGTAGTAGTATAATATAAAGACGATAGCCCGTTCCATTTCTTCCCCGCCGGGAATATATAGATACTAATAGATTTCGGAAAAGAAGCTAAGATCATCACGGGAACAGCACCAAAGGCTATCAGATCTACAGCGCCAAATGCGCTCAGTGTCATGATGCCCAAGTTAATGCCGCCGCCGCCGGCCACAAGCAAGGTACCTCACATTTATCCGCTTTCACATTCGTATATCCGCGCGCACGCTTGAAGACCCGAGAACGAGCTCCATACATACGATGCTCCGTTCGAAAAAAAATTTGACGGTTCCTACGGCCCCTCTAATATAACACCTTAAATCCCGTGGCCCCTCTTCCCCTTCCCCGATTGGCTACAGTGGGGCACGGGATTTTGGATCGGAGCACCGTAGGAGGCTCGGGTAAACTTTCCTTTTGTTTTAAACATATATATATGTAATACTGGCTAATAACAAGGACCCAACTTGAATGGACTGTTCGGGAGACAATCTGGGACGACTCCGAGCAACTACTCTTACTCGGCTTCAAACAAGGACAAGGCTGTCGTCTGGAGAGAGGAAACACTATCTGACTACTTGCTCCACCCGAAGACGGTGAGCCACCTACCTAGCTTTACATGCATCTGGTTTCATTTTGACATCGTTTAATTTTATAGAAATTGTTACAGTGAACCTCTAATCTAATGTTATACACTGGTGTAACATCGGGGCATAGGTGGTTTTGGAGTACGTAAAATTGATGGTTCGGTGGTCTCGAGGGTGTGAAAAGTAGTCAACAACACGTGGTCCATATATAAAATGTTAGGGCCCCGTATTTTTAAATTCATCATTAATTTTGAAGCATAAGTATTCTAAAATAATAAAATGGAGTCCGAAATGTAAATTTCGGGGCCAATTTCATTTTTTTCATTTTTTGAGACCCACCTTGGTTCTTAACCCTCTAGACCCATCAATTTCATCTCGCCCCCGCCCCCTCTTAGATTGCTGATTTGCCCCCTCCCCCTCCAATCTAGGGGATGCATCAGGGGGTGTGGAGGGGGTGAAATTGACGATTTAGGAAGTAAAAATCACCAATTCTACGAACGGATCGGAGCACCGTAATTGCCAAAAAACTATTGGTGTCATTTGTGTTGGGGAATATTACAAGCTTCTATTGTTATATGTGTAGGTATCTTTAATTAATTTGCCAAAGGTGTTATTTCATTCAAATATTAATAATCTTGCAAACTATTGTATAGTACAATAAACTATTAATATTGTTTTGTTTTTTCCCATGGCCCGCATGCAGTATATTCGAGGGACGAAGATGGATTTCCCTGGACTAAAGAAGGCGCAGGATCGGGCTGATCTCATTGCTTATCTCCATGAATCAACTGCCTAATTAATTTGCACCATCCAAACATTTAAGGATTATTACTTGTTTTGTACGTGGATGTTATATACTCTCGCAAAACAATTTCATCCTAATTTTTCTTGTACTCTATAACACACTCCTGTTTTAACTAAAATGTCTAAAATATTCTCAAATCAACTTCTACTAGTAATAAACTATGAAATGCGAGTGTATTTTAGATATTTTAAGTGAGATAGAAATGTTTTGAGGATACACAAAAAATTAGAGTGGAACTATTTCGTGAAAGGGAAGTAGTATATTTTCCTACTTGCAAAATACTCCCTCCGGTCCTAAAAACATGGGAGTTAATGATTTTTAAAGAGATTTAAGATACGTGTATTTTGGTATTGATTTTCCATCATCTCCGATGGAGCCAAAATTTTACCATTTTTTGGCTTTGGGGTGTGATGGAATAAATCAAAATGGATCTCTAAACTGTCTGCGTTTCTTTAATTAATGAAGTAGCACTTAGTCAAGCAATGCAACTTTTGACGTTGAGCCGGGGGTCTCTTTGGAAACAGTCTCTCTACTTTCGAGTAGGGGCAAGGTCTGCGTACACACACCCTCCCCAGACCCTACTCTTATGGGATTTAACTGGGTTGTTGTTGTTGTTGTTGTTTGTATTTTGGTATTGAATTTCCAAAAATGTTCTTTGGTGTAATGGGTAAAAGTAGGATTTGATGAGTAAATTATTAATAAAAATGTATGATGTGATAGGTTTGGTATTAAAAAGTAGAGCTGGCAAATCGGTCGGTCAGGTCGGGTTCGGTCACTTCAAGTTCGGGTTATTTCGGGTTCGGGTCAATTCGGGTTCGGGTTGAGAACTCTATGTTCATAACCCAATGTCATCGGGTTCGGGTCGACCCAACGGGTTATGACTTTGGTTATTTAAATTTTTAAATTCACATTAATAAATTTAAAATATCAAAAACAAGTATTAAATCTATAAAATTATTTTATTGTAAACTCTAAAGTAGTATTTAGATATAAAAATCAATATAAGGAATTTAAAAATGCTTATGTTTTGGGGAAAAAGTAAGATAATTATGCAATATCATTAAAATTTTGTCTGAAAATATAAATTTATACACTAAAAACGAGTAAAAAAGTGTACAATTTTGAAAAATTCTTACTTTAGCGGGTCGGTCAGGTCGGGTTCGGGTTCGGTCGGGTTTGACCCCATTTTTAGCGGGTCATTTCGGGTTCGGTCAACTTCGGGTTCGGTCATCAAAACCTTTGTTCAAAACCCAATGTTTTCAGGTCGGGTTTCGGGTCAAAAACAGGTCGGGTCACTTTTTGACAGGTCTATTAAAAAGTAAGTGGTAAAAATGACTTTTTAATAGAAACAAGAAGTGTTTTTTGGGACGGATGAAAAAAGAAAGAAGAAAAGTTTTCAGGGACGGAGAGAGTAATATTTGACGAACCATTATATTGTGGATCGTCTTGTTGTTTGACATGAAACTTTGATACTCCATGTTTTTAATTACTCCCTCCGTCCCAGTGTATTTGTCCAGTTTGATTTTTTAAAGTCAAACTGTAATGTATTTTGAGCTTCAATTTAAGAAAAATTATAATGTAATTTAACATAAAAATGACTTTATTAGATTTATCGTATTGAAAACTTTCAAAATTGTATTTCATTATGATAATATGTACTCCGTAATATTTATTGAGAGTAATTGAAATTTGAAGTTCGTCAAGTTTGACTTGAAAAATTCAAACTGAACAAATACACGAGACGGAGATAGTATCAACTACATACTCCGAACTACAGTACTATTACTATTTTGCCTAGCTACTCCGTATTTTTTATACTCTCCGTGCCTTAAGATCAATGTTTTTATTTTGACTTTCTGTGTTATTTAAGAAGAGGTAAAAAGAGAAACTTTATAAAAAAAAGACACTTTTAATGAGGTGCACCAAGTGTGAAGTATAATAAAAAATTAAGTAAGATAATTATGATATTTTAAATGTTAAAAAGGTAATGAAAATATCTATGAGGAATAAATAAAAATGATTAATGAGAACATATATGAGAGCATATTAATAATAATAAAAATGATTAATAAATAAAAATGATTAATGAGAGCATATATTTTCCTTTACTTTCAGTCAAAAGTAAACTCACTTGTTAGGAAGACTATCTATATGAAAATACTAGAGTCACAAACAAATAGTTTACAAACTTGTCTTTGTAGATTTTAAATCAAAATAGCATTTATTATTTAAGTTCATCTTATTTCTCGTAAAATGTAAATTTATAAATTTTGTAAATTATTTGTTTGTGATTCTAGAATTACTTGAATTTATATTATACTCCCTCTGTCCCGAAGTATTCGTCCACTTTTGACTTTTGGAACTGTGCATCTAAGCACTTTGACTCATCAAATTCTCTCAATGTGTAAGCCTAAATATAGTCATGTGTGATCTTGTTTGATTTATCTTAACATATAGATTATTAATATATAATTTCTATAATTTTTTAATATACAAATTATAAGATAAAATGAATTAAAGAAGTGTATTGGATGGTGTGTAAAAATGAAAGTGGACAAATACTCTGGGACGGAAGTAGTATATATTATACGGAGTACGTATATCTATGGTGTTTAGAGTATCTTAGGCATATGTATATTTAGAAATTTGGTGGGGTTCTAGTGACACCGGAGTACAGTGCCACTTCGGTGCCACTGGCATTTTGGGGCACCTCCGGTGCTCCGTTCGCAAAATTGACGGTTCTTATTTTATTCCTCATTTCTTGAAGTCTCAAAAAAAATTTACTTTTTTTCAGAAAAAACAAAAATTGTTAATTTGAGACGTACATATGCATTATATCTTAATTTTTTCTAACAAAAGTAACTTTAAATTTTAAGAAACATTATAAAAAAATCTTTATTAATAAATGAAATAAAAAAGGAAAAAATGGAAAAAAATGGAAAAAACAAAAAATATGCAAGAAATAAAAATCAGCACTGATACCCCTTATGGTTTAAAAAACATGCACCAATACCCCCCCCCCCTCGCCGGAAAAATGGCCGGAAAAATGATCAGAGGGGGCACGGGTGCAGCATTTTGAAAGCATAGGGACTTTAAAAATGAGTTTTGAAAACAGAGGGGGTATTGGTAGGGATGGCAACGGGTCGGGTTCAGTTCGGATATACCCTTACCCGAAACCGACCCGAAATTTTGATCGGATATTTTTTTTTTGCCTGAACCCGAACCGTCGGATATAAATTTCTACCCGAACCCGAACCCGACTGCCTAAACCGAAACCCGAAACCGCAACCGAACCCGAGAATTTGACAAAAACCTAAGCCTAACCCGATCTGAAAACCGACCGACCCGACCGACTGACCATACCAATATCCTAATAAATCAGTTTTTTGTAATGATTTTTATTAAAATAATGATAAATTAATAAATGCAAGTAATGATATAAATAGAATTCCAATACATAAAAACATTTGAACGTTCAAAGACATCGTAAAATTAAGATATTAAAAAAGATGTGTCCCAAATAACAACCAAAACATGGAAGTATAACAAGTTTTCACAAATATTTCACAAGAGAAACAACACACATAAATATAACAAGTTTTCACAAATATTTTTCAAGTCCGTAACCGGTAATTCCCGTAAGTCAAAGACTTTTAATTGAAAAAGGTTTTTTTTATATTTTAAAAAGGCCTTTTATTTCGGGTTAATTATCGGGTCGGTCGGGTACGGGTCGGGTCGGTCAAATTTAATCACCGAAAACCGACCCGACAAAAGTCGGGTTCGGTTTTAAAATCTTCGGGTCGGTTTCGGATATTTATTTTTTCGGTCGGATTCGGATATTATATACTTCGGTCGGGTCGGAAAAAGTCGGATTCGGGTAAAATTGCCATCCCTAGGTATTGGTGCTTGTTTTGCAAACAACGAGGGGTACTGGCGCTATTTGGCCATTACAAAATTGATCATTCAAGGACATTTAATAATTGCATAATGTTTATTTCATTGTTAAAAGACACTTTTCATTTTATTGATAGTGAGTATGTTTGAGAATAGTGTTAGAGATTAACGTTAGCCTTTATGATAAAATTTTAACAATTCAGATTACTTTGAAAACGCTACTCGTAGATAGCCTTTTCAAAACACTAACGTTAATCTCTAACATGCCCTATATATATATATATATATATATATATATATATATATATATATATATATATATATATATATATATGTATATATATATGTGTGTGTGTGTATGTATATATATATATATATATATATATATATATATATATATATATATATATATATATATATATATATATATATATATATGTATGTATGTATATATATATATGTGTGTATATATATATATATATATTCCAATACAAAAGATGACATGCTTCAATCAGATAACACAACACTGCCAATGGAAAGCTCACGAAGTACAATGCAAAGCTCACCACTTTTTTTTAAAATAAAAAAGAAAAAATAGCACTACCATTCAACCACCAGTCAACCACCGCTCAACCACTGGTCCACGGCGACAGTGGGGGTCATCGGTGGTGGCCATTGGTCATGGGCGGTCAAAGTGTAAAGCTCACCAACTGTCAATGCGAAGCTCACCAACTGTCAATGCAAAGCTCACAAAAGAACAATGCAAAGCTCATCACATTTTAAAAAAAAGCTAATAAAATTGCACCATCAGTCAACCACCGGTCCAAGGCGGTAGTCTGCAGCGGTTGGAAGTCAACACCTCTTTTTTTGAAGTCATTTTAAAATTTAAAGTGTGGTGAACTTTGTGCACATATTCGATGAGCTTTGCAATGAGAGTCTATGAGATTTGTTGATGGGCTTTGTGAGTATTTAACCATCAAATTTTGAAAAAAGTAAAGTGTTGGAAAATCATGGTGAGCTTTGCAGTGGACAGTGGTGAGTTTTGAAGTGATCAGTGGTGAGCTTTGCAGTGATCAGGAGTGAGCTTTAGCACCATCTTACCATAAGGTGTCATCTCACCGGAGTCAATCTCTCTACACACACACACTTACCATAAAAGAAGAAAAAATGAAATTGTAGAAAGGCATGCATTTGTTACTCCATATTTTTTAGAATACATTCTGGCCCCGTTTGGCATCAGCGTCAGAGATTAGCGTTAGCGTTTTCAAAAAGTTATCCGACGGTAGACTTTAGCGTTTTCAAAATTAATCTGTACTATTGAAATTTTATCCAAAATGCTAACGCTAATCGAAAACGCTCTTACAAAACAAAGCCACTACTGGGGTACGGAGTATCAAATTTTGATATTTCATATTTAAAAAAAGGGAAAGGTTCTAGTGACATTAACCCCTAATGTCATCCTATGACATGAGTTTCGTTTGAGGTCCCTACGGTGCTCCGTTCGAAAAATTGATTGTTCCTACCCCCTCTAACCCCCCCGGTAAACCCCCAATTCGGCCCGACCCGAACCAACCCCTCCTCCCCCGTCAATTGCACCCCACAAGATGTAGTTGACTTTGGAGTCAAATTTGACTCTAAAGTCAACTACATCTTGTGGGGTGCAATTGACGGGGGAGGAGGGGTTGGTTCGGGTCGGGCCGAGTGGGGGATGGTTTACCGGGGGGTTAGAGGGGGTAAGAACAATCAATTTTTTGAACGGAGCATCGTAGGAACCTCGGGTCATCCCATAACATTGATTTCCAATGTCATGGGAACCGTGGTGTTAAAAAAATTAAAACCCATATCGAATGTTCGGATCGGAACCCATTTAGGAGTCAGATCAAAACCGGTCCTAATTCCGGTCAGCTATTCGTCCCAGGCCATCTCCAATACAATTCCGGTCCGTTTTCGGAAATATGGCTACCGGTCCGAATCGGTCGGTATCCGTGCCAAGGTCAAGGTCAAAGAGGAAAAGGGCAAAATGGTCAATGGCGATAATTTCAACGGCTGGACGTGTGCCAGCACCACAAAGGCCACGCTCCGTTTCTTTTTTACCAGCCAAAAGGGCCGCGATTTTTCAGGAATAAATTCGCGTATAGTATATATTAAGAGAAGGCCCTAGAAGCCAATTTTTCTTCATCAAATTTGTATTCGCCGCCTCGGCTTTCTTCCAGAGAATAGATCTCCGCAACCCCTCGCTTGGCTTTCTCCTCCGCACAGATGGCGTCCTTCAGCGAAGCTCCTCCGGGAAATCGCGACGGTGGAGAGAAGATCTACAAGATGAAATGCGCTCAGTGTCACACCGTTGATAAAGGCGCTGGCCACAAGCAAGGTGAATCCCTAAATTCTTTTTTTTTTGTATTCCGTTCATTTTTCTCTCCTTTTTCATCTGTGTTCTTATCGATCTGTGATTGTTTCGGATTTAGATCGTAGATTCATAAATCGGTTTATGTATAGTTCTCTATGAAATCGTTTTTTTTTTTGCGTGAAAACACGCCAGCGCGCTCTTGAGATCCGTCTCTTACCTCATTTGGTATGGATTCATTTCTTTGTGTTTCTGTGAGATTTGATATAGACAATGAAACAATTAGGGTAATATTAACCGTGCCTGTTAATTTTATTTTTGCATATTTGATTGTCAAGTTGATTTATCATGGAGATCTGCAATGTTTACATACCTTGGTCACCTTATGAGATCAAATTACTGCCTGTACAGCTTATGAATGTGCGTCAGTGTATTATATGAATTGACAATTTGAGTGGCTGTATGTTCTTTATAGAATAAGATTTGTTTACCACATCAACAACCCAGTTGGATCCCACGTAAGTAGGGAGAATATGAAAAGTTTATAAGGATATATTTGTAGTATTTATATGAATATTGTATCTGTTAGTACCTACTGCATTATGTAAGAGGTTACCTTTACCTGGGTTAGATTGAAGCCTAGTATGGTTTCTGTGTTTGTGTCTCTCTCTCTCTATGTGTGTGTATGTCTGTGCGTCTACACATGTTTTGACATCTAAAATTGCCAGGACCAAACTTGAATGGACTGTTCGGCAGACAATCTGGAACAACTCCTGGTTACTCTTACTCTGCTGCAAACAAGAACATGGCTGTCATGTGGGAAGAGAAATCACTATACGACTACTTGCTCAACCCCAAGAAGGTGAGTTTTTAAACATGATATTGACATCTTTTGAATTGTTGTGTGCTTTTTTTTAAAAAGGTGTTGATTCAAATATGTTCTTGAGCTCTATCAATCTTGCACTCTATTGACTCCTTTTCTGATTTGCTATGAAGCTTTTCCACAAGTGTTCTACATCTTGTCCATGTGTAATAAGTATTTTCTAGGATTTCATTGTATCTGATTTGCGTTATCCTTTGTTGATGCACTCAAAATAATCCGACTCAATCCGACACAGATTACTTGATTTGCTGAACATGATTATGTATATCAAATGTTAATCATAACTTTAAGATCACAAAAACATAATATTGGGACCATTCTTGAATTCATTGAAACCTTTTGAGTCTTCCAACAACTTCTAACCACCTTATTCTCTTAACATCATTGCAATAAGTTTTGAACATCATGGCAATAGTTTTGAAAGAAGGCCATAAATATAGTATGAGCAAAACATTTTTGGCATGGACCAAAAGAGAAGCTGGGAAAGATAATGGGACACATTTCTACCTGGTTTGTGCTCACAGATTAAAATTTGTTTGTTTTCATGGCAGTATATTCCTGGAACAAAGATGGTTTTCCCTGGACTAAAAAAGCCTCAGGATCGGAGTGATCTCATAGCTTATCTCAAGGAGTCAACAAAGGCTTGATAGCCAAACAAAAGGATTTTTTTGAGCAGCAAATGATTGGATTATGCAACTTGCTCCCTATTTCCATTCTTTTTGTTTTGTGGATGTTTACTTGCCAAATAATATTTGATGAACCTTTGTCATTTTCTGGTTGAGGTAATGGCCGGTTGAAAAGCCTAGATTATTTTGTGACATCAAACTTTGATACTGGACATGTTTTATCTACTACTTTACCAGTTTTTTTAGGGGGAAGCCCTCCATATTCCCTTAACTTTGGTCAAAACCCTTTTAGTTTATCATACTTTATGTTCTTCTCTATTGTGAATATTTTTGCCCAACTCATAGGGCATCATCTTACTTCAATCGGCTCTCTTATAACATTAGAAATATACATGACTTAGTTTAGACGAAGATCAAATTTAGGCGGAGTATTGGATAGAGACTCTAAATTACTCTGTCAAATTTAAGCTAAATGACGATGGTATATTAATGAGAAGAATTTTACCTAGATAAAATTAAAAAAGTATGAAATTATTAAAATATGTGTAATAAGACTTTTAAAACCAAAACATGGGTATATTAGCATTGTGATGTAAGAGTACGTATAAGCACTGATGAAAAAGTGATGTTAGTATAATATGGTCGTATGATCAGTTGAATGTTGGCGATTCAAGGATGATAGTTATCAATGATAGTGTGACCTTTGCAATCTGATTAGTGTGACAGTGTAACAAAGAAAACTCATATTTTGGCCTTTAAAAAATAAAACTTCAATTTTGATGTTTCCATAATTTTTGATGGTGTAAATTAACAATTGGACAAATTGTACTAGAATGGCTCTAGAATAGTTCGCTGAGCCTAAAAAGTCAAAAGTCGAAAAAAACATAGAGTGATCGGTAGGACTGTAGGTGGAAATACCTGTAGTCCAATTGTAATTAAGTATGTAGGAGAGTGCTATTATAATATTAATTCAAGAGAAATAAAATTCAAAAAGAGTTACAAAGGTATTTATAAGAAAATGAAGGGGACAGATTGCAGTGCGTCCACATCAGCTCACGTTCTCAGATGGCACGAGTAAACTCACGTTCTTAGATGGCACGAGGGGACTTCCTCTTGTTCAGTATTATCTTGTCCTATTCCCTTGTAATCATGTGCGGATGACTCTCCTTTGGCGCATAACGTCCAACTGAGATTGAGAGAATATTTTCTCAATATTTCGTTGAAATCAGTCACTACCATCTTTGAAGTTATTCGTGCTGACACTTTTACACTGTAGTAACCTACCTGATAAGTTTACGACATGCGTTTTAAAGGGGCAAAAAACTACCAGCTCAAAGTCACGTACTCTGACCAGTAAAGTCTACACCCCTGTATATTTTTTGGACATGACTGGTACTCTATTTTTAGCTCAAATCTTCCATCCCGATATGTTTGCCTATTGACAGGTCAACTGCTGTAGACCAAGATTCAGACTGGGTCCTGGGTGGAATATAGTCATCAATTATTTACTCTTACTTAGAGAGTTCTCCCATTAATTAGATCAAAATTATATTTTAAAAATATTTTATAAAATAAATCAGATAAAATTATTTTAGTGTCAATATCAAATACGGAGTATTAATTTCATTTAACTAATGATCAAATTTTGTCAATTTTTATATGAAAAAAAAATCAAAACCTGTACCTAGTGTAGTGACGAAGGTAATACACCGTTTGACTTTTAGTTCACTTGTTAATGGCTTCACGGCCTTCACCATTTCGAACGGGAACGGAGTGACCCGCCTGTCCATAATTATCGTTCCCGGGCTGCCACGTACTTCTCCGCGGCGATTCCCGGCGGAGTGTTCGATCAATCGACCCTCCTCAGCCGAACAATTCCACCACTTTTCACACCATTCCTTTGTAAGTGACAGCAATTTTTTACTCGAAAGTTAACCAGATTAATTCCTATATAACATGTGATAATCTTCATTTTTTTAATTAATTCTTCTCTCTGGAAATCTGAATCATAGTTATTTTTATTTCATTAGTCTATTCTGCTGTTTTAAATATGAAACCCTCTAGTATTTGAATGCAGTCTAACTGTTCGATAGAATTCCTGAACCAATCCTCTTTCTTTTTGTTCACTTTCTTCAACTTCTTGATATGGGAACCAATTTGATCTAATATTAAAATGGGAAGCGTGTTATATCTATCTCTGAACCATTGTAAATCAATGGGTTCTCGTTATTTTTATGGTTCATAGTTTATTCCATAATCTTCTTTACATTTACTAGTTCTCGCCCATTCTTTGTATGCAAAAGCGTTCCTTTTCTCTGAACTAAAGAAACAAAATCAGATGGAACTTTTTTATATATGCGGATGAGTTGAAGATGATAAAAATGTCTTTTACACATATGTGAAAATAATATAGTATTCTGACCTCTTGTATTGTATAACTTTTGACATAGTTTTTAAATGTATAAATTTTAGTTTCTAATTCTATACCAATTTTCAAATAAATTGTTTTGAAAATTACTCCATTCGAACCTCGGGAACAACAACCGACGATTTAAATTGGGACGGAGGAAGTATTATTTGAAGATCATTTGAACTTTCAGTTTTCAAGATGGACTTACTATTTGGTTTGGTTTGGTTTGGTTTATAAACTTGTATTTTATTCAGTTGTCAATTGTTATGTTCTTTCTGTAAGGGTATTTTCTTCTGAAAAAAGATGCATCCTCCCCTAACGTTACATCGGCACCCAATGTGTGCAGAGGTATGTTCTTCATAAAATGCCCTTCACCAATCGCTGGGGTCATTTGTTTGTGTATAACAAGAGTTAGTAACAATGTTTCACAGCTGATATGTGATTTTTATATGAGCAGATTATTGAGCAGTTCCAAAAATGTCATCTGGACCATCCTATTGGGAAATTCTTTGGCCAATGCACTGACCTCAAGATCAAGCTCGACCGCTGCTTCAGGCAGGAAGTAAAATTTTTCGCTCAGTATTTTTATTCTTTAAATATTTTTTTTAGTGACTCCCGATGAGAAAAGCCAAGAAATATTTTTTATTTTTGCAGAAAAGTGTGAAGCGGAAGGCAAATTTCGAGGAGAGCAAGAAGTTGAAGGAGCGCCTGCGGGCATACAAGAAGGAAATTGATGAGGTGAGTAGCCACGAAAGCTCGTTCGGGCAAGCTTAAAATCATATTTGAATGCCCATTTGAGCTCCACATATATGCTGGTTCTTGTTATATTTATTCATGAGTTCAGTAGAGAAACCTGCTGAAACTCAAATGAGTTTTTTTTAATTGCTGGACTTTGCACAAGTTTTGAATAGGAAAGATTTCTTAATACTCTGTACATGGATGAATCTCCTATAGAATTTCATTGTAATTTTGTTTTATTTTGGGTAACTTCTAAATGGATGAATCTCCTAGTTCTGGACCTTGACACGTGCCGATAATGATCTGTTGGACCAATCTTGACATTCAATAATAGTTAGGGGGTTTATTTTGTAATTATGTTGAAGTCTTTATTTGTTAATAATTAGGGTAGAATCAGTCATAATTTTAGGAGATATATCTCGGATGGATTTGAGATTATCATAGCTTGTAGGAGTAGGAGATGTTATGCTTGGAGAGCAAGGCTGATGATTTAACTTGGTGGACAAGGTTAACTCATCTATAAATAGGGATAGTTTCTCTGTATTTTATGTATTCAAAGTTTTTCAATTAATTGGAGAAGGATTTCCAATAAGTTCTTGTTCTAGATTTCTGTTTTCTGTTTATCGAGATCTGGTACCAATAACTTCAATTGGTATCGGAGCCAGGTTCGAAGGGCCTGAAACTCTCCTGATCCAAAAGGGCTGGATCAATTACCAGATCCGAAGACAGGGCAGAAGTACAAGCATCGATCTAAGAACAATACGATGGCTGATGCCAACAACCAGGTTGCGGTAATCAAGGATAACAACAAGCTTCCATTCCAGTGTCTGATCCTAACCGCGACTAATTATCCCATCTGGTCGCTTAGGATCAAAGCAATTTTCAAGGCGTACGAAATCTGGGAATCGATTGATCTTGGAACAGATGTCGATCGGAAAAAGGATAATTCCGCTATCGCATATTTGTACCAGGCGTTGCCAGAGGATTTGATTCTTCAAATCGCAGATTGCACCCACGCAAAGGAAATCTGGGATGCAATTAAGACTCGTCATCTTGGAGTTGAACGAGTAATGGAGGCTAGACTTCAGACTCTTAAAGCTGAGTTTGAAGCAGCAAGGATGAAAGACAGCTAAAAAATTGATGATTTTGCTGCAAAACTTTCTGGAATTGCCTCAAAATCAGCAACACTTGGAACTGTCATCGAGGAAACCACGTTGGTCAGAAAAATACTGACTGCCATACCAGAAAAATTCTTAAATATGGCAGCCACTATTGAACAACTGGTTGATCTCAAAACAGTGAAATTCCAGGAGGTTGTGGGTAGGCTGAAGGCATATGAAGAACGAGCCGGTGCAAAGACGGCCAATAACAGCCAAGATCAACTTCTGCTGTCCTATGAAGAATGGGACTCAAGAAAGAAGAAAGAAAAGGGTTTCGGTCGAGGTCGAGGGAATGGCCGAGACACCCGTGGAAGAGGTCGAGGTCGTGGGCGTTTTGGTAGTCGAGGAGGAGGTCCGGGTCGCAGACAGAATTCTCCAGATGGGAGACAACAAGCTGAAAATTCAACCAAAGATCGCTCCAAACTGCAGTGTTTTAGGTGTGATGCTTTTGGACACTTTTCGGCTGACTGTCCAACACGAAAAAAAGATGAAAAGGCAAATCTGACACAAGCAAGGCCAATCGAAGTACCACGGGCTAATTTTGATGGGCCTGCTCTGTTAATGGCTTTGGCTAATCAAAGAAATAAGGATGTAATTCATCTAAGTGAAGACAAGGTTTTTCCAGCCACGTATGAGACACATGATGATGGGGAATGGATGTGGCATTTAGATACCGGAGGAACAAATCATATGACAGGACATAAGGAGATGTTCTCAATACTTGATACAACTATCAGTGGTACAGTAAGATTTGGTGACAACTCGAGTGTCGAGATAGAAGGAAGAGGGTCCATTCTTTTAGTGTGCAAGAATGGGGAACAACGTTTGTTGACGGATGTGCTTTATATCCCATACTTAAAGAGTAATATCTTTAGTATCGGACAAGCTGAAGAAGGGGGTTGTACAATATTGATCAAACATGGATTCTTATCTATATTTGAGCCGGATGGTTCGCTGTTAATGAAGGTTCCAAGATCCCCTAATCGTTTATATAAAATCAATCTAAAGATTGGGACAACAATCTGTTTACTGGCCAAGATAGATGATCCAGCATGGTTGTGGCATGCCTGTCTTGGTCATGTGAATTTTGACACAATAAAACGTCTAGGGACCAGCAAACTGGTCGATGGAGTGTCGGCCATTGACCACCGTTCACAAATGTGCGAAGCTTGTTTGGCAGGGAAACACTCACGACAAAGTTTTCCTGGCCAAACAACTTTCAGAGCTGAGAAACCATTAGAACAGGTTTATGCGGACCTGTGTGGTCCCATAACACCTGCTACTCAGTCTGGAAACAAGTATATTCTGCTGATTGTTGATGATCACAGCAGGTTTATGTGGTCTTTCATGCTAAAAACCAAGGGTGAGGCATTTGAATAATTCAAGAAATTCAAGGCTTTTGCTGAAAATCAATATGGAAGGAAAATAAAGGTCATTAGGACTGATCGGGGAGGAGAGTTTACTTCCAACGAGTTCAAACAGTTTTGTGAATATGCTGGCATCACAAGACAGTTAACTGCACCCTACACACCACAGCAGAACGGTGTCGTTGAAAGGAGGAATCGAACGGTGATGAGCACAACAAGGAGCATCCTTAAAGCAATGGATATGCCACAAAGTTTCTGGATCATTTACAGGTGTTCGGGTGTGTTGGATATGTAAAGGTGCCTTCAAATCAAGTAGATAAACTTGATGACAGAAGTATTCCCATGGTTTACTTGGGAACAGAACCAGGAACCAAGGCGTATAGAATGTATGATCCTGAAGACATGAGGCTGGTGATCAGCCGGGATGTAGAGTTTGATGAAGCACGCAAATGGGATTGGGATTTACAACAAGAATCTAATCAAGAACCCAATCACAAAGGAGAATTTGTGATACACATGAATTCAGTTGAAGATGTTTCAGCAGCCCAAAATCTTGAAGATGAGCCTGCTGAACTTGGCAGCCCACTCAGCCCATTTATGAACAGCCTACAAAGCAGCAGATCGACCAATGTGGACAGCATAACCCAATCTGATGCTAGTAGTCCTGAAATAACAGTAAAGGGGCGAGGACCTATGTTGCCTCGACTTCAAACAGATACAAATAATCTGTCAAATCCACACATGGCAGAAGAGGAAACATATGATGATACACCACCTCGAGGGTGGAAGGATTTAAGAGAAGTGTATAATCTTCTTCTTACTGAAGGAGAACCAACCAATTTCAGGGAAGCTTCAAGACACAAGGAATGGGAGAAAGCTATGGAAAGTGAAATAGCTTCTATTGAAAGGAATAACACTTGGGAGTTAATGGATCTACCCCCAGGGCATCGACCCATTGGACTAAAATGGGTATACAAAATCAAAAGGGATGCAAAAGGAGAAGTCACACGACATAAAGCCCGGTTAGTCGCCAAAGGCTACATCCAACAACATAGTGTAGACTATGACGAGGGATTTGCACCCGTGGCTAGACTTGAGACCGTTAGACTCATTCTAGCTTTGGCAGCACAAAGAGGGTGGGACGTTCACCACTTAGATGTCAAAACAACGTTTTTGCACGGGGATCTCAAGGAGGAAGTCTTTGTATCACAACCGGAAGGCTTTGTGAAAAAAGGAAAGG
This sequence comes from Cuscuta australis, assembly GCA_003260385.1. NCBI lineage: Eukaryota > Viridiplantae > Streptophyta > Magnoliopsida > Solanales > Convolvulaceae > Cuscuta > Cuscuta australis. The sequence goes on along the minus strand of NQVE01000142.1, from coordinate 3,573,711 downwards.
AACAAAAGGTATACAAACTGTCAAAGGCTCTTTACGGGTTAAAACAAGCTCCACGAGCTTGGAATACAAAGCTAGATGGAGTTCTAAAGGAGTATGGATTCTAAAAATGTAAACTTGAACAAGCTGTGTACACAAAACGTACACACGAAGGATCACTCTTGGTGGGAATTTATGTTGATGACTTGATTGTGACGGGAAATAATTTAGAAAAAATCAAGCAATTCAAAAGGCAAATGGAGGAAAAATTCGAGATGAGTGACTTGGGCTTACTCTCTTATTTTCTCGGGCTTGAAGTGATGCAATGCAAAGAGGGAATCAAAATCAAGCAATCTAGGTATGCTATAAAAATCCTACAGCAAGCAGGAATGTGGGAATGCAATTCCACTAAATACCCAATGGAACCGGGACTGAAATTAATGAAGGATGATGGCAGCAACAGTGTTGATGCAACTCAGTACCGGAAAATAATAGGTTGTCTTCGATACTTGACTCAGACAAGACCAGATCTTGCATACTCGGTGGGATATGCGAGTATATACATGCAAGCTCCTCTGAACACACATTTTCAAGCTGTAAAATAGATTCTCAGATATGTGAAGGGTACTACAGATCTGGGAATTCATTATCGAAGAAGTGGAAGTAATGTTTTACTTGGTTTTAGCGACAGTAGCTTCTCGGTAGATCCGGATGATGGAAAAGGAACTACTGGATTAGTTTTTTACTTTGATGATGGACCCATTGCTTGGAATTCGCAAAAACAGCCAACAGTAGCCTTATCATCTTGTGAAGCAGAATTTATGGCTGCCACTTCAGCAGCCGGTCAAGCAATATGGTTAAGGGGATTGTTAGCTGAAATAACTGGAAGAAAAGAAGAACAAGTGGTGATCAAAGTAGATAACAAATCAGCAATATCCTTGATGAAAAATCCAGTATTTCATGGAAGAAGCAAGCATATCAACACGCGGTATCATTACATACGAGAGTGTGTTGAAAAGGAGCAGATTAAAGTTGAGCACATCAGCGGAGATCAACAACGGGCTGATATTCTTACAAAAGCACTGCCAAAGCTGAAGTTTGCTGAAATGAGAAAGATTCTTGGGGTAGAAAGGATTGAAGACTCGAAGGACTCAAAGAAGTAAAAGAAGACTCAAGGTCAAGATTGGGAGGGTGATTGTTGGACCAATCTTGACATTCAGTAATAGTTAGGGGGTTTATTTTGTAATTATGTTGAAGTCTTTATTTGTTAATAATTAGGGTAGAGTCAGTCATAATTTTAGGAGATATGTCTCGGATGGATTTGAGATTATCATAGCTTGTAGGAGTAGGATATGTTATGGTTGGAGAGCAAGGCTGATGATTTAACTTGGTGGACAAGGTTAACTCATCTATAAATAGGGATAGTTTCTCTGTATTTTATGTATTCAAAGTTTTTCAATTAATTGGAGAAGGATTTCCAATAAGTTCTTGTTCTAGATTTCTGTTTTCTGTTTATCGAGATCTGGTACCAATAACTTCATGATCCTTCCAAACTTGTAAGTTCAACTGACTACTCCCAATTAATTTCAAATTATTCTTATTGTTGGTCATTACTATTTCCATCGGGGTTAATTAGTGTGACACGAGAAAGTATATACAATAGAATGAAAATTTGGAAATAGATACGGATGTATCTAATATTTGACCGATATCCGATTGATGCAGATACGATTTTGATTTTTAGCATATGTCAAGATTCATATCTGAATTCAACATCTGAAAAAAAATAAACTGGTACGAATTTGGTACCAGCACATCCGATCCCACTAACATGTGTCAGGATGAAGCAATACACACACACACACACACTTGCAAAGGGGATAAACCAAGATTGCAAGGAAGCAAGCAAACTTTTCCATTCTTCTTCGGAAGAAACTAAACTATACTCCGTACAGTGCATATTGGTTTACCCACGTATCCTAGCCTTGGCTTTGAAGAAATCCATCAGAAGAGAAAAGGAAGCTAAACATTTCAAGGAAGAATCTTTCAAAACTACACATAACAATAAGAGAAGGACTGATCAGACAGTGAAACATACCCTGAAAACCTTTTGAGGAAAAATAAGTAAATATATTTGAGAGAGAATTGAAGGGCAGGGCAATGGGTATTATTGCTTCTGCTGGTGCCAAAGTTTCAGAGTACAAGGGCATTCTTGTCTTTTTCGTGACATCAACCGTGCTTGTTTCTGCCATGATTAACGTGGCCCCCCGATTTGCAGACATGTTTGCTTATTTCTGGCCTCTTTTCATCTCGACAACTGTATTCATGGGAGCCATCATCGCCTTCACGCAGGTGCCACCTTTGGCTGTCGACTACTACACAGACGAGAGAGATGGCGAGTGGCTGTTGGAATACCTTACCGGCCTCCCTCAACAATCTTGAAGAAGAAAGAAGCTAGGGTAACACCGACATTTTTTATTGTTTGAACACGGCTTTACAAAACATGAAATGGCGGTAACCCCAAAATGTTGGGATTAATTACCCTAACACGACTCAACTTTGAACAACACCAATACTATATAATGCTTCTGATATTTGAATAATCACCCCGGTTTATGTGACATTGGTCACCAATGTCATAAGATAACCCGAGACTCTTACGGTGCTTCATTAAAAAAAATTGATGATTCATACTCTAACCCCTTGCTCCCCTAGCCACCTCCTACTATAGCTAATCAACAAAGGGAGAGGGAAGGGGCTGGAGGACATGATATTTAGGGGGGGGGGGACCACCAACTTTTGAAGCGAAGTACCATACGAGTCACTAGTCATCCTATGACATTGATGACTAATGTCATATAAGGAAAATGCTAAGGTGCCACCACATGAGTGCTACCATGGGGACACCCATGTTTCGCACAGACAAACACAGATGATAATTTTCTGTGTCGCACAGACAATTATCGTCTGTGTTTGTCTGTGCGAAGCATGGATGCACTCATGATAGCACCCATGTGATAGCACCCTAGCATGGTCCGTCATATAAACCACAATAATAATACTTCATATGTCCCTTATAGATCTCCTCATTACCACGTCATAGGGCTTGACCGTCATGTCAATAACTTTATTCATAGAGGGGGGGGGGTGATAGTCGCCTTCACGTAGGTCCCACCTTCGACTGTCGTCTGTCGACTACAAAGACGAGAGAGATGGTGTTTGGCTTTTGAAATACCTTACAAGTCTCCACAACAATTTTGAAAATATATTATTAGGGTAATCCCACATTTTGAGACTGCATTAATTGTACGTATCTGTGCAATGCATGAAATCATGGTAAACTCTAAATGTTGGGATTAATTACTCTAACAAGACTCAACTTTGAATAATATAGTATAATGCTTCTGCTATTTGAATGATGATCTGAGGCTCCTAGTGTGTTATATTAAAAAAAATAATGGTTTTGACTCTTCTGACCTCCCTCCTAACCCCATCTCACCACCACCACCACCCCCCCTGCCAAACACGTATAGCAATTACTCTAACCAATCAATGAATTGCATGGGGGTAAGAAGTACTTCCTCCGTCCCGTTTTAAATTGCATGTTCTGACTTTTGGACATATTTAAAGAAAAGAAAAAATAGAGTTCATTTTTTGAAATTACCGTTATTTTCCGGAGCTCTAACCACAAAATAAAGAAATACCAAAAGTAATTCTGTTTTCGAAGCCACCCCAGACTAGATTTCGGGAAGAAAAAAATTCAAAATGAACTTATTGTTGTAGTTTACAAACAATAGTCCAAGTAGGACATAAAATTTACTCCGTATATTTAAAAATTAAAGATAAATATCAATTTAATTAAATGTTTGTTTTTTGTATTTATAAACTGATCAAAATTATTTATAAGTAATATTTGATTTACATGTTTCTGTAGGCTTATAATTTTTTTATAAATCATAAAAAATAAGTAAATCTTAACTACTTATTTTTAAACTAGCTTGTTTATTTCTCCGCTTTGACCATATTATTTACAAAATTATCTAACCATTTATGAATATTTACAAATGATTTATCTAATATTTAAATTGTTTTACTTCTACAAAAGAATATTTAATTTATAAACTTATAAATTAAGAACTACTCCGTACTTATCAACAATAAGCCAATAAACAAACTCAAAGAAACACTCCCTAAATTTCTCCTTTTGCATGGTTCTATTCTGGACAAATGCATTTGACTGTTTTATTCTATCAAATTCTCCACAATCAATAAAGTATGTTATGAAAGAAAATATATGGAGTAATATGATCATCTAAGATCATGTGAATACTACGTAGTAAACATGAACTACTCCTGGTATTAATCTAAGTCATGATAGAAAAATGGGAAAAATGATAAACATAAGTGGCACAACTCAACATGACTCAACTCAATGAAGCAGCCACTGGAAGCACCAAATGCACAGTATAAGATATATTCATCTTCCTGATAACTTTAATTTGGAACATGCCAAAATGGAAACACCATTTTGGGAACATCCCAAAAAAAACTTCATTTTGGGACAGAGACAAGGGAACATATTCTTGGGATTCTACTTTGACGCAAAAGGGGCTTGTTCTTTAATAGAAGCTGATTATATTCCTACAAACACAAAACTCTTCTGGAAACAAGAGCTCATCAAGATATCCAGCCATTGAGAAAGAAATGGAGTTGTAAAGGAGAAATGCAGAAATAACGCCAAGAAAAGGGGCAATTCAAAACGTACACTTTAGACCAACAAACTCAAAACATAGATAATAGATCATACTAAGAAATGAAATGACATCCCACATGAAGTACAACCATTTGAATTGCTCGATCTTCCATTGCAACTTAAAAGAGAGAAGTTCCCTTTCCTTTCTTATCCCCACCAATCTCGAAATGCTTGCACCTCTGCACAATAACCAGAGAATACTTGAGTCAGCTCCAAAATCGCACCATTTATCTGTCATCCAATAACTATAAACATAGTAGTTCAAACCAAACAACCTTGATTACATGTTGGGAAACATGCTTGCATCCCTGACATTGGAGTTTCAGCACAATCTTCTTAGTAGTTTTAGCCTGAATTGAGGAACGGTGTAACATACGCATAAGTACTTTCACACCGTGTCTGCTTTGAATCAATCAGTACCTATGAACTTTTAAACAGTGAGTACACTACAAGCAGACCTTTTTGTGAAGAATCGGCTTGGTCTGTCCACCATAACCTGATTGTTTGCGGTCATAACGACGCTTTCCTTGAGCAGCAAGGCTGTCCTTTCCCTTCTTGTATTGAGTAACCTTGTGCAGTGTGTGCTTTTTGCACTCCTTGGACTTGCAGAATGTCTTCTTAGTCTTTGGAACATTCACCTGGATGGACAAGATAAGAAAAGGTTTCACATTAATAATTTGCAACTCTTAATTAAAGGAGAAGAGTTGATATTAGGGAGACCAGATTACTCGTATTAGCAAACTGCTAGATTTTCAAATTAGGAGTGAATTTGGTGCAATGTGTACACATTAGATATGCAATCTTCATTAAAAAGCTACAGAATATTATTTTGAAAAGAAGATGAAGCCCTAAGGTGACAGCTACCATTCTTGGACTAATATGAAGCATTAGTACAGTAATAAAAAGTAAAATGCAGCTAAATACTAAGATATCAAACAAAATATGGTATGCCACTAGTTGTTTAGTATTAAGCAAGTACATTATAAGGCCTGTGATGGTCCAATCATGTGAGGAAAACCCATTTGAAATTTCATTTGAAATCTATGCAGAAAAAAGACTCCATAGGATACAAATACATGCAATCCAGATCAATATACTTTTGACTAATTGCACTAGTATATCATTTTTAACCAGTATGAATTGCATAGATTAGAAATCATGTTCAGAACCATAGTTGCATATGTATAACAAAGATACTTAATTAGAATTAAAGATACTCCTAATACAATACCCTGGATGAATAAAAAACAAATTCAAATCGCCAAGTTCAAGTATACAAAATTCTAGAAAGAGATTCGTGATCCTTACCATTGTTGGGTGTAGGCGATTAGCTTGGGATTGACTGAATAGGCTTTTCGTCTCTACACCCTAGAATGGGTCTGTGCTCAGCACGGGATACTTAAGGTTAGCAGAGTAACCATAACATAATTGTTCATATACCAGCACAAACTAAATGATGAAACACCAATAACAACAAAGTAGTAGGGATATGCTTTGAATTCAAGTAAAGAGGCACCCATGCTGATTAAGAAAGAATATGCAATGCTTATAATATGCTTTACTTTTTAGTCTTTTGTTGTTTAATAAAATGTACAGTGACAGTTGTATTCCATCCATTCATTTCTTTTCAACAACAACAACAGCCACTATGAGAGGCTTCTAAGTACTTGGGAAATTTCTCATTATTTCGATAAAACAAATTTTTAATGGTCAATCCGGTGTTGTATAGGTTTAACATGTGATTTATTTTTATCTGAAAACAAATGTTTTTATCGTACGATCATTATAATCCTTATACTATGTTGAAAAATCGGAGGCTCAAGAATCTAAAGCATATTGAATCTCGCACATAAATAAAAAAAATGTTCGTAGGGAGGGCATATTATAAATCAAAAAACTCGTAAAAATAAAACTTGAGGCACAGAAATGCTCAAAAAAATTAATAAAGAGCTCAGAAAAATAATAAACAGACTAAAGAACAGCAATTCGTACCGATCTAACTCACTACAGTAGCAACGAACAAGAAGAAGAAGAAGAAATGAAACTTTACCAGATTTATGGACGGATCGTCGTCAGGAGGAGGGGGAGAACGAACTTCAATTATAGGGAAATTAGGGTTAGATGAAGAAAACATAAATAGCATTATAAGGGCCTACGGAGAACGAGAGGCGGAGTTCCGGACTTGGGTTACTATATATTGGGCTTGGTTTTTAATTATAGGGCCCATTTATCTATTAGGGAATGAGCCAAGCCCAAGTGGTCCAAATATAACAATAATATAATAATGATAATACTCCCTCCGTCCGGAAAAAATCTTCCCGTTCCTCCTTTTTCCCCGTCCGGAAAAAATCTTCCCATTTCTATTTTTAACACTAACTACCAAAAATACCCCCACGTAACATTTTCACATTTTCTCTCCCCTCTCCCCTTTCTCTCTCCTCCCATAAATCCTCACCACACACTCCTCTTAAGTCTTACTCCCTCTGTCCCAAAAAGTCTTTTCTGTTTCATTTTTTGCGTATCCCAAAAAACACTTCTATCCTGCCTTGAATGCCAAAAAAACTTTCAAAATAACTTCTACCAACAATAAAGAAGAAATGTTGTAAATTTTAGGCATTTTAGATGTCGGTAGAAGTGTTTTATGGGATGCGCAAAAAATGAAACAAGAAAGACTTTTTTGGGACGGAGGGAGTATTTTTCTCTCCCCTTCTTTTTTCAATCTTCTTTTTTTCGTCTCCTTCCCCTCCCTCCCCCCATTCTTCTCCAGATCTCTGCCTCTCTCTTTTTATTTTTCTTCTTCTTCTTCTTTTTTCTTCTTCTTCTCTTCCCGAAATTCTTCTCTTCCCTCTCTTCCAGATCTACGATAGATCTGTACTAGATCTTCTTCCCTTCTTTTTTCTCTTCCCCTTTTCTATTTCTCCTGGAGGAGAGATGGTGGCGGGATGGCGGCTAGGGGAGGGGCGATTGTGGTGGGGGCTGGGTCAATTGTGGTAGAGGCGACGGCGACGGCGGTTGGGGCTGGGTCAATTTTAGCGGAGCTGACGATGACGATGGAGTCGGGGTTGATGGCGGTGGTGGGTGCCAGCCCTGGCACAGATCAGGGGAGGGGAGTGGAGGGCAGGGTTGGAGTTGTAAAACAGGAAAGAAATAAAGGGCATAATGGACATTTCACTTTCAAATAGGGATGGCAATTTTATATGAATCCGACTTTTTCCGACCCGACCGAAGTATATAATATCCGAATCCGACCGAAAAAATAAATATCCGAAACCGACCCGAAGATTTTAAAACCGAACCCGACTTTTGTCGGGTCGGTTTTCGGTAATTAAATTTGACCGACCCAACCCGTACCCGACCGACCCGATAATTAACCCGAAATAAAAGGCCTTTTTAAAATATAAAAAAAACCTTTTTCATTTAAAAGTCTTTGACTTACGGGAATTACCGGTTACGGACTTGAAAAATATTTGTGAAAACTTGTTATATTTATGTGTGTTGTTTCTCTTGTGAAATATTTGTGAAAACTTGTTATACTTCCATGTTTTGGTTGTTATTTGGGACACATCTTTTTTAATATCTTAATTTTACGATGTCTTTGAACGTTCAAATGTTTTTATGTATTGGAATTCTATTTATATCATTACTTGCATTTATTAATTTATCATTATTTTAATAAAAATCATTACAAAAAACTGATTTATTAGGATATTGGTATGGTCAGTCGGTCGGGTCGGTCGGTTTTCAGATCGGGTTAGGCTTAGGTTTTTGTCAAATTCTCGGGTTCGGTTGCGGTTTCGGGTTTTGGTTTAGGCAGTCGGGTTCGGGTAGAAATTTATATCCGACGGTTCGGGTTCAGGCAAAAAAAAATATCCGATCAAAATTTCGGGTCGGTTTCGGGTAAGGGTATATCCGAACTGAACCCGACCCGTTGCCATCCCTACTTTCAAAGTCAACCATTCAAAAAAAATGAGAAAAAGTCCAAATGGGAAGATTTTTCCCGGACGGAGGGAGTAATAATAATAATAATAATAATAATAATAATAATAATAATAATATTATTATTATTATTATTATTATTATTATTATTAAAACATACCGAATACAGTTCTTTAGGGTCCATTTCCATTCTTTTTTATTAGAGGGCCCATTTCCATTCTTTTTGTTTTGTGGATGTTACTTGTCAAATAATATTGATGAACCTTTGTCATCTTCGAGTTGAGTTAATGGCCAGTTGAGAAAGGTCAGAGTTTTTTGTAAAATCAAACACTGATACAGTACATATTTTATCTACTTTACTAGTTTTTTTTAGAGAGAAACCATCATATATTCTCTTAACTTTGGTCAAACTCTTTTTGTTTATCATATGAAATACTTTATTTTCTTCTCTACTGTGAATCGTTTTGCTCACCTTATAGACATCATAGTGTATAAATTGCCTCTCTTATTTTATCAGAAATATGCATGACTTAGTGCAGACCCGAAGATCAAATTTAGGGGTTGTATTGGATAGAGACTTCAAATGACTTTTTGTTAAATTGTGACACAGTTTGATCCAAAAAAAGTCGAATTGTGAATATAGCACTACCTTTTTTCTTAACACATTTTTATCAATTGTTTGTTATTCATTGATTTTTTCATTCCACCACGTTTTTGTTTATTATATATTGATTAATATCTATCGCACCGCTCAAATCATTTTTATAGAAAAATCAATGTTTGATTGAAAGATGTTACTAATACATAGAACATCTTCCCACAATTTTATTCTGCTATAATTTAGAGCATGTTCTTTTTGTCTCATGTAATTTTATTAAAAACTTATCTAATAGAATCTTATTCTAATTCAAATTATATATAAAAATGTCCCGATCTTTTTTTACGGCAAAAAAACACCTCCATTAATTGGCTTCTGTAAGTAATAAAAATAAATCGTGGAAAAAAGACTTATTGCCTTACAAAAGTATATAAGAACACATTCATTTGTTTCTGCATTTTTAGCGTTTAAAGTTAACCAAAATAATGGTAACAAAAAAGGGGAAGAAGAATACTTTCCTTCTGTAGAGAGCAAGTTTACATATTAGGTCACATCTATTTTTGGAGATGACCAAAAATACCCCCCTGTGAATGTTATCTTCTTGTCAATCCTCACATGAAAATTTATATATATATACAACACAAACAAAACCTTCATTAGTTCATTCACTGCCCAAAACTATACTCTCATTTCTACCATAACTCTAACGTGTTCCTCATTTAACTCAACCATTTCTTTTCGTGTAAGACGATGATGATGTTGAATAAACCGGCGGCTGTTCGCGTATCCGAGACAAGAGGACCGAAACTTTCTCGGTGGCAAAATCGAGCCGTTCTCTCGACTTCACGGATTCTGAAACAAGATTAGAAACCAAACAGTGCAGGGACTGAACCCTTTCAGCATGGTCATTCTGGTTCACCATCTGCGCAGAGCTGCTGATTCGCCGCCACCGGAGGGGCAGGTACCTATCTGGGATTTGGAAGCAGTTTCCGGCGGACAGAACCCGGAGGGCGTGGCGGCAGAGAATCCCGGAGAACTCGTACAGCTGGCAGCTGCAGCCTATGATGCCTTCCAGTGGGGCCCAGTAGACGTTACGGCCTCCATCGGATTTCGTGTGGTGTCTGACGAGGAAGCAGTCTTCCAGCTGGAAGGACGCGTAGTGTGCGGCGAGAACGAGCTGTTCTTGGAGCTTGGAGAAGGCGAAAGGGGTGAGAACCGCGGCGGCGTGAGATTCCATGGGGGCCCCGGTTTTGAGGGAGATGTTTTGAAGATTCTGCTGCATGGTTTGTTGTTCTCCTATTTGATCCTTGAAGTCCACTGCAACTGCCACCTTATTGTTATGCAAGAAAAGGGGAAAAAGGTCAGAGAAAGAAGAGGTTGTTGACTTCAACTTTCAATGGGCTAAAGATGAGATTGACTGGATAAGTAATATTTGAGAGAAAGGAGCATTAAATTCATAGGCATCAATACTATTAGTAGCAAACAACAAAAAACCCCACAGACCAGACCCCTACTCGAAGGTAGAGAAGTTATTTCCAAGAGACCCAAGCTCGAGCAAGCAAAAAATATTCCCTTTGTCACCAAATTAATTGTGTTGAATAGTGTGAGATTCAGAAAAAGTGTTAGCTATTCACTATTCATTATCTTTGAAGCTATTAGCTTTTCTTTTAGATCTAGATCCTTCGAAAAATAAAGCAAACTGAATGATTTATTTAGATTTTAGAATATAGTGCTCGATCAATTTCGACTTCGAATGCAGCTAAAGAATGACAATATAACAATAACCTGGTTTCTCATTGACTTGGATAGATGTACTCTCCTCTCCTATCCTAAAATTGAGCAAAATTAAAATAAGTTTAAACATCAAAGCAAAATAACTAAACGCCAACATTTTAAATCTTGAAACGATGACTCATTTGAAATCACTAAATCCCCCTCTTCTTTTGACATTGCGAGAGAAGGATATTTTAAAGTGGTTCAATGATGCTTAGTATTCTGATGTGGGTTGTGTGAGCCTAGCAATCTTCATCTCCGTACACAGCATCCAAGTTATGTACAGGATGGAAGTTCTAGTTGCGAGCGTAACGACCTTTGATGTTTCATCCTCAACCACCTTCTGGATTTGTGTATAGGTCGAGGTGTGAATCCTTGTAGCTCAAGCACGACAATTCACGTTTGTAAATAATTTTCCTTTTGAAAGAGCAAAAGAAATTTAAGGAAATGAATCTACACGGCACATCTAATGAGTATTCCCATTGTATGCGAGAAATTATAAGGTGTTTGGACCCAGTTTTCAGAATGGTATTCCTACTTCAAGAAAGAAGCAGAAAATGCATAGCACACCAAACGTGTGATAGTGCATAAAATGTTGAACAAACTGAATTTGCAATGAGCTGGCAAGGGCTTGTTAAAATCTAGGCAGACTTGCAACATCTTCCTCACTTTAACATGTTTAGAGTGCTATGCATCATCAGCTTCTTTCTTGAAATAGAAATAAAATATTGAAAACTGGTCCAAACAAAATTCACCTTATCATTTCTCACATGCAATGGGAATATTCATTACATATGTTGGGTACTTATTACCTTTATTTGCTTTTGCTCTATCAAAATCAAAATTATTTTCAAACCTAAACCGTAATACTTGAGGTATAGGGATCTACACCTTGACCCGTACACAAATCGAAATGTGATTTGAGAACGAAACATCAAAGGTCGTGGCTCTCGCAAGTGGGAACTCCCAACCTGTACACATTACACAAGTTGGATGTTGTGCGCAAAATTGGAGATTGTTAAGCTCACTCATGGCTCAACCCACATTGGAATAACAAGCATCTTAGAACCACTTTAAAATATCCTCCTCTCCTCGCAAAGTCAAAAAGAGGAAAGGGAATCTAGTGATTTCAAATGTTGATCGCCTCAAGATATCAAATGTTGGTGTTTAGTGATTTTGTTTTGATGTTTAAACTTGCTTTAATATTGCTCTATTTTAAGATAGGGCCGGAGAGTGCATCTCTAGTCTCTACCGAAGTCAAAGAGAAACGAAGTCATTGTCATTCTTTAGATGCGTGTGCATATAAACTTGAAATTGATTGAGCACAATATTCTAAAATTTAAACAAATCATTCAGTTTGCTTTATTTATAAGAGGATCTCAATCTAAAAGAAATGTTAATAGCTTAAAAAACATTTGACTTCACGAAGATTAAGAAAAGTGTTGATATGGGGATGTATGCACGCAAACCTTATCCCTACTTGGAAGTAGAGAGGTTGTTTCCAAGAGATGTGAACAGCAACAACCTTGTTCTAAAGTCCAAGGGATGTCAATATGTCATGGAGACTTATATATAAAACAAACATACCTGCTCCACAAAATGGGCAAGCCGGGTTTGTGCACTCAAAAACCGTTGAATGAACGCGTTGATGGACTTGGAGTGGCCAGCAGTAGTCATTCCTGCAAAGAAATGGCTTCTTAGGTATGGGAGTGCCCACAGTGATCTCAAGACAAACAGACCAGCAATATGCCTATTAGTATGCAGACCGAAGAAATTCACCATCTCTCTCCAACCCAATTCAAACTCCTCAATTGATTCCAAGTTGTACAGTCTATAAAACTCAGCTTTCCACTCGTTGTATCTTTCCCCAAGAACGGCGTTAAACCACGAAGGGAATTTTGCAACAATAAGCCATATGCAGAGAGCATGCTTGGCTGTTGGCATAGCCACTGAAATTGCCTCCTTCAGACACATGTTTTGGTCAGTCAACACGGTTTGTGGGACTTTCCCATTCATGAACCCCAAAAATGCCTTCCACATTCAAAAACAAAAAAACAAAGTTTTATCAACATTTATCCTTACTTCTGAGCCACATCATGGCCCGTTTGGAACCTGGAAATTCCTAGGAAAAGAAAATGGAAGGAAAGAAAATGTGTGGAAAATAAAATATGTACTCAAACTCTAAATTTACTAAACCTTAAGTTAATTGTCTATTTCTATTACTATGTAATATATAAAGTCAAAGAAATATAAACATGTAATGCGTGAAAATATTTTTTGTTAAACTTTAATCATATTCCATTTCTAAATATAAAGATGGCTTATTAGCATAGTGGTCCACTTGGAGTCCAGAAAATGCTATGCAAAAAAAAGGAAAGAATGAAAGAAAATTTGACCAAGAAATCTAAAAATATGTAAAAATAAATAAACACAAACTTGATTTGTTTTCCCATATTTTTTAAAATAAAATAAAACATTAAAAAGCCACTTTTTAGCATTTTATCATTTCCCTTACCAAACCAGTTTAAGCGGTCCATGTTTGTTAGAAAAAGTAGAATTTCCACATAATACTACCATGAATTATAGTTCCCTTTTTTTACCTTCAATGCCCATACAAATGATCTCATGTTTTCTTCTCGTAGAAGCACACAGCCAAAGAAACACGGCATACCATAATTGTTCACTCCAACCCATATTCCCACAGGCATGTCAAAAGCCGTCAAGCAATGTGTTGTGTCAAAAACCACAGCATCACCATATATCTCATATGACTGGATGGACGAGGCATATGACCAAGCAATGTTTTCCAACCTATTGTCAGAATCGAGTGTGAAATCATACTTGAAGTATGGGTCTCTCTCCTTAATGTTTCTACACATTCTCAGCAGGTCAATGCCTTCATCCTCGGGGTCAACCTTTCTAAAGGACTGAAGCAAATTTCTAATATCCTTCTCTGTGAATGGAAGATATCCGGGCTCCACACATTTTTCAAGCTCCAAAAGCTTCATCATTTGTTGAACAGAGATCCCTGTTTTGGCAAACATTAGGATTCGGCTCTTGTCTGAATCAGAAATGGTGCGATATGCAGGAAGGAAACGTACTTGGTTTGGCTCAAGGAGTTCATGGTTGTGGTGGTTTGCAAAACCGGTCACTATCCATTGTGGAACCGCAAGGTCAGAGTTCTTACTTATACGCATATATGCTTGGCACCCACACCGAGAGGATTTTCTGTTTCTTTGAGGTTTATTTTCACTTGAAGGTTTGACTGGCGTTTTCCCGGCGCGGTGGCAGACAAAGTAGCGCCTGGTGAGTCCTTTTCCGACACCGTCTTTTCCTTCCGTTCTGTGTCGTCTGATCGAGAAGCCACACCGTTTTGCATATTCGGTGTAGAATTCATAAGCAGCATCATGGGTTGGGAATCTTTGTCCCTTGTATGGGGCCAAATCGTCCCTGGTCTCCAAAGAGAGATTTGTTTGCTCAGGTGATTCCTCGGTGCTGCTTGTGTCATCCAAGGAAAAAGATCTCTGGTCTGATGTGTCGCCATAAACCAACATCATATTCTCAGAATCTTCAGATATCATGGCCCTATCCACCCAACCTTGTTGAATAGAAACCTGAAATGGTTTTTAATACTTATTTTGACATTGTTTCCCAGCTATGTCAAAGAAAAAACACAAACTGACTTTTTCCCCACCAAAATCTCCAAATATTACATTGCCACTCATAAACACCCAAACAACACATTGGCAATGCACATACACTGGGCTGTGGATGACCTAAGAAGTGTCTTGGGAAGCACATGCATCAGTTTTTATTTTTTGGAGGGGGGGGGAGGGACTACTTCAAAAATTGTACACGGGATATTTTTACTTATCTATACATCCAGGCCCCCTAATTCTAGAATGTATTGATTAACTATAGAAAATAATTTATGGGTATGCTATTGTACATTGTTGTGTTTGAGTCGAGGGGCTTTGGGAAACGGCCACACTACTTTCGAGTAGGAGTAAGGTCTACGCTCACACATCCTCCAGAGACCCTACTTTTTTTGAGATTTTACTAGATTTGTTGTTTCACACACACACAATGAGAGAAAATGCATAAGTTTTAACCATATACATTGAATGTAGCAGCAATATACTAGATGAAACTCATAACAAATTAACTACTGCTCCCTCCCTCCATCTCCAAAAAATTCAATCTCTCCTTGATTAATAAAAGAGCAAATGAAATATATGCACTTGCCTCTCAGAACAGTAAACATTTCTCAGACTCAGACATCAGCCGTATCACATTCACATTGCACACCAACTAAAACAACATTTTTTTCCAGCTTCAATCTATCAAAAGAGAATTACCATTTTCAGCTCTAACTATCTTTCAAACGTAATCAGCTACATGATGACATATTCTCATTGGCTACACATTCTCCATTCTCTAATAGCTCTATCCGATTTGAAAAAAACACAACTTTATACCCTATCCATCACAGTATAAAGTCTCATTTTAAACTCACACATTTTAAGGAAAAAAGTAATAGTGTGTTGACCTTCCCATTTTGCCCCTAAAAAGGAAAAAAGTTAATGAGGGTGAGAGAGCAATGGAGGATGGGTAGAAAAAGGTGAGTGGAAAAATAAGGGGTATTATAGCATTTTTAGTGTGTAATGTACGCCAAAAATGAAAATGGGCCTCTACTTTAGGGGCGCCAAATAAGGGAAGTGCAGGCTCCACTCTTTGCCACCAATATATGATTAAAGGCCAATACTTTTGTCCCTTTTTCCGTTTTTGTTTGTCCCATTATTTTTGTCTCATATCATATTTAGTAAGAGTTGTGTACTCAGATTCATTCTTATACTTTCTTAATTTTTAGAATCAATATTAACCCCACAATTCAAATTTTCTTTGTGTGCATGACATTACTCCATGCCCAAAAATAGGAGGGAAGTACAATTTGCTTAAATTTTTAGTCTTTTGTTGTTTTCAATGGAATTTACAGTGGGAAATGGGAGTTGTGCAAACTGCTGCAAAACTCTAACTACAACAATTAGGATAGCTCATCAAACTTATTGAATTCATCCCTACCCAAAAATGGAAGGGTTAAACCATCTTGTTCTATCATTCTATATAGTGACCTAAAACTGTTCACTTTTTCCCACCAGGAATCCACAATCTCAGGCTTTTTTTCCCTAAGCAATTGAAAATATCTGAAAAACGCATGTAATAGGTAATGCATATAACTAAACTACATAAATTTCAATGCAATACATACCTCCAATATTATGAAAAATTGAATAAAATAAACAAATATGCGAGAGTATATAAATTTCCAATTTTTTTCAAAAAGCATAGCAAATACTAAACTGAAACGTGAAAATAAGATCTGCCAGATAGTTCTTCAGATTTAGAATTTCGGCCGTCTAGAAATTCAATAATGATATATGGAATGTAATGAAGACTGGAGATGGAGGGTACCTGGATATGGCAGAATGGATGAATTTTCGGATACAGAAGGCCGGAGACGAAGGAGGGCTTGTAGAATTTTTTTTTTCCAGTCATTTTAGAAATAATTGGAGTTGCTCTTAGGGGCAGTTTGTTTGAGCCGGGTTCAAATGTCTGTTTGTTTGAGCCGGGTTCTGACTATTTGTTTCAACCTTTTAATGGTTCAGATTGTTTGTTTCAGCCTCTTAATGGTTCAGATGTCTGAATGGTTAATTGATTTGCCTCTGAATGGTTAAGTATTATACAGAGTCTGAATGGTTAAAACCTCTTATCTGAATTGATTAGACATTTGCCTCTGAATAGTTAAGCAATATACTAGCTCTTAATGATTCAGACCTCTTAGTCGTTCAGCACTTAATGGTTCAGACCTCTTACTGGTTCAGCACTACTTATTCCGAAGTTGTCAAACAGCCCCTTAGTGTCCAAATCTGTACAATCACTAGGCCCGATCGCGCAAATACGTACATAATAAAACTAATAACTACGTATTTGATATTTCTACATTAGTAAATATTTTTGTCTTTCTCATTCTTTTTAAATCCGCTTTTTCTCTCTATTATTTTCTAAATTATGTTTGGTTCAAAGAATTTGAAATAAAAAGAAAAGAAAATGGTTTTCTCTCCTTTTCCTCGCCAAAATGAAATTTCCTCTATTTGGTACATTTTGACTTCTTGTTTTCTTTTTCTTTCACTTTTCGAGTCTTTTCCTCTCTAACCAATCAAGAAAAATTATGTAACGCCCTACAAACCGGCCTAGTTTTAAATAAATAAATATTATTTATTTATTGAGACTCATTATTTTAAATTAATAAATATTGAGATTTCGATCTCTTTAAATGGCTTTCCAAAGCTAATGTATTTTAATATAAAAGATGTTTTAATAACGGACCTCTCAACATCAATTAAATAAATTAATTAATGATTGGGATGGACCCAGAAGTTTGAAAACAAAGTTTTTAGAAAAAAATTATTTGAACATGTCATTAAATTCGTTTTGACTGTCTAATTCCAAAAACGCAAACGAATCTCAAATCGGACCCGTTCGGGGGGGGGGGGAACGTGTACCGTTCAGGCCAGATTTTAACATAACGGAGTAAAACAGAGTATGTAACCCCATCATCCATACGCCACCCTTCATTTTCCCCACTTTAATACTCTTTCATTTCTCATTCATTTTCCCATTAAAACCCTCCATTCATGTCCTCAATTTAAACCCTCTCTCTCTTCACTTCCCCTCACCAATTTTGTAACTCCCACACACTCACACATCCAACTCTCCCTCTTCTCCTCATTTGTTTCGGCCATCCAACATCAGCAGCCAGAGGGAGAGTTTCCGGCGAGTAGACGAAGAGGAAGAAGAGAAGGAGGTGTTCACGAGAAACCGTTCGTCGTCATCCGTTCATCTCGTTTTCCGCTCATCAACCCCTTCTAAGAGAGGTGAGTAGTTGTCCCCTCTAATGCTAGAACATTTAGTTATAATCTATGTCATTATATTCATAGCAATATCGTACGCAACCTACGTAGAATCTATGCATGTTCGTAGGTTAGCCATCAAAATGTTCACTACGTAAAACTTATAAATATTGGCCTAGGAATCACTAGGAATATATTCATCAATGTTTGTATTATTGTTCTAAAAAGAATCAAGGTGTTAAGGTTGCAAAATGGATCAAAACGTAGCCAAAGACAGAAGACTGTCACCGGGACGGTCGACCGTCATCCATGACGGAAGACTACGGTGGACCGTCTGTGACCCAGACCCCAGACCATAGCCCACGGTCGACCGCCGATAGGGTACGGTCGACCGTTCCGCGGGCAGATTTCGGGCAGTTTGTAGAACGAGCCCCATTTGACCAGTTTGACTCGGAATCTGATTTTATGTTTGCATGAAATGATAATCTTCATCATGTATGTTATTTAATTGATATATTTTTGGCGTTGACCAAAGGTAAATATATCAAGCATTCATCATGTTCATTCTAGACGCATGTACTAGGATCATCATCATGTGCATACCGCTGTAGGGAGGTCAGGCTTTCGTGCGCCTACTACAGTG
The DNA here is from genome assembly GCA_003260385.1 of Cuscuta australis. NCBI lineage: Eukaryota > Viridiplantae > Streptophyta > Magnoliopsida > Solanales > Convolvulaceae > Cuscuta > Cuscuta australis. Next base: position 3,555,121 of record NQVE01000142.1, on the reverse strand, counting down.
GGCCCGTCCAGGAACCTTTGGGATCCAACGGGTTTTCATCAGGTGGGCTTTGTGTACGTACATGGTAGTCAGGCTACGGCTACCACCCGGTTTTTGCTAGTTCACTTGCGACGTTTTGTCGAGCCCGGGTCATTACCGGAGTGCAGGGGTGATCCTGTCAAGTGAGACTAAGTCAGGGGTGTCCCTAATAGCTCAAGTTATGCATCAAGTCATATTGTCATCAAGTATGTTTCATGTCACGTCAACATTCAATGTGGTTGTCATCATCATGTATGATTCCCATCATGTCCATATTCAATGTGGTTGTTATTCATTTTGTTATGTGTAATAATATACCATCAAGTGCAAATTAATCAGTTAGCAAACATGTGGTTTCCCGTACGTTAAGTACAGGTATTTATATGTGTATAACCATATGGGTTATCACTTCATGTTCTTTTGTTAGATTCACTCCCCAGCTTTTGCTGAACGTGTAGTTGTTTTTGCTACACGCAGGTAGACATGACGGTACGGGTGCTAACCTTGGAGGACAATGGTGATGGGAGGATGGGAGGCACACGGACGAGTTTATAAATTCACCATTTAATCAATTAATCATTTGGGCATGAACCCACCATATGTTGTTTTACTTATTTTGGACTTATCAATTTACTTCCGCTTTTACTCTGCATTTAAATCACACATGTTTTGGAATTAATTCCCTAGCATTTATTTCATCAATTAAAACACACCCGTTTTCATATTAAATAATCATTAATGTTTTTGAACCGGGTTACATGGACTGTCCATGTAACCCTACCAGTCCGTCGGGTCGCGGGTGAACCGGGTCCACGGAAGGCGGGTGTTACAAATTATTTTCCACTTCATTTTCTTTTCTTTTTCCTTTCAAATTCCTTGAACTAAACATAGTGTTAATTAAACAAGTAAAAATGTTTTTTTCCTCTCATTTTATTTTCTTTTTATTCTCAAATTCATCGAACCAAACACGGTATAAATATTACAGAGAAATTTTTTTACCAAGTATACCATAAAATGAATAGTTTCTGGCCAAAAAAAATAATAATTCAATTATTAGAAATATACCAAGTATTTTTCTTTAGAAATAAAAAATATGGAGTAATAATTAAAATTGATAAGTTAAAATAATAAATTATTTAATTTTAATAGATACTCGGTACAAAATATCTAATGTTTTATTGGGATGGTTGGGTAGACATTTGGATATTAGTTTGTACTTCATTCATGTGTCCTTTTGTGCTTATACCATTTGAAAAGCAAAGAATAATCAGGTCCATCCTAAAGAATGCAGCCACTAATAACATTCAAAAATGTGTCAATTATATTTATTTGGTTCCAATATTAGAACAGATATATCAATATCAAAGGTGAGAAGCATATAGTTTGAGGGGTTTAGTGCTTTTTTAACACTTGTCGTTTGTGTTGTTTAAACTTGTGTTGAGTTTTCTTTGGTCGCATTGATGTAACTTGTGGATATTTTGGTGGAATAAAAACTTGATTTAAAAAATTAGTGAGAAATTCATAACGGCAAGACTAAAACAAAATGTATTCTGGTGAAATGCTAACACACAATGCATAATTATGATGTCTCACATTGACAACTATTGAATAATTAAAAAATTATCTTACTCAGAAAATAATGCAATACATGACAGGGCATATATAGAATGGATGACAACCCCAATTAAGATTAGGAAATAATAATATAAGATAGCTAAAATACATATTCTATCATAATTAATATTGACTTTTATTAATTGTCTAACATCTTCTCTCAAATTGAATGGCGTGTCACAAACAGAAGCTTGGAAATTAGAGCTTGGAAGCGTGGTTTAGGCAACGATTTAGTCAGCGATGCAGCAAGTTGATCCTCAGAAAAGAGATGAGACACACTCATGCATGGTACCATCAATAATTTATTCACGACCAAAGTGACATGTATAAAAAAGAAATATGCACTTTTCTATAAATTTTTTAATTTATGTTATTAATTAATTGGTTGGAGAGTCCTATTTTAATTTAGTTCTTTCTTTTTACAAGACTCAATATTTATCATTATTTTATGTATCAAAGAATCTCTTTGACATCGATGTTAACATGAAAAAAACTATCTAACTTTACCTTTTAATTTTAATATTTTCTAAATTAATGTACACCATTAATATTTTATTTAAAGCTATAATCAAAAGTACTATTCAAACAATGTCCATATGAGTTTAAATGTAGAACTCTTAAATGTCCATATAAGTGTAAATGTAAAACTCAAAGAAGAATTTGTAGGGAGTAATAAATTTTGAATGGTCACGTGCTTGATCACAATTGTGCGAACTGCACACGCCACCCCGCTGCTGGTAGAGCATTCCACCATGGGGAAATAAATGTTTCGATTTTTGAACCCCAAGTAACCAAACAAGGAAAAAGGACGAGCGAAAAGGTGATCTCTTTCATGCAAATTTCGAATCCACAAATCATAAAACAAAAACAAAAAACCACCAGCATTGCCTTGAATAATTGGATCATCATCTGAGATGCTAATGGTTATGCATGCCTGAAGGTGCAATTCGGCCTGGAACTGCTCGATTTTAGGATCCATGGAGGCGATCGAGGAGCTACAGCAGCTCGCCGATTTGATGCGCCAAGGCGGGGCTCTGCTCGCCAACGAAGACGTCGAAGCCGGCGTGTCTTCATCGTCCAAGCGGCCGTCCACCTTCCTCAACGCAGTTGCTCTCGGCTGCACGGTAATGTGACTAGCTACGCTTTCCGATTTTGATGATGGATCCACGACGCGTAGCACATCAAATGCGCGTTGATTCCGCGTTTATTTTGCGGTGCGATGTAGCGAGCCGATCAACCGGCGTTCAATTTTGTGGCGATGAATGTGCACTGCGATTTTGCTTATGCGAATTATGAATGCCTGCTGAAATGATTTGATGTGGATATTTGAAAACAATTTCTGAAATCGCCATGGTTTTAGAGATGCAAATTGGACTGAGAGTAGTGTTCTGTACGGGATTAATTTTTAGTCTCACATGAATTTTGTCAGTGTTAGAGGATTTGTAGTTTCACTGGCATTACCTGGCATGTGGTTCTGACTGTTCGCATTTTTTTTCAGGGTGCCGGTAAATCAGCTGTGCTGAACAGTGTAATTGGACATCCAGTTCTGGTGAGATTTTCTCGGCCTCCATTTCGATTTTAATCCTCTTCGAGATACATCTTCCATGTCTTAATGTGTTTGTATGTTTATCTTAACTTGAACAGCCAACTGGAGAAGGTGGAGCTACGCGTGCTTCGGTATGTGTTGAGTTGAAAAGGGACAGTTCCTTAAGCAGTAGAGTACTTGTTTTGCAGATTGAAAGCAAATCACAAGAAGTCTCTGCAAGTTAGCCCCCTCCATTTTCTTTCACTGAGAATCATCTTTCCATGATTAAGCGTGGATTATGTATTCATAAATTTTCAGAAATAGAAATAAAGGTCGGTCATATTCTGATTATGCCTGCACCATCCTTGGCCCAACATAGGTTCTCTTCGCCGCTCTTTGCAAGAGAGATTTGGCAAAGGATCGAGCAAGAATCGTGATGAGATATATTTGAAGCTTAAAAACAGTACCGGTATGTCTAGACTCGAACTCCTAAAACTGTTAATCCATTACAAATTGATATGACTGGCTACCAGTGATCTCGCATTTTTTTCTGCTTGGTCTCATCAATAAATGTTATGGTTAAAAACAAAGGTTTCCTTAAGGGAGTCTGTTCCCCCAATGTAAGGTTAAAACTCAGACTAATTAGAATGATATTTATGTGGAGGACAGCATTAATTATCAGCCTGATAAAATTTTAGCAGCTTACACTGGGCATTCCATTTGACTTATGAGTATCTGTACTCATGTTTTATATTTACCTGAATATGTGGTCTCTAACATCAGGAATTTAGATTTAGTCCAACTATTCTGTACTTATTTCCATTTTTTCTCATTGTCCTTTTACTCCATTAATTTCCTAATATTTGTGGTCTACAGCTCCACCATTAAAATTAATTGATTTACCGGGAGTAGACAAAGGGCGTCTTGATAGTTCAGCAGTGAGTTACTTCCTCTCAGAAATCGATTTAGAGTTTTGAAGCCTTCATAACATGAGTTTTGACGCTTGATTTTCCCTTGCAGAGTCAGTATGTTGAGCATAGTGATGCGATATTACTTGTCATATTACCTGCATCTCAGGCACCAGAAGTTTCCTCGTATAAAGCACTTAGAATTGCAAAGGAGAATGATGGAGAATGTAAGTTTTTCCATCTTGCATTTCAAGTTTCTGAATTAAAGTAAAAGAGACGTACAATGAAGAAAGCATGAATACCTTCTATGATTCAGCTACTAGAACCATTGGTGTAATCAGCAAGATAGATCAGGCAGCTTCAGATCCAAAGATTCTTGCAGCTGTCCAGGCTCTTCTGCTTAACCAAGGACCACCCAGCACGTGTGATATTCCATGGGTTGCTTTGATTGGTCAATCTGTTTCAATAGCCTCAGCCCAATCAGGCAATGTTGGGGATGATTCTTTAGAAACAGCTTGGAGGGCTGAGAGTGAGAGTCTTAAATCTATTTTGCCAGGGGCTCCTCAGAGTAAGCTTGGTAGATTAGCCTTAGTGGAAAGTCTTGCTCAACAGATCCGCAATCGCATGAAACTTCGGCTACCAAACCTCCTCTCAGGGTAAACTACATCTTCTTTTAAAATCCTCCTTAATAGGCCCATTTAGTCCAAGAAATAAAATTGAAGCTTAGTTAAATTTCAAACTTTTGCTTCTTTTTTCTTTTATAACGAACACCATTGATTTCCCTTGCAACATTAGAGTCTTGTCCTGTTTGATTTCTCATACATTACTTTGTGTGAGTTATTTATATTGTGTGACAAATTTGGCTTCCCCTCTAGTTGTCTCGCTGATTGCAAAATTCTCTCTATACAATGAAGTAGCCATTTATGGAAATGGTACAAATATTCTAATTTCCATTGTATCTAATATGGTAATCTCATATATTTCAGAATTATGTGTTAGATATAACAAATATTCGTAAACTTTTACATGATCACTAGTTGGTGTTACGATACTACACCAGATTTAATATTTCCTTTCACGAAATACTTGATTTATCAGCTCCTTCTCCAACCCTTCCATCGAAACTCCATATTTCAATTCTAAAAGAAAGGGGATAGTTTTGTTTATTTATCTTCTCTCATAGGCTTCAGGATATGTCTCAATCAGTAAATGATGAATTGGTAAAGCTTGGCGGACTGGTTCAAAGTGCTGAAGGTACAAGAGCTTTAGCTCTGGAGCTTTGTCGTGAATTTGAAGATAAATTTCTCCAACATCTTACAAGTGGTGAGGTGAGAACTGATGTCTTCTGTGGCTGTGAAACTCTTTCTTTGCCGTCTCAATTTCTGTTGGACTTGCTCTTTTTATCTTTCCTTTGTTATACCTTCTCTATATCAGAGTCAGCAATGATTTGATCTTGCAACGCATACAAGAAAGTTTTAACGGAACACATTTTTTAATAAAATCTAAATGTGTAGTAGTAAGGGGAAAATTTTGTTTAATTGATTATGTATGTATCGATGGTTGTAATTTGTGTAGGGTAGTGGATGGAAAGTTGTTGCAAGTTTCGAAGGAAACTTCCCAAACAGGATCAAGCATCTTCCCTTGGATAGACATTTTGACCTTAAAAATGTGAAGCGTGTAAGTTCCTAGTCGCTCATAGTCTCCATATACTTTTTTTGAAGCAATAACATTGTTGCTGTTCTTTATTATCTTATTTTATGACCCATTCTAGTTGCTCTCAGATTGTATTAGAGGCTGATGGATATCAACCTTACCTTATATCGCCAGAGAAAGGGTTAAGGTCTTTACTAAAGACTGTACTTGAGATGGCAAAAGAACCTTCAGAACTCTGTGTCGATGAGGTACTACTGCAAAAATTTTGAGTTGTCTTTTATTTTGCATTTCATTAAATAAAATAAAAAATGCCAATAGGAAACATTGTGTTTCATGATTTCATGCTCCTCGAATGCTATATCTGCCATGGTTGAGGAAGGTAATAATAAAATTTATCATGTCCATCTTAAGAAATGACTATATGGAGAGATTATTCAGTATGCAGTTTATGCGCAAAAGTGTACTACTAAATGCAACACAAACACACAATTAGTTAATCCAGTGAGAAAAATGCACCAAACGCTCAAAATGATAAAAAAAATGTTATATTCCCTTCCTGATATGTTATGTTACACCAAACGAGCCCTATATCTCTTACATTTCTTCCTTCACTGTAGTTACATTTTCTACCGTTCTATTTATCAAGTATCAACTACGCCATCAAACTTTATCTCTCTTCCATAGTTTCACTTCACCATCTTCCCTGGACTTCTTGTAATGTTTCCCGATTGGTAACAAATTAACAATTCATTGATTTCATTCACTACCTTCATGTTTAGTTCATTTTTAGTTCACTTTAAAAATATGCAATGGCCCATCATTAGGATACTGAGAGGTGTTTGCAAGAAAAAGACATGTTTTTTTGGCACTTCTGAGTTTTTTAGTTTGTATATATGCATGGTTAAGGTTGAGTTCGATTTTTGTGTCAACTTTTGTTATCGTATTAGGCATTTTCAGGTATTATGACATGCAGGCTAAAAAAGAAGCATTTCATAATCTTCTGGAGTACTTATCTTGCTTGTCTCATTCCAAATTTCTGACAATAAAATATGGCCTTCTTAGACCTGTTGAATTTGCATCCCATGTAGTGCATATATTAACTTTACAGTTTTTTTTATCTGACACCACTAGAGAATTAGTCATTTGTTTCCACATACTTATTTTTACCGTCACCAATGCTCTTATTTCTTTTCCTTTTTTTGAAAATTCTCTTCAAGGTGCATCGGGTACTTTCTGACCTTGTCTTAGCAGCTGCAAATGGTACACCAGGTCTAGGAAGATATCCTCCTTTCAAGAGAGAGGTGAGGTTCACGTAGTCATGCCTGCATGCCCTGTCTTTTTATGAAAGCTTCTATTGAGCTTGTAAACCATATATATATATATAGGTTGTTGCTATTGCAACTGCTGCCTTAGAAAATTTTAAGAATGAAGCAAAGCATATGGTTGTTGCACTTGTTGACATGGAGCGTGCATTTGTTCCCCCACAACACTTCATTCGATTAGTGCAGAGGCGGTATGCTCTAATGTCTTATTTTTTCTACTATTAGACTTAAAAAACATTATGTTCATTGCATGCATTAGTTGCTTTGCATCCTGATAAAATGTAGGAGCTGAACAAACGAATAAGAGAAGTAAGAGAATATGAAGTGTTTCAGCAGTCTTTAACACTTAATACAGCCCGATCGCTTTTATCTTGTGATGGCTTCATGTTGATTCTATTTGATGGTTGGATTCTTTGATGCGGTTTATAAATAAATGCATGTTTTCCCACTTCTGAGCACAGTTGTCATTGCTAATGTGTGTCAATATTTTCATTAGTTTATGCTGCATTTCCTTCCAGGAGTTCATAGTCAATTGGAACAATCTACATTATCAGATTATTATATGTTGTGGCATTGTCGCCATGATAATCATGCCCAATTTGCTATTTGATAAATCAGTATCCTTTTGCTGTTCTCCAGGATGGATAGGTACAGACGAGACGAAGATCACAGAAGTCGATCTTCTAAAAAGGCATCTGAGGCAGAGTCCTCCATATTGAATAGGGTAGAACGATACCTTTTAACGTAGTTCAAAATGATTGGTCGCTAATTCTACATGTATTGCTCTGAAGAGCTAAAGTTTATTACTTTATTATCCTCTAATCTTTTTCCTTGATTTCGTTTTGCTCTATTAGGCAACCAGTCCTCAACCTGGTGGAAGCTTGAAATTAATGAAGGATAAGCCTAGTCAGCAAGATAAGAACGTACCAGAAGGTCCGGTCTTGAAAACTGCAGGGCCAGAAAGTGAAATTATAGCAGGTTTATCAATAGTCCCACTTTTAGTTTTTTATTCTAATTCAAAACAGACTCTATCTAATACAACTCTGGGTGCTTATAGTTTTAAGATGTCTCACTCAATTTTTTTGTTGAGATAAGATAAAGTCTTAAGGTGTTCTTTTGAATCATGCTGGAAATGTTTTGTTGTTTCTTAGGCATTCATTTCCACCTTGGTAACTTTTATTTGTCCATTCCGATGCACATTCATATAATGTGTTCATTCTAAACAGTTTTTTTTAATTTTTATTTTTAGTTATTGAGAATCATAACTAATCTTTTGACCCCTCCCCTACCCACCTCACCAAGAATCCTAAATATAATCTTGTAACAACGAAAAAAGGTCAATATTTTGATTATGATTCCTTGGTGCAGGATTTCTATTAAAGAAAAGTGCCAAAGCTAATAGCTGGACTAAGAGATGGTTTGTATTAAATGAAAAAAGTGGAAAGGTCAGTTGCACAGATTTTAACCACGCTCATAGCATATAATTTCTAGGAATCCTCCTCGTTGCACCAGTGACACCATATACCATTCAATTTTATATTTTTCTATCTAAGTTTTTCCTTTATCAAATTCTATTTAAGATAGTTGCTTTCTTATATTTACGTTATTTTCTAGATGGAAATGATCATTTCACTTATCGTTTTATTCATTCACTAATCAGTGTGCATTACTCTTTCACATCATACTTCCAAACTCTAAAGGAGCCTGTCACTCAGTGTCCAATTAAATTTTGTTTCTTCATACATTAAATGCCAATATTTAATATCCCACTAACTGCTCTGATATTCCCTACCTTCGCCTCTATACTAAACTACCAAGTTCAATAAAATTTCCTTCAATTTTCCATTTTGAATTTCCCAACACAACATCCCTACTTTCTTAGACAACTCATTGGATATTCTTTCTTTAATGGATCCTGAAGCCAGTCTTCCATTTGCAGTTAGGATACACCAAAAGACAGGAGGACAGGCATTTCCGTGGTGTCATCAATTTGGAGGTTAGGAAATCATATACATTGCTTGATATAAAATGCTATCAAGACTTGATGTTTCTTCACTGTCCTTTTTAGAATAGGAAATCTGTAGGTTTGTATGTTCAATAATCGTCTTAACCGCTTTAAATATTAACGTCAAGAGAGCTTCAAACTCATTCAATTTATCAACTAGATTCCACTATAATCTCAAACTTGTATTTTGTTTTTATAATTATTATTCTTGAATCTCAAAATAGTTGCAGCTGAAACTTAAAGATGTATGGTTTCTTCGTTCAGCAAGTTATATGGTTTCTTCGTTCAGCAAGTTATATGGTTTCCTTTTTTTTCTTTTAGGTGGGGGTGTGCAAATTTATGTCACGGTTGCATACTTTGTTTGATGGGAGTCAAGTTTGAGTTACTTGTTCATCTAGAGTTACAGATTGCTTAAACATGAAATATTGATGCAAAATATATTTTTATTTCTTCCATGATGTGCAAATAAAAAAGCCAGTGTATTGTAGATTCCATGGAATGGGGGTTGCCTGATAGTCATGCATTTATTATGTCTCTTGGATACTATGGAGTGCACCTATTGAATTTGTCTCAGAGATGGTTGATACTACTGCTTTGCAAATTTATACTATAATAACGTGGTATGCAATGCAACTCAAAATGCTAAATGTGGATAAACATGATTCATTTGTTCTGTTGTCAATTTCAGGAATGTAACCTTGAAGACATGTCTGAGGAAGAAGAATCATCATCCTCCAAGAGTTCCAAGGACAAAAAGGAATATTGCAATGCATTCAAAATTACGAGCCGGGTTCAATACAAGACTGTTCTTAAAGGTAGCAATCTTTTGTAGGATTACTTTCATACTCTCTATTTTCTCACCTTTAAATGCAAATACTTGATCAGATTCCCTAACAATTCTCATGGAAAACAAAAGTTTCAAATCATGCATTCAATGAATCCCTACCAATCTCTCATTACTTGAAACAGTTGGTTTGATATATGTCCAAAAAGAATTTATAATACTCAATTCCATACCACGCTTACTAATTTCTTTGTTGCTATTGCAGCACATAGTTTTGTGATTTTGAAGGCAGATACTACGGCAGAGAAGGCAGAATGGGTAAACAAGTTGAAAAATGTCATAAGTTCTAAGGGAGGCCAGGTGAAGGCAGAAACTGGTTTTTCCATGCGGCAAAGTTTTTCGGATGGTTCAATTGTAAGTTGTGAAAGCAAAACTTCTTGTTTGATCTTTCACAAGTGATCTGAATTTGTGTCTTACACGTTTCTTCTTGCTATTGAGTATTGACTGCAACAATTGAACAGCCCTTGGAGCAATTCTTTTCTTCTATGGAGTATTATATAAAACCTTCATTGCTAGTTGATCTTTGGTGCTTCTAAATTTAAAGTAAAACTATTGAACAGTAACACTAGCACTCTAGCCTACCAAATACTTACCATGTTCGATTAAAACTATTGAACAGTAACACTAGCACTCTAACCTACCAAATACTTACCATGTTCGATTATCATAGGATACAATGGCTAGGAAACCTCTGGACCCAGAAGAAGAACTCCGTTGGATGGCTCAGGAAGTACGTGGATACGTTGAAGCCGTTCTCAACAGTCTTGCAGCCAATGTCCCTAAAGTCAGTTTAACTTTATAATAGCCATAATTTTTTTTAATACTTTCTTCTATAGTTCTTGTCTAAATACTGTACTTTGTTCTTTTATATGGTTTTCAGGCAGTTGTTCTCTGTCAAGTCGAAAAGGCCAGAGAAGACATGCTTAACAAGTTGTATATTTCTATCAGGTTAGCATTATCATTTCCTTATAGCGCACCGTTTTTGCCATCACTTTTAGGTAATTGAAAATTTTGGCCGAAACGTGATGTGGCAAAATGATTGAATGAGCTAAAAGTGTTGATAATACAAAATTTGGTAGTAACGCCCCGTGTTTGATAGTAAGGGTAAAACAGTGATTTTTTCTTTCATACCAATCATTTTATCCAAACATATAGCTCATGATAGTAAGAAGAAACGATCTTCTACTCTACCAAGAGGGACTTATGTCATTTTGAAAGCATTTTACATGAAAACTTACTGTTGGATTGTCTCCATTTTCCGTACAAGCGTGTTTACTTTGTGCTATCGTCTTCACTATCCTGATTTTGTTTTACCAAATTGGAATGGATAGTGGACAGAGTTTGTCAAGGATTGAAGAACTACTGATGGAAGACCAAAATGTAAAGCGTAGGCGGGAGGGGTGTCAGAAAAAATCCTCTCTTCTTTCTGAGATTACTCGAAAACTAAATACGCTCGACAACCGGGCAACAAGTGCTTCAACCTTCTCTGAGTATGATGGACCTGGTATTTATATCTCTCCACTTGAACATTTCTATCTTATTCTTGTGTTTGTGTTACTGCCATTTGTTCTTTACATGTAATTTCCCTTGTATGAATAATAATAATATACACAGAAAGAGCAAACGATTCATCAACAGATGAGTGGACATCTGCATTTGATGCTAATTCTGGTGATTCAACATCCAGGGGACGCCGGGCACCTTCTCGGCTGCCCCCTGCCCCGCCCGATTCTTCATCATCTGCCTTCAAATATTAGAAGTAGACTAATATCACAGAGCATATATAACAACAGGTGCGACTATAGGTTTTTGATCATCCCTGCAATTGATTGTCCTTCAATTTTCTACATTGCACATTTGTGTTTTTAAATCTTGGTTTTCTGACCAATATATTGATTTGAACTTGTCCCAGAAAGTAAAAGATCTGAATTTGTTTAGTCGTACGTTTTAACATTTGATAAGCAAGGGAACTCCTTAATGTTGCACTCACATCTTATTGTACAATTACCACAGTCCATTTGTAAATTCCATCATGGGCTATTTCTCCTTACGTTTATGAATTGTCTTTTCTGAAAAGAAAAACAATTGTAGTGATTAATTACTTGAACACCATATCGTCTTGGGACCCTCATTCATGTAATAATTTTGTCACAAGTTTAAATTGTCACACAGAAATCTCCTTCCTACCCATAAGTTTCTTTCTAGTTTTGACTTTTGAGGTTGAAACTATAAAAAACAATTTCACCAAGATTTGTGTAAAAGGTATATTAGTTGTACTAATGTGAAATCAATATCATTAAGTTTATTTATATGTCTTGAAAATTGAAATAGAGTTAATACTCATTTTGGTCCTTCTAAGTGCACTCACAATTCAATTTGGTCCATATAAGTTCATTTGAGTCAAATTAGTCCATATATATAGAACATGTGAATCAAGTTAGTCCTTCGAACAGAACTTATCTCCTAAAATTCTGAGCTATCACGTTAATTGATGCAAGAATTATTGTCATGTGTATTAGTTTTTGTGTCAATCAACGTGTTAATTTAGAATTTTAAAAGATTCATTTTACATAAAGAACTAATTTGATTCATATTTTCTAGTTACAGGGACTAATTTGACTAAATCAAACTTACAGCCTTACAGGGACTAAATTGACTCATAAGTTCACTTACAAAGACTAAAACGAGTATTAACTCCTTGAAATATCATAGCTTTATACGGTATTTGAGATTGCTCGAATTATTATTTTAGTCACACAATCTAAAATATCCATCAGTAGTTTTTCAATTTATGTTTCTGTCTTTAAAAAGAGTTGAGAATCATTTGGTCATTGCAGACATTTCAAAATGATTCTATCCATAATAAAATTGAAAATCATTTTTAAAAACAGCGACAAACATTCTTTCAATATAATACAAAGTATTTCTTTGTGTAGAAATCTAAAGTATGGATGAAGTAAACTTAGGATTCATGCTAGAATCTCACCACAGTTGCATATACGAATGACAATTGCATGTAATTTTATAAATATACAGATGATAATCATTTATGTTCACAGATAATTATTGTCTGTGTATGTATGAATTATACGTAGTATGTAATTGTTAGTCGTAGGAACATTCTAGTGGATTCCTTACATTTGGGAAAATTGTGTGCATGGAGGGAGCACACATTCATGAAAATGCTTGTATAATATTGATTAGGGAAGAATTTGTCGAGAGAAAAAATCCTTATGATTTTAAGAGCGCGGGTGTGCTCCACTCCACCATTACTCAAAAATGTAGATGAGCTATTTTGCAATTTTTTAGACAAAAAAAAACATTAAAAATAAACAAAAATAGAAGGTTCATCTTTCCAATTTATCTTAGTGAAAAAGACTAAAGAAGTAAAACATTGAAAATATACAAAAATAGGAGTTTCATGTTTTTATTTTCGAAATAAGAGTTAAAATACATATACATTGCCAGTTATGACCATATACATTATCAAAAGGTTTTGTGAAATATTCATATATAGTGTCACATTAGCACAATACAAATTCTTATTTTGTAGTTAAAAATATAGAGCTTTTATTTTGGCACTTTCTCTATGTTTAACACCTATTTAAGGTGATTTCTTATTATCCTACCCATTGATATCCTCGGATTCTATGCTCAATGTGAATGGTGAGCTCGGAGAAATTATATCGTACATCTGATAAAAATTATTTTGAATCATGCTTAGGTCATGCCAATTTTGAAATCAAGAGTTTTACACTTAATATTTTATAGATATACACAGGCAATCATTATTGTCTCTATATATGTTTTTGAAATGCTTACATTATGTTCAGTTCAAGAAATTTGAGAGGGAAAAGAAAAGAAAATGATAAAGAAAACATTTTACTTGTCTGGTTAGAGAAGAAAACAAAAGTGAAAAAATATATAAAATACAAAATGTAATAATAAGAGGACAAATCAAATTCCTTCATTTCGGTGAAAAAAATATGGGTTCCTTCTTCCTTCAACCAAATCCAAGCATAATGTTACTGTCAAACTTTATCGTGTCAAATGGTTCAAACCTCACCTGTGTCTAACATTTTGGTTACATCTGCGTGCATCCAATGAGAGCATTATATAACATGAATATGCATCACTAATTTTTACAATATGAATGTTCTCGATATGTGTTTAAAAAATTCAATGTGCACTTTTTTTTACATTTTTTTAATGTTTCATTTTTATTCTTTCAAAGATTGAAAATGTTACGTAGTATTATCAACAAAATGGAAGTCCTGTTAAAAAAAAGCATTGCACATCAATTTTATAAGTGCATGCTCTAAAAGCATCTCCAATGTATAGTATAAAAGTTGGTAGTGTAAATTTTATTTTAGAGTATCAACAGTATTTTACACTTCTACTTTATAATACTTACTCCAACCATATTTTATACTCTATAATATACTCCCTAATACATTTTTATTCTTTTCCCTATCTACAATCAACTTGTAAAAATACACTTTACCAATTGCATTTTACCCTATATTGTATTTTAGCATTTGTTTTACCCTCTCCCTTGGAGTGTCAAAAAATCAACCATAAAGTGTATATTTTGTAAATTTTAGCATATAGCCTATACGCTGGAGTTGCTCTAAGGGCCTATTTTTTCTTGAGAAAGTTAACTTCTAACTTTTTCCAACTTACAAATTCTTCAGACTCATTCCAGTTTTTTCTACTCCGTAACATGTTTCAGTTTTTTCCAACGACTTAAAAAATTTATTTACATATGTTGAATTTACAATATCATCATATATAGACATACAATAGGGAATGAGATCCATCCAGGACCTTATGCTAAATATAAACGTCTCACACTACCTTCGCCATGAGTCGAATTCGTCCACAACGCCCTTTTGCACCTCCTATTAACCACTTAGCTATGCCCCCCGGGTCTAGTCTCTACAATTTGCAGATCAAGTTGACATTTTGCGGAGAACATTAGAGGCAAACATATTTTGCTGTGTCCTATATAGAACTGCGCACAGACTAGGGAAAATAAAAACTTGTTTTTGAATCTGAATGGTGAACTAGCAATAAGTGTCTGCCTGACCTTTTAGTGTGATCCATTAGTTGAACCCCACATTGTCCTTGAATGGACCTGAATCTTGTAATAGCTTCATCACAAGTTTAACCTGTCAGACAGAATAAGATGAATGAATTTCTTGAGATTCTGTGCATGTTATTTGCCAAGTATAAGTTCACAAAAATGATAAAACGAGTAGATATTGGAATGAAAAAAAAAATCCTTTGCTTCCTCCGCAGTCCGCCCCTAAATAAGTTTCATGATTTGACTCCACGGAGTTCAAAAGCAAAAAGCATATGATTACAATTTGTTTATACGTGGTAAGAAACAAAAATGACATGACTCGGTGCGCATTCCTTTTCTTAGAAGGAAAGTGTGAAGTTTGTTTTGGGATTGCCACAAAAAACATTAGGAAGATTTGTTTTGGATTGAAAAGAAAAAGGGTGAAGTTTATTTTAAGAGCATCTCCAACCACACTTACTAAAGTCATTTTTTAGCATGTGAAAACTGGTATAGCAAGCCATTTTGCATTGTCATCAACAACCTTCTCTTGCTATAATTTAGCAAACATTAGTTGTATATTATATTGTTTTCTATATTATAGTACACTATTTATAATAATTTTTAAAATTTATTATTTTATGTTATAAAAATTAAATAATACTCTATACGTATGCAATTTAAAAATAATAGTTTAAAATAAAATAATACTCGTACTTTTTTGTAATATGTAATATAATGTTTTTGGCTTGCTAACCCAATCAGCATTTTTCTTCTTCTTTTTGGTTTGCTATATCTTACCAAGATTGTTATTAATAGCAAGTCATTTTCATTTTCTAGCAAGCTTGTCAAAAATTGGCAAGCCCTTGGAGCATGAAACTTTGCTTGGCTTGTCAAATTATAGCATATAGCAAGCCATTTTGGCATGCTTGGAGATGCTCTAAGATGAAAAAAAATGAGAATGTGAAGCTTATTTTGGGACGGGCAAAAAATGAAAATGTGAAGTTCTTTTGGGGAGGAATGGATGGAGTATTGAACTGAATTTTCTGAATAATACCTTAAAAGATGAGTAAAATTGTCATTTGTCTTCTTTTTTGCTATTTAAATTTTAAAAGTGACTATGGTGCTAACATATTTTTTAATCACTTGTTAGTTGTTACCCTAATGCGGGTCAAAAAGAAAAAGATGTGGTCGAGACTCTAATTCAAAACATGAGCAACAACCACAACAAACCTAGTAAAACCCAAAAAAAAGTAGAGCAGGAGGAGGGTGTGTACGCAAAGCCTACCTCTACTCAAAAGTAGAGAGCTTGTTTTCAAAAGACCCCAAACTCAGAACATAGAAGTACAAACAAAGTAAGCACACATAGTGCCACAAACAAAGTAAGAGCACAATGACATGTTAGCATACATGCACAAGGTACGAGCTAAAGTAAAAAAACTCCAACAAAAACTACATACTAAGGTCCAATGATTTACCCAAGCATTCTATTCCTAGACCTCCAAGCATTCTTATCTAAAGTTATATCCTCGATTCCTCAGTAAGATATCCTCGGTAAGATCCTGAAGTCGTAAATCTTGTCTAATCACCTCCTTCCAACTCTTCTTAGGTGTACCCCTACCCTTTCCCATGCCCACTACCGCAAGTCTCTCACATCTCCTCACTTAGGCCATTGCAGATTTAAACTGCTTCTCCTCACATGTCTAAACTACCTCAGCCTCAAAACATAAACAAAAAAAAGATGCATCGTGTATAATATGGAAGAAATTGAACAAAACATCTCAAAATGATGATGTGCATGTTGATTGATTTACCAGTTCTGCAAAGCCAAGGTTGCTTGATGAACTACAATTTTGACAGACAAAGAATGCAAAATCACAACAAAAACGTTTTGGAAAAGTCACTGATTTGAACAAGTAAAAATCACCTGAGCAGATTCTTGTATCAAGAAATCTCCAATGGCGTCCCTGAAATCTTCATCCAGAAGATAATGACTACTGTAAGTAGTGACTGGCAGATATCCCCTTTGGATTTTATGTTCCCCCTGAGCTCCGGCCTCAACTCTTTGAAGATTGAGTTCTATCGCAGCTTCAATTGCCTAAACCAATAAATCAGTAATCGAAACGAAATCGGTTCTCAGACACTTTGGGGGTGTTTAGTGTGATTGTTTTTTTAGAAAAATGATAATTTTGACAACATAATCTAAATGAATCTCATATGTGCTAGACCCCATTTGTGGTTGGGTTTACACAACCTATTGAGGAAATTGTGTATAACAACAACAAACCTAGTAAAATCCCACAACAATAGAGTTTGGAAAGGGTGTGTGCACAGACATTACCCCTACTATGAAGTACAGATGTTGTTTCCAAAGGCCGGCTCAAACACAGAAGCCCAGACAAAGTAAACAAGTAGCACATATAAAGTAAGAACACAAAGGCAAGAAACACAAATATCGACACTAGCAATGACTAAGCTACACATGCAATAGGCCAATAGCTACAGACTAAGCTAAAAGCACACGAGCATAAACTACAAACTAAGACTCAAAGGCCTATCAACCTACTCTAGTCCTAGATCTCCAGA
Organism: Cuscuta australis; assembly: GCA_003260385.1. Classification (NCBI taxonomy): domain Eukaryota; kingdom Viridiplantae; phylum Streptophyta; class Magnoliopsida; order Solanales; family Convolvulaceae; genus Cuscuta; species Cuscuta australis. The sequence continues at coordinate 3,537,584 of NQVE01000142.1, read as the reverse complement.
TGTTCGTATCTAAGATTACCCTCAATGAGATCTCGAAGTCATAATTCATGTCTAATCAGCATTAAGGAAATTGTGTAAACACAATAAATTAACGGAGGAGTTCCCATGACATTGGAACACCATGTCATGGGATGACCCGGGCCTCTACGGTGCCCCATTCGTAAAATTGACAATTCCTACCCCTAACCCCCCCGGTAAACCCCCCCAACCCGAACACCCCCCCCCCCCCCCCTTCAGCACCCCAAGTTAATTTTGACTTTGAAGTCAAAATTGACTCTAAAGTCAAAATTAACTTCGGGGGTGCAATTGACAAGGGTGGGGGTGTGTTCGGGCAAGGGGGGGTTTACCAGGTTAGGGGGTAGAACCGTCAATTTTACGAACGGGGCACCGTAGAGGCCTCGGGTCATACTGTACTAAGGTTAGGCAAAATCATATCAAAGTGTTGAGTCACATGAGAGAACTAAATAATAAAAAAACCAACACCAACAAACCTGGTAATAGCAAGCTTCAAAATGCAAGTTCGGAAAATATGCTTGTGGAAGGCACCCCCACAAGCGCCCGTATAATGTGTCCCCGCCAATAAGATTAAGAGCACCAGCAACAAGTTTGTCTCCTTCTTCAGCAACAACAAGCAGTACTCGGTCGCCTATATTTGAACCCATCTTATGGAAGAAATCTCTTGTTAAATAAGCATTACCCCACCTAAGAAAACATGATGCATCAATGAGGATGGCCGGTAGAACACTGTTATAGTGTATGAAACAATTGAAAGATGTTCAAGAGAATCAACCCAACTTGTTGTTTGTTGTGCTCCTGTAGAACTGATAGAAAGTGTCCCAGTGCTTAGCCTGCCAAGATATAGCAAGAAACGCTCTAACCAGTGACGGAGCCAGATTTTTTTGTTTTTGTGTTTTTGTGTTTCTTTTGGGGGGGGGGGGGAATCGGACTAGTAAACTTAAATAATAATTGGTTGAACACATTTTTTGTTGAGGCGTTGAGCTAATCTATTACTAGGTTTCTACCCCCTGTCACATAAAAATCTTCCGTGTGTGACTTTTATGGAATTCAAGAAAAGTCTTGAAAAGTGAAACAAATGTTGTTGGAATTTGTTCCGTGAGAATTTTTTTAGAGCCACATATTCTTTTCTTGTTTTCCTAACAAAAAATGTGACCTTTTTTAGGATTGACAAAAAGGAAAGAGTGAAATTTTTTGTGAGAAAAAGCAAGTGGTAATTTGGACTTTTTTCCTTGGGGGGGGGGGGGGGGGTCCTAGGTGCCGCTGGATCTAACTAAATGAGGAATATAATATGGGAGCAAAAATGTGCAAGTAAAATATGTCTGGCTAGTAGAGACGACTTTTTAAGATCAGTTTTCTGAATATATAAATAAGTACTTCTCTTAAATTATATATTTTACCTCTATAAAAGACACTACCTCCATCGTAAAATAAGAGTCTTGTTCTTAGGCATACTTTTTTTCCTCAAAAAAAAAACCTCAATTGAATAAAACTGCAAACAAATATAGTTTTCATCATATTTAATGTTTTTTATGGTCTTACGCTCAAATTAAATTCACACTTTCATTTTTCCCATCCCCAAAAAAACACATTTCATTGTATTCTTTTTAGGAAAAGGAAAATGAAGCTCACAACATTTCCCTCTCATGAGTCTCATCTAAACAGCTTCCAACTACATTTCAACCGAAGAACTTGTTATGAGAATGGAGGGAATATCATATATATATATATATATATATATATATATATATATATATATATATATATATATATATATATACACACAGACACACACACACACATACATACACACACACACATACATACATACATATGTATACACACACACACAATATATATATATATATATATATATATATATATATATATATATATATATATATATATATATATATATATATATATATATATATCTGTGTGTGTGTGTGTGTGTGTATGTATATATATAAAGTGTCTTAAACAAGTTGAGTTTGATAAATTTACTTACAGAGAGTAAAAAGAGAAGTTTTTCAATTCAATAAAATCACTTTGAGTCTGGTTAAACCATTGTATGGCACTATGGCTGGAGCTTTTACCTTGATTTCATGTCCCCTTAAGCGCTTCATGGTCAGATTTTGTGCAGAAATCTGCAATAAGTTATTGCAGCAGGGTATAGAAAATAGTATGGCTGAAGTAAGACAACATGAATCTTGATCCCCCATCAGGACACGGTAGATGGGAAATTGTTAATGGCTGACCTTGTTTGGGAACAACTTTTTAAATGAGCGCTAGCATTTTGGATACTTTTTTTAATGTTGCAGATAACTTTGAAAATGCTAAAGCTAAGGGCAATGAGCACTGTTGTTAGATAGCCTTTTCAAAATGCTAGAGTTGTTGCCAAATGGGCCCGATGAAGAAAAAACATGGGAACCGACAGACCTTCTTTCGCTCTTGACGTATATTTTTCCTTTTACTTTGCTTCATGTCCATCAAAAATTCATCAAAGCTGAAAACAATAGTTAAACTTTAAGAACAATAATGCAGACAGAAATCACTAGACAATGCAATTGAGAAATGTACTCTTTGGCCCATTTTAGCATTCATATCAATTCTACATTCTTCACTTAATTTTTTTAGAGATAATTTTTCTACTGTGTTTAATACTCCCACAAACCCAAAAAAATCGCAATTGATTGGGCACGATTATTATATAAAGTGAAATTGGGTGGTTGAGTTATTTGCAGAGAACAAAAATATCAATCAAACAATTATAAAAAAGTGAAATGGGCCGGCATGTAATTTAGGAAAAGTATCTAAAATGAAAAGTGAACTCCCTAAAAACTATACTTTCTCCATCAAAAAAAAATATGTGCACGGTTTGACCAGACATAATTTTTAATACAGTGAAAACCGGGTGATTGAGACTGTTGCAGAGAAAATAGAGAAGCTAGGAATCACGTAAAATTTCCAAATATAGAAAGAGGCACATCTTTGGAACGGACCAAGAAGGAAAACACACGCACATACCTTTTTTGGGACATAGATAGTACAACACAACGAAAAGGAACTACTCTAGTCTCTGGATATTCAAATTTGCAAGTAAGAGGGTAGTTTTGCAGTAAAATATTCCCCAAGTGAAGATGGGACTGACAAAGAGGTATTTTTTTAATTAGACTCCCCCCTCCCCAAATAAAAAAATTAAAAAAAATGAACTCCATAATGTCATCCAGGACCAGCATGGAAAATAGCTTGGGAGGAGGTAATTCATTGTCATTGCCAGGAGTCAAACCTGGGCACCCCCTATTGACCAACTAAGCTAGCAAATTTGTTTCTTCCCCAACCTAGGGAAAGGGAGTGAACTTCTTCCCAACTCCCTACCCTTCACCTCACATAAATCAAACACTGTGTAAGGGTATATTTACAACTAAATATAAATTTTGAAAGACCAATTATTAAATCCATCTCAGCCAGTTAAGCAAGAAAGGAAATGGACTCACTTTTTGTAGTTACGGTTTCTCCAATGATACTGCATTCCAATCCTCTGCAGAAACCCCTTTTCCCCCAAATTCTCCCACTCATTTGTAGAGTTAAAAGTAATATGAAGAGATGACACCTTAAGCTGATATGGTCAATTTAAATAAATTCCAAAAATACACAAAAACATGAAATCTATTTTAGAAACACAAAAATATGAAGTCTATTAGCCCTAAAGGTGACGGTGGTGGGGGGCAAGATTTAAGCAGACCTTATCTCTACCCCCAAGGGATAATCTATGCTTAAAACAAAATGCCTGTAAAAAGCAATCAATATGAAGAAAAATGTATACCCGAACTGCCAAATCCTTCATTGCAGAAACTAGCACATTAAAAACTTCCTCCCGGTATGATGTGTTACGAACTAAAATCCTTGGACCAGTAACAGGAGTGAAGGGTATAGAGCATTGCAGTTTTGGATAATAGTTCAAACCATAACTGTAGTAAGCGTTTGCCCAAGAATGGTCAAACACATACTCACCATATGAATGGCTGCAGATTAGGATCAGAGCATTAGCAAACCGGCATTGATCAAAGATCAGCATGGGCTTCCATGAACTGGCAAAACAGAACAAACTACCTTTTAAGATAGAGAGGAATAACTCCTAAAAGATATCTTGATTCGTCCCAGGCAATAATGTGGTGTGGTATCCATCCCGTCTCCTACAAATGGATTTAAGATAAATTACAGAACAAAGGTTACAAAAATCTTTGACATATTTGGATGATTTCTTTGAGTACAATGACCTGACTTTTACTTTCACACCATATCTAACAGATCATTAGTGAAAAAGGATACATTCCTTATGGAATCCTTGGAGAGTGCTTTGGAGAAGAGCAAGGAGAAAAATGACCGAGACATAATGTGCAAGTTATATAATGGGGTGTGGAAGAATAACCATACACTTGTTGTCCATGATGAAGCTCTGTTCAAGAGGATATAACTCGAGTTAATATTGGCTTGAGTCCCTTGACTATTATTAGACTTGGTTTTGTCCTCGACTATGATATCTTGACTCATTAAGTCATCACACACACTCCATATTTGACCTTATATAAGATACGTATTTTCCCATTCACTAGAGTTAGACCCAAATTCAGACTCAATTTAGTCCTCAACTATGTCATTTGGGCATATTTCAAGTGTACAACAAATGTCCTTTTTAAATGAGATATGCATGACTGCATGAGGACTCATTGAGACTAAACTACAAACTCAAGAACCATAATCAAAAATACTGTCTTAGACTAAATTGAGTATTAGCATCACAATGATAGCACTCGTGTGGAAGGTCATTTCACTTCAGATTCCATGTTTCAAATTTAATGCTACAACAAATGAATATAAGACAACTTCTTAGCTCTTTCTTTTCAAACACTTCTACATCGGCGCATATGCGTATATTTGATAACAACAACCCAATAAGGTCCTACAACACCACAAGTGGGACCTGGGAGGATACTCTACCACAGCATGTAAAGGCTAGATATTTTTTTTTGAAAGACTACCAGCTCAAGAAGTATATATATGTGATAACACATGTAACGATGTAAATATAACATCCAAAAAATTGTACATATATGTCATTGGAATAATGGATGAGAACCTTTACTGCACTCCTAGATTCCTCTAAGCTTGATAGAAAAGCATGGGTAAGAAAGGGATTAAATTGCTGAGGGCCAGTTGCATCAAGACTGCATGCATCCCATTGTTCTGCTGAAACCTCTGAGATAGAGGAAGCCACAGAAATGGATATCTTCTTTTCGGAACTGTCCGAGTCTCCCTAACATTAATTTCAACACATTACCATTTGAAAGGACGATAGAAAACAAACATCTAGTCTTGGGGATTAATATATGAAATAACCTTTGATCCTCTCCCCTTCAAAGATAATTCCCCCAATGTAAGTTCATTCCTCACCGCAGGCTGTGTGGTTTTCCTTGGACCCCAAAAAAGTGCTTTGACATTGAATTTACAACTCGAAATGCTGAAAAATCGCCCAGGACAGGATTTCCGCTACATTATGAAAATTAAAACAATGGAGCTAAAAGAGTCACCATTAACATTTTTTTTTATTTTCGGACACATAATGGACCAAATCAAAACAGCACATTAAAACCATTGCTTCTTATTTTCTCTGAAGTTTGGACAGTAAATGCACAAATGCATGTTTGGTCACCGCAACAGTGTTCTGTTTTCACAAGGTAAGATTGAGTACATATTGACACCCCTCGGACCCCAACGGAGTTGGGATTATACGGGGGACCGTGCTACAGTCACACCAAGCTTCACACCATATGTTTCAAAGACATGCATAGAGACAATCATTGTCTGTGAATGTCATTAAAACACATGGGGTGAAACTTGGGTGTTAAACTAGATTTACCCCTTCCTCAAATTAAAGTTTTTCCAATACTAAACGGTGTATTTGCAGTGAACTAATCCAAATGCTTCATAAATTACATATCAAAAAGCAATTAGAGGAGGGAACATCAACCAATCTACAGAACAGTGATTAATTCCCTGGATGCTAAATTACTTCGTAGAATATGAGTCGGAAGATATTATCTTATTCAAGGAAAAAATTGCTAAATAGGAAACCGATTGCTGTCAATAATAACGTCGAAACAATGATGAGTGATTTATGAGTATATTCAGAAGTGAAACAGAAATCATTAAAGGAGTATGCGAGTGTGGCTTGTGTGGAGTGTGAACAGGTAGATCATGGAGAGAACATTAACCGCGTGAGGTGGCTTGTCACCGAGAAACAGAAAAATCGCCGGCGCCGCCGCGGCCGCTGCCATGAAAGATTGAAGGCCGTCCCGGGCTAGGGAAGACGGACACTTCCGTATATTATTTGACACAAATACTGAAATACTCGCTTAATTTCAAAAAAAATAATGTAGTAATTATATTACTATAATATTTCAATTAAAAATTATCCTAAATAGAACTGAAACATAAAGAAAAATATCAAAATAAAATTTTCATATTTTTTTCTCGAAATAGAACTTTACACTGTAGTAATATAGTTGTAATGTGGCACTATATATGTACACATTATTATACTTTTTGATAATGTACATGACCATCAAACCATGTTTGGTAATTTAAATGCATTAAGTCTTATTTTAAAAATAAATACATGGAAGTCATATTTAGTATATTTTCAATGTTTTAGTCTTCTATGGTCTTTATCCCTATTTCAATATTTTTATTTATTTATGTAATTTCATTGATTATATGATAAGATAAAATATTCTTTCACATCATATTTTACATAAGACTTGATTTAATTTTAAAATATATAATTTATACGAAATACTTTTTATTCTTGTACTCTTTGTGTGGTAGTCATTTCATTGAATTTGGGGGTTCTATGACTTTAAAAAATTAGTTTTTTGAAAAATTTATCTACAAGCAGCGTTTGACATTTGTGTTTTAAAGCAATATGTATCATTAAAATGTTATCCAAAATGTTAGCGCTAATCTGTAACATTTTCCCAAACAATCACAACATCTTAAATTTTTTAGCTGATATGGTGTTCGACGACGCAACGCCCCATCAAATCACCCACTACACTTCGTCTAAATAACTTAATTTTAAATTATATTTTACAACGTAAGTCACAATATCAATTTCTTTTTGGGATGTTGGAAATAATTTTTATTTAATTATTTTGTACTAATTAAAATGTATATATTTAACAGACTATTGAATCTTATGCGTTTTAATATATAAAAAATGTATAGACATATACTTAGTACATACTTACATTATTCTAATGAAAACTAACACGAAGTCATTTTTTAAAAAAATCATATTTGTTAGTGGGCGTTGCGTAGTAAGCATGATAATATAATGAATGCAAAGAGGTTATGCCTGAATTTAATTTCTGACAACTACATTGAAAGAGAATTATACTAATTAAGTACTTTTATTCAACCCTACTTTTATTTTCCTATTTATTGAAAGTGTTTCAAGAAATTATATTAATATAAATACTTTTGTCAATAACATAATAAGTTAAAATGAATTTTACAATTTCGTTAATTTGTAAGATTTCAAAAATATTATAAAATTCTATTGTAAAGTATTTTTTTTATCAAGAATAAGTCACAATTTAAAGTATCTAAAACTCTTAATCAAAATATTATTTACATTTCATTTTTTTGAAATAATTCTAGCTTTTAGGTTCTTATTAAATGACGGCAATTATAAAAATTAATGAAAATGAATAAAAACAATGCATAGTGCATTTACAAGATTGAATTAAACTAGGAAGAGAAAATGAAAATACAAAGTTGTATTTATAATAACATATCATTGGTAATAAGAATGAAATAGAACTAAAATAATATTAAATCTTTCTTTCTGGTCTCGCCAAAAAGTTACGGAGTATTTGTTTTTAGAATGAATGGACTGAAATTATACTCATCCTCAATCTTTAGACCAAAATCGGTCTATTCGTTTTTTTTTGTCCAATCCAGTTGCGGTTTGATTTCTGATCCAACTTGGATTTTGTCTTCTGACTATAGCGGGTAAAAGTCCTCTAAATGTAGTAAAAGTGTTCGTAATTTCACTTTTACAATTAAAAAAAAAAGTTAAAAAGTTATGAGTAAAACTTTAGTGTGAGGATCTGTAGGTTTTTTTAACCTTTAAATATTCAAAGTAGATTGTTATGATTGATATATCAAAATTGAAAGAAAATGTGCAACAAATTGTGGCGCTAACCTTTTTAAAATAATAAAATTAAGTCTTTTAAAAATTACTTCATATATTACTAGAATTAGGGACATAACTTAATTATGCATACCTCGTTAAACTCCACTAAGCAATATCTTTTTGTGGACAAAAGGAGTAAAAAAGTGATTAATTACTCATTACTATATTATTATTTTTTGAATAATAATAAAACTAGTACAAAAAAATATTGATCTCTTCATAGTTTTTCAATCTATTAAAATTTATAGAGTTAATGTTTTCCTCACACTATTAATTTTTTTCTTGGGAGGCAGTATAACTTTTAAGTGTAGAATTTGTGATTGGCAACAAAAAATAAAAAAGAGACAACTTTATTGAATGCCAAAGCTCCATCAAGAACAAGGACAATATAGTCAAACCACAACAAAGCACCATCCAACGAGTGATAGGCATTACAAATCATCCTTCACTCTAATGCATGGTAGTAGTAATAAAAAGATTAAAAAACTTAGCATCAAAGTAAAATAAAAATAACCGATTAACCCAACCTTAAGACATGAAAAGTCCAAAATGCCCCCAACCCAACACCCCACCCATCCATCATCCCATTTCACTCTTCAGCCTTCTCCGCCGGAACTTCACTCCCGGCGGCGGGGGCTTCCTCCTCAACCTCTTCCACGGCAGCAGGGGCGGCTTCCTCGGCTGCCGGAGGAGACGGAGCTTCTTCTTCTACTTCTTCACTGTTGGCTTCAACCACCGCCGGAGTTTCCTCCGCCGGCGCGGCTGCTTCCTTGACTTCCTCGACGGCCGCCTGCTCCTCTGTTTTCTCCTCTGCTTCCACCACTTCCTTGGTCTCAACCGCTACTTCCTCTGCCACCGGCTCGGCTTCCACTTCCGCTTTGGGCAGTGGTGTTTCTTCCGCTGGCTTTTCCGCCACGGGCTCCGGCTCGGCGGCGGCTGGTGGAGCCGCTTCCACCGCTGCCGTGGGTTCCAAGACGGCGGGGCTCACCTCAAGCTCTGTTTTAACATTCTCTGTGATTGGTGCTGGAACTGATTCAACCTGCAATCAATAATAACTCAACGAAAAATTGTTTTGGTATGAAGACTAATGAGACTAATTAAAAGATAATCCAATGAAAAGATATAAATATTTTAATAATTATAGTAAAAAAATTGAAGTAAGGTAGAAGAAGTTTAGTTTTTTCCAAGCATTAATACTAAAGTTAATTGGTGCCAAATGGGATCTTAGTCTATATATCTATGGACATCTATATTTTATTTATTCATAGATTTTTTTGTGTTACTTGTATATATAAGCTATGTTATTGGGGTGCATGATCATACTTTCTCTTGTAAACTTTAAGACAAGAAAAAAAAGTTATGAAAAAAAAACAAATGATCATAAAGAAAACTAATGAATTTAATGAGGAAATTAAAAGAAGAAGAAAAATAAGGTGAAGCTAAGATCACCTCAACAGAAGCCATTTTTTTAAGTGAAAAGGGGAAAGGAAAAATAATGAAAGAAGAGAGTGAGTGATGAGGTGGCTAAGTTTATGTGAGATTGTGAATTGGTTGATGATGGGATGAGAAGAAATGGGCTATATGAGAGAGCTTTATATAGGGCTCTAAAACCCACTTTATTTCATTTTAAATGTTTTTTTAATATAGAATAATTTAAGAATAAAAAATGAAAAAGTGGAGAATATGTGGAATTAATTAAAGAAGGGATAGATGGGATTATTAGACAACTCATATAGTCACTGGGCATAAAGGGAGTACAGATCAGATTTAAGGTGTTGTCTAGTTGTATATGTTTTCATGTTATTTAATTTTATACTCCCTCCGTCCCTAAATAAAGTTCCATTTTTGTCTTTTTGAGGATTTAAGGAAGGGATATTTTGGTGTTGACTTTCCAAATATACCCTTGATGTGATGTGTTAAAGTAAGATGTGATAGGTAGATTATTAGTAAAAATGTATGATGTGATAGGTATGGTATGAAAAAGTAAGGGGTAAAAGGGGTTTTTTAAGAGAAAAGAAAAGTTTATTTAGGGACAAAGAAAAAACGAAAGAGGAACTTTATTTAGGGACGGAGGGAGTATTTTATATGCCCCTCAAAAAAATAAATATTACTGCCATTCTCTTTTCTTTTTCTTTAAAGACTGTTAAAATTTAAAAGATTGTTAGATTTTCTCTCTCATATATTCCGTATTTAATAAGTCGCTTTATCCTTTTTTTATGAAAAGAAAAATAAAAATTTTACGGAAGAATTTACGTAAATAACACTAAAATACAATGACTTTCCCTAAATAACACTGCATGTGTTTTTTTCCGCACTTTTAGTCATAATCTATTAGTCATTATTCAAGTAAATGTTCGTCATCACTGGTCATTATGAAATTATTAAGTGCTATCTAGGAAATAAAATAATTTAAGTGTTATTTAGAGAAATGACTTAAGTTTTAGTGCTAATTAGTACAAATATATCAAACTTTACATTTCCTTTTCAGACGAAAATATTACTCCCCCCGTCCCAAAAAGAATGGGATGGTTTGACTTTTTAGGAAATTAAGGGAGGGATACTTTGGTATTAACTTTCCAAAAATACCCTTGATGTGATGGCTAAAAGTAGGATGTGATGGGTAGATTATTAGAAAAAAGGTATGACGTGATAGATAGGGTATGAAAAAGTAAGGGGTAAAAGTGGTCTTTAATAGAAATGTAACGAACTTTATGGGACGCAGTTTTTTCTAAACGTAACAAACTTTTTGGGACGGAGGGAATATTATACTTCATTATGCTGCATGTAGGTGCACATGGAACATATATTATCTTTTTTCTTTCTTAAAACTTTCTTTAGGTTCCACTCCACATGTTCATAGAAAAAATAAAATTGTATAATTGAATTTAATTTTAGAAATAATAAAAAGAATTTCAACTACATAAATTATTGTAAACCGTATTTTAAAATGAATTGATACTTTGAAAAAAAAGCAACCAAAAACTAAGGGAGAGTGGAAAGAAAAGTTTAAAACAGATGATTTTTTAAAGAAAAAAATACATAGAGATAAATATTGACATATCTAGCATGGATCCCTAAAAAGTGAGTGTTAGTGAGTATTCTTTGGTGCACGTTGGGTGCATATTATTTTTGTACACTTTTCCACATAAAAAATTTTTTTATTAAAAAAATAGATGATTATTTAAATAATAAGAAAATGATGATTATTTAAATAATAAGAAAATGATGATTATTTTGCTCATATATAGGTCTACGATGGAACTTAGGTCCACCATAGAGAATTTGATCGATTTTATAATATTATCCTCAAATGCTAAAAACGTAAACAAAGAAAAAATCACACCAATGCTATCAGATTTGGTCGATTTTATAATATTATCCTCAAATTTTCTTTTGCACACAAATACTCCGAGAAAAATACAGATTTTGTGTAAAAATAACAAATAATGCTTTATAGCTTGAATGAATAGAAGAGGAATACAAAGTATGTATTTATAGGTGGAGGAATATATTCTAGAATCCTCCACATTAATGACTAATTATATAAGGTAATATTATATAATAATAACTCTAACTATAATAGGTAACAACCATAATTATAATATATAATATTAAATATATTAAATAATTGATATATTTAGCATGCTCCCAACGTCCTGAACGGTGAAAATTGAACGCCAACTTTACTTGAATCGTGACCATAATTGTAATCAAAAGCTAGAGGCATATTTTCGGCTAGAGTAGACTGAATGCATCCGGCCTAGAAGAGAAGAAGAAGAAAGATTGTCAGGAAAGAGATGTGAAGGTGTTGATGAGGAGAGGAGAAAAGCCGCTGCGAACAGACTCATGCTGCTGACGTCGAAAGAGAGAGAAGGTTGACGCGCGCTAGAGTTGTGCGCGACTGGGTTAGAGAAGAAACACAAGGAATGAGGTACTGCCAGAGATGCATGTTGACCGAAGATCTACCCACTAAGCAGGTTGAGGTGATGATCTTGGCGCCAGTAGTTTGGTGGAGTAGGTGTCGCCGGTCAGAGCTGCGGCGCTTAGGAGAAGAGGATGGCGTTAGAGATGCCGGTGATTATAACAGAGTTTTTTTGTATAACAAAAAAACTAGAAAACTTTGTTGTTTTAGGAGATGGTGAAGAATTTGGGTCAGAGGAAAACAGTGATCCGGCGGGCGGCAGTTAATGGCGGTGCCGCCCGCCAGAAGCGAAAGCGGAGAAATTTAGGTTACCAAGAACGGTGGCTCTGATACCATGTAAAAATAACAAATAATGCTTTATAGCTTGAATGAATAGAAGAGGAATACAAAGTATGTATTAATAGGTGGAGGAATATATTCTAGAATCCTCCACATTAATGACTAATTATATAAGGTAATATTATATAATAATAACTCTAACTATAATAGGTAACAACCATAATTATAATATATAATATTAAATATATTAAATAATTGATATATTTAACACTTTGAATCGCTACTCTAGCCCAACTGCTCGACAAAGTCAGTTTCAAGCTTAATTGATTTCGTTGAATTATTTTCACGGATATGACATCTGAAATGATTAGTTGATAGCATGTCTAAAGTAATTAAATTAGATATAATTTAGGGGCTGTTTGTTTCAGTCTCTTAATGGTTCAAATGTTTGAATAGTTCAGCACTTAATGGTTCAGACTGTTTGTTTCAGCCTCTTAATGGTTCAGATGTCTGAATGGTTAAGAGATTTGCCTCTGAATGGTTAAGTATTATACAGAGTCTGAATGGTTAAGACCTCTTACCTGAATTGATCAGACATTTGTCTCTGAATAGTTAAGCAATATACTATTTCTTAATGGTTCAGACCTCTTACTAGTTCAGCACTTAATGGTTCAGACCTCTTATTGGTTCAGCACTTACCTATTCAGAAATTGTCAAACAGTCCCTTAGACTTTTTTTAATAACTTAATAAAATCCAAATTAGGTCCAATTTAATCCTATTACTTTATAAGTTATTTGAAAAAATTCGATGATGACGGATTTAATTTCATTACTTTAGACTGTTGCCAACTAATTATAATTTATGGTTTCATGTCAACTAAAAATAATTTCACATAATTTTACTTGAAGCCGAATCAATCGAACTTGTGTACCGATGTAAAATTTGATATTTTTTTAGAATATTGACTTGTAAAAATAATATGCAGCCATAGTGCACTGTAGGAACACTCTTTTAAAAATCTATCTAACGATAATTTTAGCATTTTTGAAAAATTATTGCTAATTGATAATATTACTCCCATACAAAGCCTTAATGGCTTAGCTTTTAAAAAATTAATATATGTGTGTGTGTGTGTGTGTGAGAGAGAGTGTGTGTGTGTGTTCAGTTTTAGATTTTTTGTACGATAAATTATCATGTACCACTCGCAGAAAATGTACTTTTCGTTCAGTAAGGTTTTTGTGGTTTTTTGTTTGGTTGGGTTTTCATGATTTTTTTTTTTAAATAATTAGGATCAATCCAATTTTATACCGATGAGTCACATTTTCATGACTACGTATATAAGCATGATAGGTAACTGGTTGTATGTACAAACGCCAATGTCTATACTCTATAGGGAAAAAATGGCAATGTCACATGGTGGTGTCCATTTTAATTACTACATACCAATATATATAATGAAATATTTGCACTAAATAGCATTAAAACTTAAGTCATTTCTCTAAATAGTACTTAAACTGTTTTATTTCCTAAATAGCACTTAATAATGTTCAGTGATGACGAACATTTATCTGAATAATGACTAACGGATAATGACTAAAAGTGCTACATTGGAAAAAAATACATGTGATACTATTTAGAGAAAGTCATTATATTTTAGTCATATTTACGTAAATTCCTCTATCTATATATAATTTGCAACCATCTAGTGTTTTGTGCAGTGAGGGCTTGGAAATCTAGTGGTTTTTATAAGTTATTTTATTTTACTATGAAAGTTTTAGTTGTGGAGTTGGTATGTTTGTGTGTCAATCCTTTATAATTTGATCAAGATTTTGTTCATTAATATTATTTTGTAAGAATTTGAAAGTAATTATTATATTACACCATCCACATATGCATGATTCATCCACAAGAAATAATGCATGAATTTGTACATGGAAGTGAAAGTTTAGAACCTTTAATTTAGCATTCATTTGGTTGGACTAGAGTGGAATAGATTGGTGGGAGTGGATGCTATCTTTTTTAAACTCTGGAAATATTTTGGTCCCTCAACTATGTTTATTGCTCTAATAATCTTAAATTAGATATAGTTTCTTCAATTTGAAAAGTATATGTTATTATCTAATGACAATGTATAATTTTAGATCAAACTGCTTAAATTTAATTTTGATCATTGAAATAGACTTAAGACGATAATTTTGATTGAAAACGATGTTTCCAAATAAAGATTGATGAGTAAATTTAGATTTGAGGTAAATTAGTTTTTTAAGCAGCCCATCTAATTAACGTTACAATTACTATTATGATATTTTGATTAGTTTTGTTTATTTAAATATTTCCATTTATCATTTAATAAAATAAAATATTCTTATCACTGATTGACTGGTAGAAGTTTTGACGAGTTTTTAAATACGTAATTTGTAAATTTTATTTATGTATCAATTTGTAAATAAAATATTTTTTAAATGTTAAAATTTTGTATGTTGTTCAAAATGAGACGATAAATTAGAAATAGATGGAGTATTATTATTTTTGAAGATGCAGATGATTTATTCATGGTATGTTCTTTTTTTACGTAAAAAATATACGGCTTAAAACTAGCTGGAAATTAATTAAACAAAAAAAAAGCTTAACGAAATTAGAATTGCTTGAGCTATATGATTGTAATTATAATTATACTACTCAAAAAATGTGATTGTAATTATAAAGTAGTGTTGAACTGAAATGGATCTAGCTTAATTGAATAAAAGATAAGTAAAATATTTTGACTATATGTTCTGGTCATCATTATGAAAGTAAAATTTATAAATGCATTGAAAATAAAGGCATACTCTAATTATACTCTTTGTTTCTGACTTAAATAATTATTATAATTTTTTTTTGATACGTCATTTGTTCAACGAATCTGAACATAGATCATATCCATATTTATTAGACTTTGGGTGTATGGCAATATAAAACCTTTTCATCGTCCACGATAAAAAATTAAACTTTTGATTGAGTTGATTATCTTACATGGTACTCCATTTGTCTACTTTAATCGTTGCATTTGGAAGAATGTGCAAAGTTTTATCATCTTTTAAAAAGATTTTATTTACTAATTGGCATAAAACTAAGAAGCCCAAATTATACATTTCAAAGCAGTATTAAAAGTTCTACAAAGTAATAAATACATTAAATATTTTGTTTTATCAAATGATAAATAAAAATATGCACACAAGCATAAGTTAGATACAAGTTTAGAAATTTTAATATTGACGTATAAAAATAAAATATAAATTACTTTCAGATACAAGTAAGAAAGATCAAACTTTTGATTAGATTGATCTTTAGGCACAATATTTCGAATAAAGAAAACATAATTATACTCCGTAATAAGTAAATTTGTACCATTCAAAAGCAAAGATCCAAGGCATAAAAACGGGCATGGCATGATAAAAAAGCATGATGGGGATGGGAAATGTTTCATGAATTCGGGTAAAATAAGGCCACTTGTGATGATGACGTCAGGGGGAAGCCTCCAAAAGAACGTGACACATAGGCCGGTGGGTTGGGGCCCACGGCTCACAGGGCAGCGATCATTACCGTGAGTGCATCTGACGTGGCATGTCCCTTTAATAAGAAAAAGAAAAACCATTATTTTCCAATCAGGTCCTGTGGCCCTTTTTACGTGAAATAAGGATTGTCCACTGTGGCATGTGGGCCCCCCTCCTTGCCAACTGTTTGGTGCTTTCCAGATAGCGCTTGTCCCCGCCGTGGGCCCCTCCTTCACGCCGTCCTCATTCTTCTGCCACGCTGGATTTTCCATTTTTAGTAATCGGTAACAGCTAAGACACGTGTCCGCATTACCATTTACGGTTACTTTTAACCATTTCAAAATGTTTCCTATCTCTCCCTTATCCTTAAATATTTTTTCTATTTTTATTTACAAAGTATACTAGTTTTAATTTTTATTCAATTTATTTGAGTCTAGGTGTGAGTTAACAAATAAAATTTACTCCCTCCGTCCCTATATAAAGTTCCATTATTGACTTTTTGAGGATTTAAGAGAGGGATATTTTGGTGTTGACTTTCCAAAAGTACCTTTGATGTGATGTGTTAAAGTAAAATGTGATAGGTAGATTGTTAGTAAAAAGGTATGATGTGACAGGTAGAGTATGAAAAAGTAAGGGGTAAAAGGGGTTTTTTAAAGAAAAAGAGAAGTTTATTTCGGGACAAAGAAAAAACTAAAGAGGAACTTTATTTAGGGACGGAGGGAGTATATATTGATAAACTAAATCAAAAGTTATATAAAACAAGAGATAACAATATTATATTATTTTATCATGCAATTAACAAAAATAAGTAAAGAAAATGATTAAAGTTTTACTGTATGAACTAATTGCATTATTTTATCATGCAATTAAAGTTTTACTCGAAGTGATTGAGCCCAACTTGATGAGTCCTGACCGACATATTTGTCACTGTATGTGTGACTCACAGTTATTTTCATTTTGTATTACAGAGTATTTCTTTTTAACATCAATATCAACAAAGAAAATTATGTTTCTTAATTTTCATGCTTTACCCATATTGAAAAGATTCAATAGGTAAAATAAATTGGACTGAGGGAGCAATATATTGATTGATTAATTAGTGCAGTATTATTATGGAGTATTACGTATTGGAATTCTTCTTTTCTTCTATCCTTTTCACAACTTTTCTACCCTTATCTTAGTTTGAATTATTATTTCTCTTTGAAAGCGATTCAATATTTTACTTTGTTCCATAAAATCATTTTTATTTTCGACAGTCGATCCCATAAAATCATTCAAAGACGAAAAAAGTTGCATCATAAAAATATTAATTTTGATAATATTTTCTAATTTTATTTCAACTTTATAGTACTGTAATAAATTAGGATATGATGTGTATATTATATGAGTCATAATTTGAAAATAATATCAAAATTACTTTTTTTTTGAGTATATTCTTTTTTATTTTTGAAAAATTTTATAAGAGGGAGGAAGCTAATTAAGGTGCGAAAGCAAAAATTCAAGGGCGAAAGGACAATAATAGGGTGAAACGACAATTTATAATGATGTTTGGTTTGTGGACGTGGGAAATATAAGCAATTAGTTTCATTATTCGCTCCGTCTCTAAAAGATTTGTCACGTTTTAATTTTTTGGTCAAATTGTAATACTTTTTGACAGTGAATTAAATATAATTTAAAATAATTAAAAATTAGATATTTCAAAATTATATTTTACAACAAATTTAATTTTACAAAATTTACATTATAACTAAATATACTTTTTTTCATAATTCATAGTAAAAAAAAAGGGAAGGGGACAGGAGCAGGGCATGCAGAATGAACGTACGTATGATGGGTGCAAGAATCGAAGCTATACTGGAATTTGGATTTTGGAAGGTTCTGTTTGGCTTCCCCATTTGGATGGGGATAGTACTAAACAATGTTTTGAAAACTCGTATATGTAGGACTGAAAACTGTAATTGTGTCGGGAATTAATCAAATAGATGAGTTAGAGAATTAATTCCCAAGTAGTGAACATTTTGAAAAAGGATTCCCAATCAGTGCAATACACCAAAGTCAGTTGAACAGTACACGAAAATCAGATGAACAGTAGTACTCTTTGTACCCCATTGTACCTAAAATGGCATTTTTCACCCAATTTAGCATTTTTTCACCCGGGAGTATGTATTTTATTTTGTTAAATTTGTTTAAAACTTTGGAACTCAATTTTTAAATTCAACGTATATTATATTCAATTTCTTTAAATTTTTTGTTCTATTATTTAATATAAGCTTTTAGCCAAAAATTTAATTTATTATGTTCATTATATCTAATTATTTGACTTCAAAGAGGCAAAAAAATCAAACTATGATGATTTTTTTTTTGAGAAAATTACTAAAATAAAATCAAAACAAAGTTGAGTTGTTTCTTAAATTTCTATGTATGTAATCTATTTAGACTTTTTAAATTTAAATGTTGTAGAGTTTTAAATTTTTAAATGTAACTTCTAAATTTACTTTTGCACCTTACTCATCTAACTTTTCTCAACTATTACACCTAAATTAACTCAAATCATGTACCTAACTCAAAACTCACCTAACTTTACTCAACTACCACACATTTTCAATATCTTAACTCTACTATAAATTTATGGCACAAAATAATAATCTCTCACTACACAAATACAAATCACACAAATCTTTTTCACATTTCAAAGAAATGGACTCTCGTGCTAGCTTTATCCTTCTAGCCCATTGGAATGACGAGTTCAAAATTGTAGACAATGAGGTGGAGTACTCATTGCATGCAAATAAAGCCTTCGTCTTTGATCTTGAAGTCTCATTTGAACAGGTCCTCAATGAATTCCTCACTGCTGTTGGAGAAGAAGGTTTTAATTCCATCAAGAAAATTTGGGGGAAATATTCCAAATACAAGGATGGTGTATATGCTGCATCACGCCCTTTCCCAATTTCTGAAGAGCGGACTTGGAGGTGCTTTATTCAAAAGGCCACCAATCAATATGATGAGCTTGGAGGTACTTATGTATCTCTTTTGGGCAATAACGCGTGTGTGTTACACGCTTTTTTTATATTTTTCTGTTCTAAAACAAAAAGTAATATTTTAAGATTTATATTTTATTTATCTATTTTTCATTAATAAATTGTCTATTATTATAACAATAATAAATGAAATGAAAAAAGACACTACAAAAAATTGACTTTTTGTAACAAGGTAAATGTGACAGACTCTAGAATTTGCCACAAATACTCCGTTAAAAAAAGTATTTGTGGCAAAATTTGATGTAAGAAATGTATTTCTGGCCAAATTAGATCCCACAAAAAGTCAATTTTTTGTAGTGATAATTTTAATCTACACTAATTAAAAATACATAATATAAAAAAATTAAAATTTTTTAAAAAAATGGTAAGTTTTTGTTAATTAATAGAGTCAAATTAAAGGGTAGATGGTGTTGCTTTTCAACATGTCAGTCCGGCCCCAACTCCCAATATGTTAGTACTCAGTAGGAGTTTCACTAATTGGGAATGTATTTTCAAATTTTACCGTGATTGGGAAATCCCCCTATCAAATAAGGCCTCACACTCTCTTTATGTCAGTAGAGAGTTTCATCAATTGGGAATGAAATGTGAAATTATGCACTGATTGGGAAATGCCCCTGAGTTAGATCTGGTTTTAACTATCTCGTCATCGATTTAGTAATGAATAATTAATATTCTCATTGTGTTACTATGTACTATTACGGAGTATATTATATATACTCTTGGTTCCACTGTGTGTCTCGTTTTATCTTTTTATACGATTGATTATTATTTTTATCTCATACTCTCCCGTCCCAATTTAAATTACTTTTTTCAATTTACGATGTTTGTCTAAATTTATGGTGGGACGGAGTGATTATCATTTAACATTTTTGACATGCATTATGTTGAAATTATGTTGAAGTACCTTGAAGGATTCAATAGATAAGATTTCTTATCGCTATGTTTGGTTCAAAGAATTCAAATGGAAAAGAAAAGATAATGATCTTTTCTCATTTTCCTCACTAAAATATGAGGAGTTCTATTTTTTTCTCTCATAGTACATTTTATTTTCTCATTTTCTTTTCCTTCTATTTTTATTTTCTTTTCCTCTTTATCCAAATAAGAAAAAAAATTTCATCTCATTTTCTTTTCTTTTCTCTTTCAAAATCTTTGAACCAAACATAGTGTAAAAGAACACAAAAGATAATATTAATGTTTGAGAGACCAAAAGAGAAAAAAGGGTTTATTTGAAAACTATGACCCAAATCAACTCGAGTCGTTTCACTAGCCAATCTAGATGTTTTGGACTTATTAATAACTATTCAGAGTTTCTACGTGGGACCAATCAAAGAGACTGTCAGTTCGGTTTGATTCAGGTTTAAAATCATCGATTTTGAAAGCAAGCTCAAATTCTTAAAAAAAATAAAAAAATGGATGTTATAAAAGAAATGTTTGAGGTACACCACCAAGCCACCAAGGTCTACCCCATGTCCTCAAATTGGATGCCATATTTGAATGTGCAAATCTCTAATGAAAATTCCAAGCTTGCACTTGGAGCATTGTTTTCCTTTACCCTTTTTGCACAAAAGCAAATCTTTCTTTGAGAAGAATACTCAAATCTTTATCCTTACAACACACAAAGTATACATCTCAATCTAATTAGTTGATTTTCTCTTTCTTTCTTTCTTTCTTTCTTTCTTCAATCTTTGTGTCCATTTTCTTATGGGTTTGGTCTCTTTACCATTTCCTCACACAAATGGTTCTCTTTTCCAAAAACCAAACTACACTTGGTTTGATTTTGGATCGGGTTATTTCGGTTTGGTTCCAATTTAAATGCCCGCCCCTTTGGTGCAAATCAATCAAGATGTTCCAAATCAATCACTACTACAAACTCTGTTAGTGGATACTTCTTCACCATAGATGATACAGTACAAATCCTACATCTAGAGACTGGCAACTTACACCTAGACCGAGGCCTTCGGCATCATTCGTGCCTTAAATGAATACATATTTAGCCATATGACCACAATACATGATTAGGGTTGATTCTAATATTGTTAACCAGCTTAGTAAACTAAAAGAAGATACAGTTCAGCTTCAGGTCTGGCCATCTGCAAAACAATATAAACGTCACGAAAAAACATAGTAAACTTTAACAAAAATGTGAAGGAGTTTATAAATCGACATTTAACAGAAGATATTTGTGCAAAATGAAACAACTTGAAAAACTCCTTTTTTGAAGGGTGAATTTAATTGATTACCATTCTCTGGTGCAGAGATCATTGCGGATGGAACAGATGATCGCGCACCAACTTCTCATGTATTTCCATGGTAGAAATGCTTTTGCATCCAAACAGCTCCTGAAGTTTCGCATCACATTGAATCACTTTCGAATCTGTGGAGTCCTATGACCAGACAAGCAAAACAATAGATGACAATAAAGATGTTACCTTACTGACTGGCAAAGATATGATATAAAAAGTTGTGATATGAATGTATGAAACAAGGTTGCACGTATGGAGGAAGAGACTAATTTCTAAACAGGAAGACCAACATGGTTTTGTTTTTATTTATCATTTTTCTTTGGGTTAAAAATGCATATATCTAAAAGTACACGGGTCTTTGCGCAAATTCACCAAAAATCGCAGGAGGTAAAAGCTCTCTTTACACAAGTTAAGCACCACATTCTGTTTTGCCAGTCTAGATGTACTGCAGGCATGCAGTAAATTATTTGAATTATTACACAAACTCATTTAAATAGTTAATAAGCATGCAGTAAAATACTGACGTGTACTTTGCTTATAACTGGGAGAGTGAGATTTGAATAGAATGCCTAGCAAAAGCTGTTTTGCCCCATAGCTGCATGTGCAAATCTCTTACTAAAATTCCAAACAATTATTTGAATTATTACACAAACTCATTTAAATAGTTAATAAGCATGCAGTAAAATACTGACGTGTACTTTGCTTATAACTGGGAGAGTGAGATTTGAATAGAATGCCTAGCAAAAGCTGTTTTGCCCCATAGCTGCATGTGCAAATCTCTTACTAAAATTCCAAACTTGCAGCTAGAGCATTGCTTTCCTTTACCCTTTGCACAAAGGAAGCCTTCCCATGAGAATACGTACAATCGTCTCCCTTTAATACACAAAGTATACATCTCACTATCAAGAATTGAATTCTTTAAAGTATTTTCTTATGGGTTTGGTTTCTTTACCATTTCCTCCTCACACTAAAATGGGCACTAAATGGTTCTCTTTTCCATCTCAAGAACCAAACCCATATTTTCCCCTCTTCAAAACAGGCTCTTATAAATCTTTTGGAACTCAAACTGATAAGGTTTCTTCTTGTCAAACAATCTTCTCTGCTAAGAAGAGACTACTACCAGTAGCATGCAGTAATTCTCATGAAGGTTTACAAAAAGATGGGAAAGCAGTGGAAGCAGTCCTCAAACTTTATGTTGCAATTAGACAGAAAAACTTGCACGAACTTTCTAATATAATCGGAGAAGAATGCCGATGTGTTAGCAATTTTGCTCACAAGTTGAGACCTTTCCATGGTAAGAAGGTAAGACTATTGCTTATCTAGAAAGGTTTTCATCCCCTTTGGTCTCCTGACTAATAAATCATCCTGACTTTGGTCTTGGCTTTCATGTTTCTCAATTTCAGTGTATGATTATGAATTTCTTGCCACTATTGATATTTTTGGGCACTTATTTGCCAAATACTAACAAGGAATTGAAAGAACATTTGCTCTATAAGTGATCCAAAGAACCAAATGTGTCAAGAAAGTTATACCTGTGCACTGAAAATAAAAAGGATGGATACAAGTACCAAGATTGGGAATGACCTAATAATAGTGTGACGAATTGTGAAAAATGTTGATTTCATTATTTGTTTGCATTAAGTAATCAATTCATCCTCGTCTTTTTCAGTCACTTGACTCACTTATATGGCAAAATCCAACACAAAATTGTGTAGAAATTAGCCACATTAGTGATTAGAAGTGAGAACTAGGAATGACTTATAGTCGTTGACAAATAGAAAAAAAACCCACATTTGGTCCCACGAGTCCAAGACCATTAGGTCCTTTTTGTCCCTTTCAACTTTTTGATCACTTGGACATGCACGGATAATGAAAGTTGGAGACCAAAAGTGAGAATGACCTGATAAACATAGAACCAAGAGCGGAAAATTTATCTTTCAAAACGTTTGATGGCCATTTAATTTCTGCAGCAAGTACTCGAGTTCTTCTCGTCTCTGATTAAATCCTTAGGGAACAACATTGAGTTTGTGGTGCAGCCCTCGTTGCATGCTGGAATGGATGTTGGGGTTTCATGGAAACTAGGTAGCCAATCCTGTTTCTCAAAATGGATGTTTGGTTCATGGAGTGTTACAGTGTGACATTTCTTAGGTAATCTAACATCACTGTTATCTTAGGTAGTGTAATATTACCTTGGAAATATTTTAGACTATTCCAAGTTAGTCACATCCTGTGAACCAAACATCTTTAGGTAATTCCATATCCCTATAATCTTACATAGAATAATCATATTGCCTGCTCAAGGTAATCTCAAATTATCTGAACCTAATGGCATCTTATGTCTTCAGAATGCAGAAAGACGCATGCTCCTCTGGGAAAAGGTTTTAGCTTCCATATGTGTCATGTCTATCAAGGGAAGGTAATGATAAGGTAAAAAATTTACGTTTGTGGCATGCTACATCTAGTTTTAGTGTGGTGGATGATTGCTGATGCTACTAGCCTACTACATTCATGGAATCAGGAATGTGGAGATGTTTATGGAGCCACTCTTTCAAATCGAGCCACTTAGATTGGTAAGCAAATAATATTTTTGCATACTCTTACTTTCTTAGAGATGTGATCTCAGAAGTGAAAAAGTGTTTTTTTGCAGAAAATGATGTCTATTTTGATGCATGCAAAGGAGAAGATGAATTCTCAAATTGTTTTGAGAGATAAAACAGAGAGGAAGATCATGAAGATACTATGTGCTGTTCTCTGCGTGGTGGCATTTATGTTCTTTCTTGTAAAAACTAGATGTACCACAAAAAACAGAAAGTGGCTTGGAAGATAAATGCAAAATTCAGAAACTACTGTTCAGAACACAGCAATTTAGCACTGGTGGTTGATGCAAGTATGCAACATGTCATAACAGTTAAAGCTACATCAGCATGCTGAACATGCATTAAGAGGCAAAAGCAGAGACTTAAATACGCATTTTGTCCCAACTCCCAACAAGCAATATTCTTTTCTTTTTTTTTTTTTTTTTGCTGAAATTATAGGTTGCTGTAATTTTTTCTTATACATGTGTATTTTGAAACTATTGTTCAGAACACAGCAATTTAAACAGGTGGTTGATGTAATGTGTCTTAACAGTCAAAGCTAGATCAGCATGTTGAACATGCACTAAGAGGAAATAACTGAGACCTAAATACACAGTTTGTCCCAACTCCCAACCAGCAGTATTCTTCTTCTTCTTCTTTTTCCATGTGCATACAGCCATACAGGCATGACGCATTTAATTCTTCAAAATTTTACAAAATGAATAATTTAAATAGTTAATATGCATGCAATAAATGTATGCAACTGAGAGAGTGAAATTTGAAATTTTATCACGTACCACCTGGTCGTTAACCTTTATATACTCCAAGACACGCTGGAGTGCCTCTGATGGGAGCATCTCTCTTTCTGAAGATCCTAAGAAGTTGGCAAGAGCATCTGATATCATCACGGAGTGCGAGCTAGATTCTGAATTATTTGGTTCCAAATTAGTCTCCACCTTCAATCTTTTAACTTGTCCTGGTTGTTCTGCACATATTTCTGTAGACAATGTATAAGGCAGAAAAGCAACTATATTACACTGCATTTTTTGAATAAAATGTTTTTGTGTGCCAAACACAAGTTCCAGTATCAAACACAAGAAAATCATCAAAACATTTTTAGGAAAATATTTGCGTTAACAAAGAGAGTCCGAGCATAGGTTTTGTAGATAGAAAGTATACTCGTGGGATCAAGTGGGAGGATATGTTTCGACAGAAGCTTATTCATCTTGAACATATCGGTGCAATCTGTTTCAAAGACTAAGCGTAGGGCCTCATCACAGATGATTTTCCTTTTGTTTCCAGGATCCTGCAGGTTGTGGTTCCTGATGTATGCCCACAGCTGCTTCACAATCTGGTTTGGAAAAGAGGGGTGCATTAGTAATTTCTCCAATCAATCAACCGTTACCTTCAAACAAGGACTTAACCTCGGTTCTAGGAAGTGCCGGCTGACCAACAATGACCTCAAGCTCAGGTGTCACAGCGCAAACTTTGTTCAGCCCACCTGCTCCTCCTCTTCTTTTGGTCCCGGCAGTAGTAGTGGTAGTAGTAGTAGTAGTACTGGAATCAAATGAGCAAATACAGAAGATACTTATTTTAGCTCATCAATCACGCTAATAAATTTATCACAAGTCATAACAGCTCTTAACAGAGTAGCCTTAACCTCAATCTTCTAAGGTAATCTTTATCTTTCAAATATGCCCCTATTAAATGGTACTTCATTACAAGCAGTTACCTCAATTACAAGTAATGCTCATTTAATAGGAGCAATTATGGGAAAACAGATTAAATATGCATTGACAAGATAAAAATGACTTATAGATAAGGCCATTCTATACTTCATATAAATAGGACTTGAGGGAGTATAATTTTGGGATATGTTCAGATAATTCAGCAAATTTATCCATTTTGGCCATCCGCTCAGCCAATATTTATCTCATCAAATGGCCTTTAAAAATTCATGCGGTAAGAACATTGAAATTCGGGCATTTCATATGCCAGAAATCAGATTAAGAAGAATATTATGTGAAGTGTTATAATATAAGGAAGTAACGGCTCTGACTAATCACTATTGTGTTCTCTAAAACCCTAAAAATTGAATTGCTAGTTTTGCTACCAACTTGAAGGAAGCTTTAGGAACATAATGCTCTAATTACAAATAATAAAAATTTTATCTCTAATTATCGCAGGAAAAGCAAAAATGAGGCCTAAAATTAAGCAAAACCCAACCTTTCCTTGGGAGCCGGAGAAGCATTTTGAACCACATTCTGAGCAGCTGTGACCCGAACAACAGCAGGCCGTGGCGGCTGAGCTGGGGGCACTGGCTGCTGCATCGTCACTTGCAGGATCTGCTGCGGAAGCAGCGGCGGAGTAGTGTTGTGCTGGTAGTGCTGCTGCTGCTGCTGAAGGGCAAAGTGGGAATAGAAGTGCTGTTGGGGTTGGGTGGTTTGGAATTGGTGGTGGTGGTTCCGGAGGGCAAAAGGGTACATAGAGTGCATAGGGTTCTGCTGCGGCTGCGCCGCCGCCGGCGGCGTCTTTGATCGGAGGAGGTGGATCTGGTCGCTGATGAAGGCGGCTTTGTGAGAGAGGTCCATGCCGAGCTGAGCTTCCAGCTGCTGAACGACACCGTTTAGGGAGATGACGGCGTTAGGGTCTGTCTGACGGAGAACCGTCTCCACCCCTTTCGCTATCTCCTGATCAGACGCCATGGCTTAAAGCTTCACACACACAGTACAGAGTATATACACTTCAACGGAAAGTAACGACCACAAACTGATCTCTCTCTCTCTCTGATCTCTCTCTCTCTCTCCTTTCTTCGTCTTCTCTGGCCCATTTTTTATTTTATTTTTTTTCTGTCTATATATAAACCTAAATGACGGAAAACGCCCTAAAGTTTTATTTTTAAGCGGAGTATTCATTTTAGTAGTTGAAAAAAAAGTCTTATGCATCTTTCAGAATTGTGTTGGAGATTAGCGTTATTATTTTGAAAATGCTATCTACGAATAGCGTTTAATGTTAACATTTTGAAAATAATCTACAGCGTTAAAATCCTATCCAAAACGCTGACGCTATTATTTAACAATATTCCCGAACAGGCCCCTTTTTCGCCGTGAGATTATCATTTGAATTTGATTTTATACAGTGTTTAATAAAGTGAAATATGATTGATTGCGATTTTTGTACAGAAATTAAAACGGATATGAACTAAATATTTGTTTTCTTAAAATCAAAAAAAAGAAAATTTCGGAACAATCCAAATAAAAAAGAAGGAAGATAATTATGGAATATACAAGTAATTTGTAAGCACTCATATTCCATGTTAGTGCCCGGGACGTAGCTCAATTGACAAAGATCTCGAGTCGTTAAGGACATTCGAACTAGTGGTTTGTCGAGTGGAGAGTGAGAGTCACAAACAATTTGTGAATTCGGCTTCCCCGCAGGCAAGATTACCAAACAAGATCCTGATCAGTTGAGGCACATCTTGTGATTTACTTCCTCTGTTCTCAAAAACTCTTCCTCTTTCATTTTTTTTACTTCCAACAAAACACTTCCACTTTTTATTAAAAAACCATTTTTACCCTTACTTTTTCATACCATATCTATCGCATCATATTTTTCTAGCACTCAATCCATCACATCTTACTTTTACCCATCACATCAAGGGCAAAATTGGAAGTCAACTACAATTTAACACTTCCTTATTTTTACACAAAGTCAAAATAGGAACACTTTTATATAACGGAAGTTGTATCTCTTTCACCATCCTCGAAGGCACAGGCATGGGGAACCTTGAAGTCGTTTCCTTTTGCCCGCAAGGTTTTTTGTTAAATTGTGATTAAATTCTTTTGGACTCAACCAATTCATACTTATTTTAGTTAAGGAAAAATTACCCAAAATAATCCAACTTTACCCGGTTTTTCAAAAATAATCCCACCTTTCACTGTGATGCATAATAATCCCAACTTTACTGAAATTTGCCAATTTTGGGTCGCCGTTAAGTGTCTAACGGAGGGTTAACGGAAATGCCCATTTTGGGCAACAAAATGAAAGTTGGGATTATTTTTGATGAATTTTTGTTTTTTAATTTTTTTTTGAAATTTTTTATTTAAAGTTTTTGAATTTCTTTCTACCTCCATCATCATTTCTTTTTCTTTTTTAAAGATTAGTCTTAGTTTAAAAAAAAAAATAATAGATATAAAAAATGAAAAAATGAGAAATGTAACTAAAATGATACAAAAATAATAAAATAAATAAGGTAATCAATGGAAACTAACTTGAAATTGGTAAAAGTAAAATAAAAATATACGGGTGAGTTTTAATATTTTACGCATTATACAAAGTATTAACATATCACTACTTATTTTTTAGAAAAAATTATCTACAATAATTCCAATTTTACCGGACGGCTTGTTCTTTTAAAAAATAAGTAGTATATTAAGACCTCGTATAGTGTGTAAAATGTTAAAACCCACCACTCCGTATATATTTATTTTGTTTCTTACCAGTTTCTGTTTAATTTCTATTGATTACATTATTTATTTGATTAAGTTTGTATTGTTTTAGTTATTTTTCGCATTTTCATTAGTTTTTTTATCTATTTTTTCTAAGGTAAGAATAATCTTTAAAAAAGAAAAAGAAATGGAGGTTAAAAGTAATTCAAAAAATTTAAATAAAAATTTCCAAAAAAATTAAAAAACAAAAATTCATCAAAAATAATCTCAACTTTCATTTTGTTGTCTAAAACGGGCATTTCCGTTAACTTTCCGTTAGAAATTTAACGGCGACCCAAAATTGGCAAATTTTAATAAAGTTGGGATTATTATGCATCATAGTGAAAGGTGGGATTATTTTTGAAAGACAGGGTAAAGTTGGGATTATTTTGGGTAATTTTTCCTTTAGTTAATGACAGGGAGGGATCATTTCTTTTCTTGTTTTTGTTATACATACTGTAAAAAAATGGTACTCCCTCCGTCCAAAATTAAACTTTACATTACGCGTTACGATGTTTGGCTGAAGTTATTTTCAAATCATTTTATATGAAAAATGGTGTAGAATTAAAAAATAAAAATTACATATTAAAAAACTATATCAAAAGTTCTACAAAACTAGAGGTGATATGACTATATTATTTTATCAAATGGGTGACGAAAATAGGCCAACAAAGTGAATAAAGTTTGACCATGTGAATAGTGAACGTAAAGTTTATTTGTGGACGGAGGGAGTATTAAAGTTTACTAATAATCTATCCATTACATCTTTCTTTTACCCATCACATCAATGGTATTTTTGGAAATTTAACTCCAAAATATCTCTCCCTTAATTTCCCAAAAAGTCAATAAAGAAACAACTTTATGGAACGAAGGGAGTAATATACACACAATATATTTCTTCTTATTTTTTACTTATTCTAGTTGTACCATTAGATACAAGATACTAACATTTTCAATTGCACAAGACTAAATATATGATTGGGCGGCACTGCGCCGGGTTTGAGAAAACCCTCGAGGATGGGCTCATCTTTTTTTTGTTTAAAAAATAAAAAGACGCTAGTGAGTGTTGCGCTGTTGGCAAGGCAAGAGATGCCAAAGGGGTAAGACCCGAGTTCGATTTTTAGCAAATGCGCTGGGGGACAAATATGCTAAGCATAAGTCCTCTGCAAGTACCAGGTGCAGGCTCTACTCTTTAACACCAATCTGTGATTAAAGTCTAATTTACTTTTAATCAGTGACCGTTCGATCGAGTCTGAGGGATCTTGGAGGATGGGGCTCTTTTTTTTAAAAAAAAATAAAGAATTAAGCTAGGGGTACACCAACATGGGGTACCCCAAGTGTACACCAAAGCCAACACAGACACAAAGTATCTGTGTTGCACAGACATTTTGTGTCTGTGTGTGTCTGTGTTGGCTTGGTGTACACTTGGGGTACCCCATGTTGGTGTACCCCTAGCATTGCCCTAAAATAAAAGATGAAGGAGAACGTGGTAGAGAAAAGGTCAAACATGAAATGATGGCCAATGATTGGCGACAAGAAAAGGTGGGGGAGCATAGTAGGTGCTTGGATGTTGTTTGGTTGGGCGACATGTATGGATACTTCGGGTGCTAACTTAGATTTAACCTAAATTTCTTCAATAACTTTATTATAAAGGATGAGTCTCTCACATTTGATCCGAGAATAAACTTTGATCGTAGATTAGTAACAGAGAGTAGAGTTTGCACTTGTAACTTAAAGAGATCATATGCTTAACATGATTATCTTCGAATGTTGTTGTCAGGAATCGAATTCGGGTCAACGTATACTCAGGCTCCTGAGTAGAATAATTTAAAATAAGTTGACAGAAAAAAAAATGCAACTTACATAATTAAAGATCACATTTTTTAAAAAAGAAAATAACATGATTAAAATATTTTATTTTATCAAATGTTCATTGAAAATATATATTCTCTTTGTTCCAAAATGTTTTACATTTATGCAAAATGAATTAAAGTTTCACGTTTTTTAAATTCATTTTATTTAAGATTTGGTATAAAATGAAAGTAAAACTTACATACTTAAAAACTACATAAAAAATTCTATTAAATGTGGTTTTCGCCTTGAAATGCCAACATAACAAATATGTGTGAACTGTACAAATTTTAGTAAAAAAAATCTACCTAGATAGAATTTATATCAAAATCTACCTTGACATTATATGTTGACGCTTAAAATATTTACAATTTATATATTGACATCTATTGAAACGTCTAAACTCTAGAGTGAGTGTTCCATTTTTTCTAAAGGATGAGTCTCATCTCTAATGATTCCCTCAAAATCGACCAAACAATAAAAGAAGTGAACTGAACTTTGATCACAAATTGACTGGCAAAGAATGTAACCTAGACCTAGTACTTGTAGAGTCTTATAGGGAGTATTTAATATAGTTGTTTCAAGGATAGTTGTTAGAAATCCAAGTCCAATGTTATTTGTTTGGCACTACTTACCTTGCCAAATGTGCTATGCCTCTCGCCCTTTTTTAAAAAAGACAAGTCCCATCTTTGAGGCTCTCCTCAAAAACCGATTGGTCATTCATTTGAAAAGAAGTGTAATTAAATCGATACTTGAAAAAGTCTTATACCTAATATAATTGATTCCAGGGGCTAGGGGAAGGCACGAGTCGTGACAGTTCGAGTTTTATACCATCTTGCATTTTGTCGTATTTTTTCAAGCGGTACGAGCCACAACTTTATTCCTCTTTGTCCTTTAATATTCGGGATCAGGATAAAATGGAACAAGTACAGATTTCCTACTTTTTCATTATCTGAAATTTGATATAAAAATATAAAATGTATAAGGGGGAGGCAAGTCACTTTGACTTGCAAAGTAATAAAAAATGATATACTTCGTATTTATTAGAAATAAATTTAAAAAGTTAAAATAAAAAGGAAAATGAAAAAAATGTCACAACATAGTCAAAAGTCAAGACTATAAGCTTCACTTTAACTATGAGCTACAAATTAGAGTGGACTAGGTTAGAATGCTATGGATTTTTTGGTGTTCTGGTCCTCGTTTATTTTTTTAGAATATTCTAATGCGGATATTTCTTATATCTATTTTCAGAGAAACAAAAATTATGATTTTTGTGTGTTATACCATCATATATATAAATAAGTAGATATATACATATATACGAGACAACGTGACAAAATGAAAAAATATTTATGTGATCCAATCTTGTCCCATTTTAAAATAATTCGAAACGGATTCAGAACAAAAGGAACATTATAAAGACCCATGGCTTAGGATAGGAGGCTCCTTCAATCACGAGGCATTATCACGTAAAACCGTCGCACCAAAGCTGCAGCGAGTGACCTTCGCGATCTCTCGAACTACCAATTTTCCCATCCGCTCATTCTTTCAAAATTTTTCGGATCACCTCTCGACCCGGTACATCGTTTCTCAATTCTCATCCATTTCTTTGTCTGGGTATTTCACATTGGCATCATCTCCCCACAACTTCTCCTAAAGTTTCAATCTTTACCCATAAAAAAGAAAACTTCGATCCCTCTCTCTTTTCCAGCCTCTGCGAGCGATTCTTGATCTTCCGGAGAGTTTTAAGGTTTTCCTGTTGATGTCATTGGCTGCTGGAGCGGCTTCGAGTTCTGGGACCATGGGGCTTGATGAGGACCCAGAAGTTTCAGAGGGTAATAATGCCAAATCCATGGCGGATGATGAAACGGACGGGGAAGTGGCCGAGAAGAAGATTTCCAGGCATATGAGTGAGAGCTCTATGTACACTACTGAGGATGAGGATGATGATGAGGCTGATAATAAGATTCAATTGGGCCCTCAGGTTACTCTCAAGGAACAATTTGAGAAAGATAAGGTATGTGAATTATGCAGTTGCAATAATAGTAATGAATAAATGATATAGAAGATTCTTCATGCTGGTTTAATGTGTTCTTTTTCTTCTTTTTTTTTTTTTGAAAAAAAAATTGGAATTTAGGATGATGAGAGCTTGAGAAGGTGGAAGGAGCAACTTCTTGGGAGTGTGGATATAAATTCTGTTGGGGGTATATTTATTTATTGCGGAGAACATTTTTTTTTATTATCTTTCTGCTCCAATATTTTATCCTCTTTCTGATGCATATATGCATTTGGAACCTTAGATAAACAAGAATAATAATAAACCCAGTAAAATATCATAAAACGTAGGTCTATGTAGACCTTACTACCCTACTATGAATTCTGGAACCTTGGATGTCATTCTACATATATTATTTTTTGAAATTCAATTGTTTTTTTTAATTGTGTTTTTGAGGAGTTGGGATCTGTTGCCCATTTGCCCGTGTTGTTCACCTAAACCATCCGATCTAATCTTTGATCGGATGGTTCCCATCCAGCAAGCAGTCAGGTGGTGTTGTATGTCGATCTTTGCTTGTTGGATGGAAAGGGACAACCGGACAAGTAGCAAATCCGAATATTTCGCAGTTAAGATATCCATTAAATAGTTTGGAATAAACCTCAGCTTAATCCTTTTGTTAATGCCCAATGTAACAAAATTAGGGTGTGTTTGGATTCAGCTTTCGGCAAAACATGCTTTGCTAAACTCTGTTATTGAAAAAGATGCCTTCCAAAACAAGGTTTTTAAAATTACTTCATAAAAAAGTGCTTTTGAAATGAGCTGAGTCTATGTGGAATACAAACAGCTCTCAACTTTCATTTGTGTTCTGGAAACAGTTTATTTCTACAACGTATTTTTAAAGGTTTAATCCAAAGGGGCACCAGTGTACTCCATAACAGATTGGGAATGAAGAATTTGTTGAGTAGAATTCTTTATCTGTACATCAAATCCCATTCTTGACTTCTTGTCAGCACCCAGTACATGTAAGGCCCATTTGATAAAAGCTGTCTGGTTGAACCTCTTGAAATTTTTAGAAGGAAAAACGTCTAATACTATCCATTCTAACCAAACAAGGGCCCGTTTGGTAAGGGTTATTTTGGCTGAAATGGCATATGATATTTGATTTTTCAACCAAATAAGGCTCCGTTTGGTAGCCAAAGCTGGGCTTATCTTGCGTATCAACATATGCCTAGAATTCTGAAAAGGTAGCTTTTGACTCATTTGGCTGAATGGATGTTACCAAAAACGTTACCCTTTCGAAGCATTTAGCAGATTCTATTATATGAGCTAAATAGCCCTCACCAAATGACCTCTACAAAAGCCAGATGCTACTTATTTTGCTTCCTATTGCAAGCAGAATAAGCTGATTATGGCTACCAAACGGGGCCTTAATTTGAATAATGTACTCCGTATTTAATTCTTGAACAAAGAAAATAGCAGGATTTGGGAGTTTATCTAACCGAATATATTGTTTCCTGCCACTACAAAATTGCAGAAACTCTGGATCCCGAAGTTAAGATTCTGAGCCTTGTAATCAAATCTCCTGAAAGATCAGATATTGTTCTCCCAATCCCTGAAGATGGAAACCCTAGCAGCCCATGGTTTACACTGAAAGAAGGCAGCCGTTACAGCCTAACATTTTCATTCCAGGTCAGCAATAACATTGTATCTGGTTTCAAGTATGCAAACACTGTTTGGAAAACTGGTATAAAAGGTAACCTCTCTTCCCCTACATGCATTCTCAAGTCCAAGATTGTTTTTTTTAACTTCTTTAGCTAAAGATTTTTTTTTTTACCATTATTTCAGTTGATGGGACAAAGCAAATGATAGGCACATTTAGTCCTCAGGCAGAGTCTTACACACATGAAATGCCCGAAGAGACAACTCCATCTGGCATGTTTGCTAGGGGATCATACTCTGCCAAGTCAAAGGTTAGTACACATTAGCAGCCTGTTTGGCAAGGATTATATGGGCTGAAATGTTGGAATGTGCTGGAAGCGTTTGGCAACACTTATTTCAACCGAATAAATAAGCTAAAAGATATATATATATATATATATATATATATATATATATATATATATATATATATATATATATATATATATATATATATATATATATATATATATATATATATATATATATATATATATAATATATATATATATATATATATATATATATATATATATATATATAATATATATATATATATATATATATATATATATATATATATATATATATATATATATATATATATATATATAAACAAAATAAGCCAGATAAGGCTACCAAACATCACCTTATTGAATTTTCACTTCAGTTGGAGTGTAGGTGGTTAAAATATTACATTCCAAGGACATTTTTGATTGATTTTAATCTTACTACAAATCATTTTTTCCTTGTACAGTTCACGGATGATGACAACAAATGCTACCTGGAGATCAACTACACTTTTGAAATCAAGAAAGAATGGCCAGCAACATAAATGCTGTTATTGATGAACTGTTCCACCTGAAGTGTTCTTGTTTCACTGTTTGAGTTTTTTTCCTTACCCCTTTTTTCCCTTTCTGGTGGTTTCTGATATTGGAAAGGTGGTGGAAAGTCCAACCGAGCTTCATCGTTTGTGCGATGATTGAGGGGGGTTTTTCTTTTGACAGTTAGAATCTTGTTTGTTGAGTTTTATAGCTTTCCCCATATGTGTTCTTTGATGATTAAGATTGGAGACTATTATATTAGTCAAGAAATTGTTCTGACTTGAATTGGTTCATGTCCCACAAAGCTATTGACAATATGAGGGTATGTTACATTCCTTTTCACACCGTTTAGAGTGTTTTCATTGCACATGCTTCAAACAAAAAATTGATTCAAGCTGAGTTTATAAACAACTAAAGTGCCAAATCCTGGATAATTTTTTATAAACCACTTATAGTACTCAAACTCTCTTTTGGAAATAAATTTGTGCAGATCTTCAATAATGAGACTTGTCATGGTTTCTATGCTTGCATAAGTAGTTCCAAGTTCTAACACGTTTTCATGTCCAATGCCCAAAATCCACCTGAAAAATAGGGTGTGCAGTTGCAAATGTGGATTCCATGCTTTTAACAATACAAGGTAATGTTTGAGTGACTGAACATCCAATTAAATAGGGAAATGCACAAGCTCTAGCAACAGAAATTTGCCCAATAATTTTTCTAATCAGATGAGTCAATTTGATTCCAAGCACAAGTATTTAAAGTAAATCCAAAGAACTATTTTTTCCACCAAACTTGTGATTAGAGGTTAAAGTATACATTTCAAGATTGTTTTCATTTCATTTTCAATTACATTCTAGAGAGGGAGAGAGATGGAAATGGGAAGAGATTTGAAAAGTGTGGTCAAGTATTGGATGGAGGGAGAAGTTACAAACTTCATAAAGGTATGGACTTTAGCATGCATATCTCTCTGCTATTGCTATTTTGCAGCCAAGCTGGTGCAAAAGGGTGCACCAAGGCTCTTCTCTCTCCTCCCTGTTGTTTGTCTCTTCTTTCTTCTCCCCCTAAGCCTCCACTCCATTAATCTTGGTGGCACCACTGGTTTCTTCCTTGCTTGGCTTGCCAATTTCAAGCTTCTACTCCTTGCCTTTGGCCGTGGCCCCCTCTCCGACCCTTCCATCTCTCTCCCTCGTTTTCTCGCCCTTGCTTGCTTCCCCGTCAATGTCCAGAACAGCAGCTGCAGAGGAGAAACCCCAACTTCACACGAACCCCATTTTCAAGAAACCCCAAAGGAAAAGACTGATCTTTACACTCAAAACGAGACTTTTCAAGAAAACCCACACCAGCAAGCATTGGAAAAATCTCATCTTTCCCCACAAAATGGAGCTTTTCAAGAAAGCCCACACCCAGAATCCCAGGAAAGATCTGATCTTTCCTCCCAAAATTGGAATTTCAGTGAAAATCCATCTGCTGAAAGATTAAAATCGCCTCCGAAATTCGTGATTTACGCAGTAAAGGCTCTTCTGCTAAGTCTGATGATACAAGTTTACAACTACAGCGAGCATAAACAGCACAAAACAATGACAAAGATTCTGTATGTCATCTTCATTTACATATACTTGGAGATCATACTATCCATTCTTTCAGACATGACTAGTGGAATTCTTGGTCTAAATCTGGAGCCCCAATTCAAAGACCCGCTTTTCACTAGTTCCCTACAGAACTTCTGGAGCGGAAGATGGAACCTCATGGTCAACCGGATTCTGCGCCCCACCGTCTACGACCCGGTTCTCCACTTCTGGGCCGACCGGTTCGGCCGGAGATGGGCGGCGTTCCCGGCCGTGATGTCGACTTTCGCCGTGTCCGGTTTGATGCACGAGCTGATGTTCTACTACTTGGGCCGGGTCAAGCCCACCTGGGAAATCACCCTGTACTTCGTCCTCCATGGGAGCTGTCTGGCGGTGGAGATCGGGGTGAAGAAGAAGCTCAAAGGGAGGTACCAGCCGCCGAGGTTTGTGGCGGCGGCGCTGTCGCTTGGGTTCTTGATTGGGACGGGCTTTTGGCTCTTCTTCCCGCAGCTGCTGCGGTGCCGAGCCGACGCCAAGGCGGTGGCGGAGTATGCTAATGTCGGCCTGTTTCTCAAGGATTTGGGCAGAGCTTTAAATTTGGGTTTTGAATGAGAGAGAGGACAGAAGGTAAACAAGACCATGTTTGGATTGACAAATGAGTTAAATGAGATGTTGAAATAAGTATTACTCACTCTTTCTTATAGAATTTGTCCTCTAAATTTTTCTTAATTAATGATAAAAAATTATCATTGACTACAAACGTCAAATATATATAAATATTCTAGAAAGAGTGATATTATCTACTACTCCGTATTTGTTTGAAAAAGTTCGTTAGGAAATCTACTCTTGACACCATTTTTGATATTACAAAAAAAAATTATCGATACAAAAATGTCAATAAATATCTATGTAAATTATCTATACAAAAATGTCTATAAATATCTTTGTTTGTTTTAGGGTGGTTGTAATGGTAGTTTAAGTCTAGCTTTAACCATTACAAAGAGAAATTACAAAGAGAAAATGAGGCAAAAATTTTTAAATTTAGCTTTTTAGTAGAAAATTGAGTTTATGAGAGAGATGCTAGAGGTACACATTTTCATGAGAGAATGGTGGTCTCTACCATCTACATCTCTTGCTTTTTTCAATTTTTATAATTTTTTTGTGATTGCATATCTATAAATATATTTTATTTAATTTAACAGAAGAAAAAAACTATTTTAATTAATTTAATTAAATATAACGATTAATTTTGTTTATTTTACATTTTTTTGAATATCGGTTATTTTACTAAAATGTGATAGAATGCATTTAAGACGAGTTGGATTGATTGAATGACAAAATACGAGTGTAAACTCTCATTTTAGAGATAAAAAATGCTACTCCAAAAAATAAAAATTACTCGTATGTTTTACTCATATTCTGAATGATTTGTTTCGATCACGCCCCTGCCACCGACTACGATTATCACTGCCAACCACTCGTGTTGCCGGTCATGTCTGTATATCACAAATTAAATTATGATTTTAATATTTTTTAAACAACGTCATTTCAAATTTCAAAATTCTAACGATTATCATTTTCCCATATATCAAAATACATACTACCTCCTTCCCTATTTGTTTGCCACATTTCTAAAACCGAGGCAAAATATCAAGTATTTTAATTTATTTTATTTTAATATTGGTATAGAAATATAAAATAAAATTTACATATTTAAAAACTAAATGAAAAGTTCTTTGAAATAAGAGATGTCGAGAATATTTTATTTTATCAAATAACTAATGAAAGCGTACAAATAAACAAAAATTTTTGCGATTGTCTTTTAAGAACGAGGGAGTATTATATCATATTTTCACAACTACCAAATGAGCCATTAATGAGTTACTAGGTCAATATTTCTATATTAATCATTGTTATTAAACCCAGACTGGACCAGGCGGTCCAACCGGTCGAACTGCATCTCAGATACACAACCAGTCCGATCCAACTCTCCCAAAACCCGGAAAAACTTGGAATAATCCGGATCGACTCAGAAAATCCGGATTGACCCGGGACCCGTCCTCCATATCGGGTCGACCTCTGGTCCGGGTTTAAAATCATTGATATTAATGGGACATGTTGCCATCAATTAGTACTCGGTATTCAAAGTTAAATATACTCGGTTTTTGACTAGAAAAAGTTAGAAAATGAAAAAAAAAAAAATCTTAGGATGACAACTATAAAACCTAACATTTTGAAAATCAAAATATGCAAATTCAAATATTGAGGCACAATATTTTATTGACCGTGAGCACTTCTTCTCTGTTGAACTAAAATAGAATGGAGATTTTTTTTTAAAGCACTTCTCTGCATGTGGATCTGCCAATGGATGCATGTATTTTTGCAGGCTAGGAACTTTGATAAACTTATGCTTCTAACATCTTAAGGGGTACAAAAACTTTCCTCTCCTTTTTAATGTCCAAAAAATATTTCCAAACATAATTTTCTTTCAACGTGGCTCACAAAATTTCTCTCCTCTAAACAATTTTGCAATCCCATAATTTTATTTTTTTAAATATCTTTTTTGAATTCTGTAAAATTTAAAATGTACTCGGGTATTAAAAAACATTTCTTAAGTTGTATTTCAAAATGAGTCTACATATTTAAAAACTACATCAAAAATTTTACAAAATAAGAGGTGACAAGACCAGTTCTGGGGCCATGTGGGGGGGGGGGGGGGTTCATCATTTTTTTAATTTAAATATATACTCGGTAATACTTAAAGTAATAATTAAAGGAAACAAGCGCTCCGCAAGGATAGGCAAGTCATCGTTTTCTCCCTGTTGAAAACTGCGACTCATTTTTCCCCAAGTAGGAAAGCGTAGGCACAACGTTTTTGACCACCCAAAATAAACAAAGACCCCATTTTTATTTTTATTTTTATAATAAACCTCCTCCATTTTTCTCTCCATTTTTTTTTTGAGATTTCCCTGAAACAAGATGATCGGATCTGGTCTGTTTGGGACAACATTTTTAACACTGGACGGCGGCGAGATCAAGAACTTGATCATCGTGTGGTCGACCGTCGTGGCTTCTCTGTGTTATTGCCACGCCGCCGCCAATTTCCTCCCACCCAAACACGCCCTAACAAGAGCCCTAGCCATTCTCCCCATTGTCTCCCTCTTCTTCCTCCTCCCTTTCAACCTCACCTCTGTAACTCTTGGCACACCCTCCTGTTTCTTCATTGCTTGGTTAGCAAGCTTCAAACTCTTCCTTTTTGCCCTTGGCCTTGGCCCTTTGGCCTCCTCCCTTCCCCTCCCCCTTTCCTCCTTCATCCCCCTGGCTTGCTTGCCCATCAAGTTTCGAAAACCCGTCACCGTTAGTGCATCTGGGTCAACGGTTCTTGCTGCGGGGACAAACGTTGATCCGGGATCGGATAAAACCCGGAAGTCTTCTTTGGTCGGCCGTGCCGTGAAATTCGTGCTCTTGGCGGTGTTGATCCGCGGGTACGGGTGCCGGGAACGGATGCACCCGAAGGTGGTGCTCGTCTTGTACGGCCTCCACATTTACTTCGTCCTGGAGCTGGCGCTGGTCGCAGTGGGGTATGTGGCGGGGAGAGTGTCGGGTGTCGAGCTGGACCCGCCATTCGACGAGCCACACCTCGCCACCTCGCTCCAGGACTTCTAGGGGAGGAGGTGGAACTTGATGGTGACCAACATCATGCGCCCCGCGGTGTACGACCCGGTCCGGGCCGCGTGGGCCCGCATCGTGCCGGGGCGGTGGGCCCGGCTCGCGGCGGTAATGGCGACCTTCCTTGTCTCGGGGGTCATGCACGAGTTCGTGTTCTACCACATGGGGAGGGAGAAGCCGAGCGGCGAGGCGTTGTGCTTCTTCCTCCTGCATGGGGCGTGTTTGGGTGTGGAGATTTGGATCAAGAAATCCCTAGTTGGGAAATTCAAGCTTCCTGGTTATGTGTCAGGGCCTTTAGTATTGTCATTTTTAATGGTTACTAGTTTTTGGCTATTTTTCCCACCAATGCTGAAGAATAAGGTTGATGTGAAAGCATGCAATGAGTGTCTTGCATTCATTGAGACTCTCAAGCATCATAAATTAGTTAGTCCAAATAATATTACATGTCCTTTCTTTTGATCACATGCTTTTCTTCTAGGATGGTGCTAAGAGGACCCTGAGAATTGCACACCAAGACAAACAGAGACGTAGGTAAACACTCAATGTCTGTGCGTGCATAGACAATTGAGTGTTTGTGTTTTTCTGTTGGTGTGCACTTAATGTACAATTGTTGAAGTCCCCCAAGTATTTTCATTTCTTCTACTCTCAAGGTTAATCTACCGAGTAATAATGCGATGACTGATGGACCGTGCTAAGGACACCCCACCTTTCTCGTGAATATCTACAGACACCCGTTACTCTATATGTATCCATGGATACCCGCAACTCTCTAATGCCTGAGTGTGTGCGACAAGGTCGGGGTGAGGTGACTTGAGCATTTTACTAGTGTTATGTGCACCTTTATCTTTACAAACACTTCTTGTAATTCCAGCTCACCATTGCAAGCATTGCAATACAGTAATACACCAATTACGGAGTAATATACTCCGTATATAATACTCCCTATGTCCCAACACTAGAGGCACATTATGGTCCCCAATTACGGGTGATTTTCCATATTTAGTTCCTGATTTTTAGAAATTTCATAAACGGTCCTCAATTTTTTGAAAACTATTTCATAAATAGTCCTTTAGGCCAAATATGAGAAAATATTTTTTCCCACAAAAAGTCCTTGAAGAATTGATTATGGAATAGTTTTCAAAATTTGAGGACTACTTGTGGAAAATCTAAGAATTGAGGACTAAATATGGAAAACCACATGTAATTAGGGACCATTTATGGAATTAATTTATTTTTTAATTGGGCATTCCAAAACTAAAGTCACACTTTTATATTTGGCATAACCAACTCACTAAAAAAAATACTACTCTGCATAACACCCCTACCTTTTAAATCATTTTTTCTACATATACAATCAGTTTTACACTCTCTTATTTTTTGACTCGCCCACCCTAACTTTTTCAATCACTTTTACACTCCCTTCTTCCAAAACTACTTTTACACCCCCTTTTTCTAACCATATCACATCAAAGTCATACTAGGGGCAAAATTGGAAAGTCACCATCACTTTAAATTTTGTCTTAATCTAAAGTCAAACTGTGTCTTTTAGTAAGGGGACGGAGGGAGTATATATGCCAATAAAGAGGAGATGATAAAATTGAGCAACCCAAAGCATAGCCAACTTCAAGAAAAGAGAAGCACATAAATGCAGGTTTAATTAATGGCTACACAGAACCATGAAGTCAACAGTTCTGAATTCTGATCCAACATGTTTAATTTCACCAAGCTGTTCTACTATCTTTCACTGTGACCGTTTTTGCAAAGAATAATTGACTACTCCATGGGTTTGTTTGCAATTTTAAAAATTCTCAGGGATCAATTGGTAATTAACCTGTTATAAATAGCCTGAGGCCTGAGCCTAGGTGAACTGTCCACAAACAAAGATAGATATATAGAAATGAAAGGGAAGTTACCTCTTAAGTTGTTGGCCTTTGGGAGCATTATTATGATACTGCTGTGGGAGATGCCTTCCGCTTCCTCTGCATGCGGTGGTGGTGGTGGAGGGTGTCGGGGCTGCATAGTAGATAAGATGATGAAAGACTGCCCGAAATGCTGCCCCATCATGCAGTGCATGTCACGGTGCCTGTGGGGCAGCGGATGGTCTGCCCGCTTCAAGTGTGCCAAGAAATGTGACTGCAATACTGGCGGCTTTCCAAGGTTGTCTGATTGCAAGCACTGCTTGTCACAGTGTAAATGCAGCTGTTCTGTCTGAAACATACTCCGTATATGTTTGTATGTCTTTTTGTAGGACAATTCTTGTTGCACACCAAGTTTAAAGCCAAAGATGAATTTTGATATCTCTTGTCTCTGAATTGTGAACAAGCATAGCATCTCACAAGCAAGAGATCCTTCTTTGCAGCCAAACTTGATATGCAACAAGTTAATTGCTTTGTGTAACTATGTATACCTGTTTGCTTGTCCAAAAAAAAGAACATGTTGAGACCAGTCTTTTCCAACATTTTTCAACCGTACGCTTTTGTTCTCAGAAACTAAACCCAGATACACTTGGCAAAGAATAGTGAAAATAAACATAGAACGAGTGTTAGAAACAGCAGCTCAGCTAATCGACCTTGAATAAATATCACACACTTTGGGTTGATTAGCTATGTATTACAGCAAAAGCACCCTTTTTTTAGCAAAGCTTTAAGGATTAACGCAACAGCAAAAACAAAACCAAGCTCAATAAAATGTTAACGCAGGGTGCAGAGAGGGTATTTGTACGTAAACTTTACCCCTACTCTGCAGTATATATGCTTTCTTCAAGAGACCCTGGCTCATAGTTTTAAAGATATCATTAGTAGGGTACAAGGAGTGTGTGTGTGTGCGTGCACCTTTCTCCTACTCGGAAGTAGAAAAGTTATTAACAAGAGACCCGGCTCTATGTTTTAAGGATATCATTAGTTAAAATCTCTAATCAGGAGGCACATCGGCATCACGGACATTCAAATGGCGAGAAATTAACAAAAAAAAGTACCCAAGCAACTTTACTCATATTTATATTTATCTTACACACACACACACTTGTTAGGATCTCACAACTTCATGACGGTAGGACTATATATTGATGATTCGAAATATGTACAATTACAGAGAATACACGTTATAATCAAATATATCCACACAAATGGGATATATTTTATAGTACATCAACTATATATAATCAGACTTCACACCCTAACAACACACAGAGAAAGAAGCAAGGAATAACAACGTAGAAAATATAGAGCAAGTGGGCACTGTCACCATTGGTCATGAAGAAACTGTTGAAGGCATCGAAACCCTAAGTACTGGGCGCAAAACCTCTCAATGTCTCCATTCCCATTTCCATTTCCATTGCATGCATCGGTTTCGATCTTCACAAGATCTTCATCCCAGTCCCTCAAGAAACCATCCCAGGTCTCAATGTTTGCAGCAGAAACAGCATCCAGTATCTCTTGCAGCCCCACAATCTTGCGGCTCACATTCCTCCTCAGATCCCTGACTGCTGGATCGACTCCGGGAACAGAGTCTAATCTAAGCAATAATCCCATCAAATCTTCGTTCATCCTAATCCTCTCTCGCTCATTGCTCCTCACCGCATCAACTGTATCCTGCCATCCATATCTTCTTTTCTCAAGTATTTTTACGGATCATTTCATAAAATAAAATAATTATATCAACTCTTGTCTTGTAGACCTTTTGATATAGTTTTTATATATTTAAATCTTACAGGAAAACACTTTTTAGTTCCACACCAATTTTCACATAAATTGAATTGAAGATGGATTTGGTCAAACACTCTAAACAGTAAACACAATCGACATTTTTTCTGTCAAAATATTCAGGTCTCTTCTTCAATGAACTAAGATAAGTAGTACTCCCTCCGTTGATAAATTAAAATGAGTTGATAAACGAATACTCCTGTTCATACATATTTGTCTAATATGACTTTCTTGACAAATTAAGAATCTAATGAATATAGACATGAAGGTTGTTCACATTCACTCAAAAACTAATACTCCGTACATCTAAAATGTCATAATAGAGTAATAGACAGTCATTTAAGAATGAGAGGAGTATGCATCATCTAGCCCATTGAAATGAATTGAACGGAATACTCGTTTTCTTTTTCTTGAAGTGAGTCTATAAGCTTCTCAAATGTTAGAGATAACTCACAAGTGAAAGTGAAAGAGAAAATCTTTTGTTATGCATATTATCAGTTATAACAGCCTGAAATATTTAAAGCTTCACTAAAACAAACTCTCTTAAACAAGGGTAATGCTACTTTAATCCAATGATACCATTGTTCCCACGATCAATGTTTTTATACCTATTGCCAAATAATCCCAAAACATAATGCAGAGTTGTAGTCCAAATATTTAAGTAGATTTCTTTGCATACAAATATTTGGCCATGACTGAGTTTCGTTTCTGCTTCCGCAACAGATGCCCTTTCATTTAGCACTAAGTTTAGTGCATTGAAATTAAATAAAGGCAGAA
Source organism: Cuscuta australis (assembly GCA_003260385.1). Lineage (NCBI taxonomy): Eukaryota > Viridiplantae > Streptophyta > Magnoliopsida > Solanales > Convolvulaceae > Cuscuta > Cuscuta australis. The sequence goes on along the minus strand of NQVE01000142.1, from coordinate 3,493,149 downwards.
GTGAATACAATAAGGGTCAATTTGGTACACGGAATTGATTTGAATGAAATTGAATTCTCAATTCCAATTTATTTCTGGCATTGCCAATTCCAAATCCACTTATATTTGTGCTACCAAACACCAGAATTGGAATTGTTGTCTCCAATTCTAATTTCATAGTTTCAATTCCATGTATCAGACGGAGGCTAAGGCCCCATTTGGTACATGGAATTCAAACTATAGAATTGGAATTGGGGACTTCAATTCTAATTCTGGTGTTTGGTAGCACAAAATTATGTGGATTTGGAACTGATAATGCAAAAAATGAATTTAAAATTGATAAAATTCAATTCTATGGAATTGAATCCCATGGAATTACAATTCCAATTCAATCCCAATTCCACCAATTCCTTATACCAAACGGACCCTAACTGAAATTTGGAAATTACAAAAGAGGGGAGTGCGAATTACGTGCCTGCCGTTGAATGACGCATTGTAGATAGGCGGCTTCGTGATAGACGGCTGAGATCTTCCTGACGAGCATGCGGACCACGTGAGATCGGTAAGCGGACTGTATCTTAACAGCTGCGGCGGCGATTTCATTGGATGCGGTGGTTGCTGCAGTGGTTCGTTCCTGCTCTTGATCATCATCTGACGGGGACTGGATGGGAACTCGGAAGGAATTTCTCTCGGAACGGGGGGCAGAGTGTTCATTTCGGAATGTTTGAGCACAGCCTGTCATCGGAAAGAAAATAATGCTGCAGCGGCGGGGGTAGTGGTTGCGGGCGGCGGGGGTAGGGGTTGCGGGCGGGGGCGAGATCGACGGTAAAGAGAAAGTAACTAGGGGACTCAGGTGAGGGAATAATAGAGCAACTAGAGGTTAAAGAGGGTATGATTTGTGGGGTCCAAGTTCGCGCGTACTGCGGGAACGACGTCGTTAGAGGCTGCACCATGAGGCTTTTACTTTATGTGGGCCACTGGGCCTCAACCAGCGACAAGTATTGGCCATTGGCTCAAACAGATTAATTAGCGGATTCGATTCGGATTTTACATTAAAATTTATCCCGTACTAAAATTTCCCAATTTCAAAATCAGTCTGATATAAAATGTTTTTTGTTTGTCCAAGCCCGCCATACAAATGTTTTAACTAGATCTACTAAAAATTAACAAACTCGAATTGAGCTGCTCAAAACAAGTCAAATTTTACACAATTTGAACCTAATCTAATATAAAAGTTTTTGAAATTATGTACTTACTTATTCCTTTAATCCCCAAAAAGATTAACAAAATTTGATTTTTTTGGGTAACATTAAGCAAACATTGGCCATAAATTAAACATAGTTGTAAATGATTAAATGTTACTATCTCCGTCCCGAAGTATCTATCTAATTTTAACTTTTCATTCAACTGTTTTCAACATTTGAGCTATAATTAAATAAAATATATATTGTATATTAATTTGATAAAATAATATTTTTAAAATATTTTATACAATAAATAAAATAAAATTATTTTTGTATCAATGTCTAATTTTAGTTTTATTTAATTTGAAGTCAAAACTTATCAATTTTGACTGAAAAAAGTCAAAAGTAAACAAATACTCTGAGACGGAGGGAGTATAAAAATTTAATACATCAAGACTATATTTTAAAATGAATCCAATTTTACTAAATTTATACAGTACTATACTCGCGACTGAATATACTTTTCCATAAGTTATAATTTTATATAGTTTGACTAAAAAGTCAAACTGTGATAATCTTTTTAAAATTATGGGAAAATGAGAAATAATTTATTAAAAATAAAATTATATTTTTATTTTTTCCTCGCTACTCTTTTTCAGTGCATAAACATCTATTTTTAAACAAATTTTTAATAGTATCCTATAGTTATCTTACTCTTTAAACAAAAAATCATGCTCAATATGTGATTCATATTTTATTTGTTATTATTATTCATAATGATTATATCTATAAAATGATTTAAAATTAAAAATATATATTAAAATGTTTAATATATGTATTTTGATATTTAATTATTTATAGTGCAAAATGCAAGTACTCATATAAATTTTAATGCTATATTATAAAAATAAATTTCATAACGTGTTAGATCCCAACTAACTCATGAACATGTACTTTGCAGTCTACAATTCTCAACCCAAATTCAAACTTACCCAAATCCTAAGTAACTAAACTTGAACACAAAATGACCGAGCAATTTGCGAGCTCTAGTAATAACAAAGGTCTAATCCGAGGTGGTCCTATTAATATTTATTAACTTTCATAGTGCATGTTATTCAGAAGAAAATAAATTAAACTCCGCAAACTCAAGTGAAGAAAGAAAGTGCAACTTGTTCACAACTCAGCGAGATTTTTGGTTTTTTCAAAGTTCGAAATTTGGGGCATTATTTTTTGACCAAGCCCAATAAAGCCTAGCGTATGCCCAACTCCAATCATGATAAAGCCTGAAGACAGGTAACCCCTCATGGGTGACTTTTGCCCAAACACTCGAAAAAATTGACTGTGTGGTCTATGCAAAGCATGAGTCACTCATATGGGGTTACCCTAGCACGATCCTTTGGGGGGTCCCTATACTCCTTCCTGGAGCAACCCTATGAATTGGAGTATTACAAAATAGAAATAGAAGGGAAAGTTTTCCGCCATGGATCAATCAAATTTTACATTCGGATTAACCAACCAATAAAAAGATTACAAATTTTGGAACAAGCCAGCATTGAGTCAGTGTGTCTCAATGAGGTGATGGAATGATCTTTCCAGAGCATGCACCAAAACCTATCTTGTACCCATCTCCCTGTTATTAGAAACAAGACCGGAAAAAAATGAAACTCCACGCAATAGTTTCAACTACGCGCTACCCGATTGTTTAAATGGAGGAGGGAATGTGGGATTAGCTACATTATGTAAATAGAAGGGGAAAAAGGAATAGGTAATTGGCTGATTTTGATTAATAGAAAAACTATTACGAGTATGTGCTACCTATGTCCCCAAAAAATAACGACTCCAACCTTATCAATGGGCGAAAATTGTGTGCTACCTGTCCCAAAAATCGAGTCTTGTTTCTAATACTGAAATTATGCCTCGAAAGAATAATGAGATTGGTAATATGAATTTCAGTATTACAAGCATGACTCTACATCTCATGTAGGGTAAGGTCTGCATACACTCACCCTACCCAAACCCCACTCTGTGGAATTTTAGTGGGTGTGTTGTTGTATTACAAATGTGATTTTTTTAATGGAGTATAAAATATGGAGTAATAAAGTAAAAGAATTGGAACCTTGCAGTAGCCAGTGAGAATGACTTCATCCCCGTCTTCTAAGAACGTTCGAGTCACTCCACCCAAAGACAATGGTTTTTGTCCATTCCAAGTTAACTCTAACAAGCAGCCAAGGGATTCCGGTTCCTGCATTAATCACACGATCATCGTGTCAAAAAAAGTTAAGAGCCCATTTGGTAAGGCCTAAAATGGATCAAAATAGCCGCATCTTCTCAAATTACTAAAGTTCTGGCTGATAGAGCTGAACTGGCAGAATCTGCTAAAAGCACCAATTCAGCTACACAGTCAAAAATTTAGTGTTTGTATTTGGTAAAAAAATCTGGCAGATAAGTCTAAAATACTGAAAATAATGGCTACGATCGGTCACCAAAAGTTCATTAAAGTGAATCACACTACCACCATGTCAAGTAAAATTGCTTACAGGTCCACTGATAGTCCCTGATCCTAGAAGATCACCGGGCCTTAGATTGCAACCATTGACAGTATGGTGTGCAAGTTGTTGTGTTATTGTCCAATATCTGTACCATAAAGAAAAGCAAATCAGAAAAGTAAAAAAAGGTAGCACCAACAATCCATAGGAGTAAGATTGACACTAATTTGAGGGTCATTTGGTTGGAACATGATATATATACTACTTAATCACTAATAATTTTGATGTTGACGAAGCAATGGGATATTTTACATATTTATCTCAACATTTTATCCCTAACAACTAAACAATTAAATTGACATTCCTTCTGTATTCCTCACATATTATTTTCCCAAGTATCCATTACGCCATATACCTCCCTAGAGTTCCTTCTCAAACGATCTGTTATAGTGTATGTCAGTTAATAATCTGAAATTAGTAAACACTATATAAACTCAGAAGAGGCAAGGTGAGAAAGCTTTAAACTGAAATACCCGTTGTGCCGCAAATAAAGAATAAATAATTAAATGATATTCCAACACTGCCATCATCATAGTTTTTTCTACTAGCATGGAAATTATGGAATGGACAAATGGCAATGAGTTGAGATGGTTTCCGTATTCATGGAACATGGCTGTTAAGATTGACTAGGGAATGTAGATCTATGACGACCAATCTATCATGCAACATTTGTGAAACTGAACTGCACTCCTTTGGATACTTCTAGGGAAAAAACACTTTTAGGCTTATAGAGCACTCTGATGTTCTGAATTACAATGAAAGTTCATCTGTTTAAAGCCAAATAACTTTTCAAGTTTGGAAACCACTGGAAGACATGATTAACTTTTCTGCCTCAACTAAAAGTGTGTGTTTGTGTGTGTGAAGACATCATAAATGAAATTAGAGAAGCAATTTTTGAAACCGAAATACCAAATTACCCTTTTGTGAAAAAACGAGAAAATGTATAATATGGAGTATATTTTTTGAAAGACAAGAAAGTGTCTAATATAGTAGAAAGGAGAGTCAAAACAGGTTAGAAATAAAAAAAATTATTACCCATTACCATGACATTGTTTGGTTAAACATTAAATTTATAAAAGCAGAGTGGTTAAATGCACTTTACTATATAAATCTAAATGATAAGTACACGTGTTCAGAAAGTAAGGCCTTAATGAAGTTATTTTAAAATTTCTAAGGATATTTGTAATTTTAACTACATAATATAACCAATTATTGAAAGAAATGGGGATCAAACTACTTACAAGTGCTTGAAGTTGCTTTTTGTGACTGTACATGAATCTTCTTTCCCAGCAAGTTTAATGAGAACCTTGCACAATAAAAAATGGATGACAATTCTTAAATTGAATAGGATACTCCATGTTCTCTTTTGCCAAACAATCAGGTTTAGTACTTCAGTAAAAGAGTCTCAAGAAAGAAGTTTTTTTACTGTGTTCCATATCCCCAACAAAAAAACAATACATTAAATTCGTTCTTCCCATATCATATGGAAAGGAAACATAACCATAATATGGAACAGAGAGTTAAGAGTACCTCCAAGGAAATGTCATAGTTTTTGGATATCTTTTCTGCGAGATATGGCAAAGGAGGAGGGTCCTGTAAAAATATTAAAAAAACAGCTCTCAATCTAGTAGCCTCTCCTGGTACTGCTTTCTATTCTCTATGCTCTAAGGGCCCCTTTAGAACCTAGAAAGTATTACTCCGGAGTGGGAAGAAAAAGGACGGGAAAAGAGAGGAGAATTGGTACGGAAAATAATTTAGGGGAAATAAAAGCTAAGCTCAAACTCAATAAGTTATATTTGATCAAACTCTTTTTATTATATATAAAGGCTAATAAATCTAATTACACGTAAAAATGAATAATCATATTCCATTTTCCTTATGTATTTTCCAAGGTAAAACAAGATCTAAGAAATTATATTTCATTGTCATATTTTTCTTTACCCCATAATTTTCTTAGATCCAAACATATACTAACGGAAATGAAGAAATTGAGCTACCTGGTTTGGAACATCACATGAAAAGGGTTCTAGAGCATCTAAGGTCACAATCCAAGGTGACAATGTAGTTCCTGAGACAACCCCGAATTGAACTACATATACTTCAGTAAAACTGAGAGAGAGCGAAGATCCAAAAACAGAAACAAAAAAATCCATATTTGTTACCAAAACTTTTTCCAAGGAAAGGACCAAGAGGCACATATTCCCAAGCTTGGATATCTCTCGCTGTTGACACCAGGTTTATATGAGGGTGTCACTTAGAAATAAGGATTGAAAAACTTGTCAAAAGGAAAATAAGTTGAATTAGATTAAGTATACCGCTCCAGTCATTCATTAATACAAGACCAAAAATATGGTTCTTGGCATCTTCAATGCTCACAGGCTTCCCTAGCTCATTTCCAGGGCCAACTACAGCAGCCTATAAGTAATAATAGGCAAATTAAAAAATGAAATTATAAAGTTGTTCCCCAAGGAGGAGGAAACATAGCATGGAGTAATTTAACGATGATAACAACAATGATGATGGTGGTGATAGTAGTAGTAGTAGTAGTAATAGTAGTAGTAGTAGTAGTGAAGGTAGTGATGATAATAAAATAAGTGAAATTTGCACTAAATAGTACTAAAACATATGTCATTTTCCAATGTAGTACTTAAACTTTTTTATTCCCTAAATAGTACTTGAATAATGTCTAGTTGCGAGAACAATGTCCAGTGATAGTGGACATTTAGTTTGAACAATGTCCAGTGGCGGTGGACATTTACTTGAACAATGACCAATGGACAATGACCAGTGGTACTAGGAAATAAAAATATATGGTACTACATTGGGAAAGTCACTATGTTTTAGTACTATTTAGGTAAATTTTCCTAATAATAATAAGAACAAGAACAATAATATTAACAAAGTAATAATAATAATTTTGATCTAACAGGTAGAACTGTTATAGCTCCAGTGATGAAATCACCATTTCCAGCTCAAAGTCTAGCTTCCGGGAAGGTCCAAAATATGGCGCAGAGTCACCTGTTGGATAAGCTTGACCCCTGGATCAAATGATATATTAGAGTAAGAATAAAAGCTGCATTATTTCTGTCATTCAAAAAGATATAAATGAATAATAGCATGTACAAATAACAGTAAGCAACTTATAAAAAAAGTTAGCAAAACTGAGATAAAGCCATAAAGGAAATAGGAAAATACAACATGTCATAGTTTATAATAAATATATGTCTAGACCATTTCTCAAACCAATTTAACTGAAAATATAATTGAGAACTAACATTTATTCATTTAGAGAAGAACTAGGTTTACACACAAAATGGCAATCTTGATAGACTGATAGTACTTGTCCCGAATTCCATGTTTGAACATTAAAATGCAAAGCTCTTAACTGAAGTGAAGGGAAAACTATCATGTGTTTCACCTTGGTCTAGTAATATCAGTGCCAGAGACGACAATTGATGACGCCCTCCCATGATACGCAATAGGAAGATGGAACCTGGAAATGATCAATTGATTGGTCATCTCACATAAGCAAGCTAGAAAATAATATGAATGCATACCAGCAACATTATTTCATTTTAGAAAACACTAAATTCAATATACACATAAGCAAACTATCATTGTATGCCATAGCCTTCGCCCTTCGGTGTTCAGAAAGGCAGTTTGTGGAAAATATGATTAATAAAGGGGCCTGTTTTTAATTTTCAAACATATTAAGGGCCCTTTGGCAGTTAAGCCAAACCACATGCAAAATAGATGTAATTATCCCCTAATCAGCATATGCTCCACCTAACCCTACCCATCACCTAGCACATTATAGAACATTTTCATCCAATATTGTCCTTAGTTCTTATCTAACTAGTTGCATACATGTCATTCTAAAAACTACTCAAGGGTATGTCATATTTGCATACCAATTACGGTTGATTGGGGTCTCCGGACCTCGGAATATGGCTCCACAGTTCTTTGCATGATGCATGGAAGAAAAGAAGTCTGTGTAGTCTCCAATTGCTACAGGTAGCAGCATTTCTACCTTGCCCTAAAAACACAAAGTCGCCAACATAAATAAACCGACAAAACCTTCTTCATCATACATCTGACATCATTAGTAGAATGGTACGTCAACCATCTGAAATAAGTCTAACCATGGGTATAAGAGCTTTCTGCCTTAAACTTGCATTGTCACGCAACTGTGGCTCAGTAGCTGCCCAATAACATAGCACAATATCCAAAATATTAAATATATAAAACATGAGATGAAATTCCAAAATCATCATCACATGTTTCTACTCGTGCGGAATCAAGACACAATACAAAATGAGATAGTTATTCTACGTTAATATGCATGTGGGTATGCATGTGTACAGTCAAAGTGGAGTCCATTTATAACTGATTAACTATAGAGTCGAACACTATTCGAACTATGGATTAAAAAAATGGATCAACCAACTATCTCGTTCAACTCATGGCATTGTAAACTTAATCTTTATCTTGTGTTTTCCCGGTGTGAGACTCCTTTACACGGTAGTCATACCTCATTGCAAAATCAATATTGCAGAACATCATGCTACATTAATATTTCTTTCTCTTTTGATGAAAAAAAACTAGTACCTGATAGTAGCCTTTGCAAGGTTTCACGAGCTTCCTTCCATGCAGACCGTCCCAATTGCAAAAAATTGTTAAGATTAGGCTGCAGGACAACATAAACAGATCATGTACAGACTTTTATCAGCTGATCACACTGCCACCGTCTCTATTCAAGCACAAGTTCCACTGGTTCACTAAATTTTATTGCATAATATTACATCCAAGCAATATATTTAGCTTCCACGGGAGAATACAACTTGAAATTGACATCATAAAGTGGTAGACGCAAACTTTTCCTTCCCTAAATTGCTTGAAATGCAATATTGAATCATCGATTTCGAATTTCAAACAGTTTTTCCAATCATTTTTGAACACTGAGTTCGAGCATAAAAATATAACAATCCGTGCAAAACAAAAGAGATAGATAGACCTGATTGAAGCAGTCGGAACTCTTCAAACACGGGCCATCAAACAAACCGGCGTAGGCGATCACGGAAAGGTCCAAAACGTAGTCTCCGATGGCGACGCCGGGCCGAGCGAGTGAGCCGGGCTCGGGCTTGAATACGCCGAACGGGAGGTTCTGGAGCGGGAAGTGAGAGTCGGGATTGACTTCGACGAACGATTTCAGGGCCATGATACGACGCCGTGAAGCGTTCAGGTGTGCCGTCGGCGAGGCAGCTGAGCGGCGGTGGAGCAATAACGAGGGGAGTGTTTGGTAGATATAGCGGTGGAGCAATAATGAAGGCGGGAGACTGGAAGAAGTGGATCACTCTCTTTTCCTTCTTAGCCACTCCGCCCCTTTTTACTCCGTACTTGGCGTTTACCAATATTAACCTCTCCTACCAAACTTTTTTTTTGAATTGGGTTTGGCGAGTAAAAAAAAAGAATTCTCATATTTTCAAGGAAAAATTATTCGAAATAATATCAATTTTATCTGATCTTTCAAAAATAATTTTATCTTTCATTATGATATATAATAATCCCAATTTTATTGAAATTTTTGAGTTTTGGGTCGTTGTTAAGTTTTTAACGAAGGGTTAACGAAAATGTCTGTTTTGCGTAACAAAATGAAAGTTGAGATTATTTTTGATGAATTTTTGTTTTATTTTTAATTTATTTGAAATTTTCATTTAAATTTTTGAAATTACTTTCTACCTCCATTTCTTTTTATTTTTTAAATATTATTCTTACCTTTAAAAAAAATAAAAAAAAATAGATACAAAAACAATGAAAATGAGAAAAATAACTAAAACCATACAAAATTAATGAAATAAATAATGTAATCAATAGAAATTAAACTGAAAGTCGTAAGAAATAAAATAAACATATGTGGAGTGGTGGGTTTTAACATTTTACACACTATACGGAGTCTTAATTTACCGAACAAGCCGTCAGGCAATGTTGGAATTATTCTAGATATATTTTTTTCTAAAAAATAAGAAGTGATACGCTAATACTTTGTATAGTACGTAAAATATTAAAACCCACCACTCCGTATATTTTTATTTTACTTATTACCAATTTCAAGTTAGTTTCTATTGATTGCCTTGTTTATTTTATTATTTTGTACTCCGTATCATTTTAGTTACATTTCTCATTTTTTTATTTTTTTATACATATTATTTTTATTGTTATAAACCAAGACTGATCTTTAAAAAAGGAAAAATATGATGGAAGTAGAAAATAATTTTAAAAATTAAAATGAAAATTTCAAAAAATAAAAATTCGTCAAAAATAATTTCAACTTTCATTTTGTTGCGCAAAACAGGCATTTCTGTTAACCCGTCATTGGAAACTTAACAGCGACCTAAAACTCGCAAATTTCAGTAAAATTCGGATTATTATGCATCACACTGAAAGTTGAGATTCTTTTTTAAAGACCAGGTAGAGTTGGGACTGTTTTGGATAAAATTTCTTATTTTCAAATATTAGATTTTTTTTATAAAATTTAAAAAAAAGTCGAATTCGATATCTCTAGCTATTACAAATTTTTAAATTGACAGGTTTTGATATTTTCTCAAATAGCTCCCTCAAATGTCAATCATCCCTGTTGCAAGCCACATTTGTTTATCACTAATTAAATTATGATTTTAAATAATTTCAATCAACTTCATTTAAAATTTCAAAATGTACACCAATTTTTTCATATTTAAAACCTTGTATCATATATTTTATACTCACCAAACACACATTTAATGAGTTGGTTAGTTTTGAACAATTAATGCCCCTTTGCTCTCGTAACCTTGTTCCACAATACATTTTAAATTCGTACCAAAAGACTATTTAAGATCAGTTTGCACTCTGGTCTTTTGGTACAAAAAGTAGGCATAAATGGGTGATCGAGTAATGAATGGTCAATGTGACATTTTTCTCATGGCTGAAATGAGAAAAATGACGACAAACCCAAAATTCTCATCCAAATCCACAAAGCATGCAACTCTTTATTTATCAACAAATAATAATAATAATAATAATAATAATAATAATAATAATAATAATAATAATAATAATAATAATCCCTCTGTCCCAAATAAAATTGTCTATTTACTATTCACAAGGTCAAAAACTTTACTCACTTTCTTTTTTTATTTTTTAGTCATTTGATTAAATAATATAATTTTGTCACTACTAATTTGTAGATCTTTTAATATAGTTTTTAAATATGTAATTTTTATTTTTTTAGTTCTAAACCATTTTTCGTATAAGATGATTTGGAAATAATTTCACTTAGACATCATAAACCGAAATAGACAATTTAAATTGTGAGGGAGAGAGTAATAAAATAAAGGATGTGCCTCATCCTTCACTCTGTACCATTTAGCCCATCTGAACTTCATTTTTTCCTATCACTTCTTATCCCCTTTTACGGGTATGGATCATGCCCCCGTCCATCCGTTTCCATTTTTTTCTCTTATACGAGTACTTTAATTTTCCCCCATGAATTTGAATTACTTACAATGAAAACATTATATAAACATTTCGCTAAAATTAAAATTACATTGACATAATGCGGTAGAAAAATTGGCGGAATAAAAAAGGTATAATTATTTAAAAGGTACAAAAAAGATTATTCATCATCCATGAGTGTAGCGAAAATCCACGAATGCTCAGTATTAATCCGGAAAAAGTACTTATTAATCGTTAAAAAGTAAAAATAACTAAATAAGTTGTCAAAATGAAAATTAGTTGAATTAGATTAAGCATACTGGTGCAATCATTAATTAATACAAGTCCAAAAATATGGTTCTTAACATCTTCAATTCTCGGAGACTTCTCAAGCTCATTTCCACTACTAGCTACAACAGCGTACAAGTAATAATAGGCAAATTAGAAAATGAAATTGTGAAGTTGTTCTCCAAGGAGGGGAAACATAATCCAGAGTAATTTAAGGATGATGATGGTGATGATAGTAGTAGTACTAATTGTAGTAATACTTGTGATTATAATATATTATGTAATACAAAGTAATTCTCAATTATGTAGTACTTATTATCTGTCAAACTTTGATTTTTTGTAATCAATTATTTTCAATCGTTAACCTATAATTAACTAAAATATACTCCCTCTGTTCCATAAATCCTTCCTCTTTTGTTTTTTTCCAATTCCTTAAAACAGTTCCACTTTTTATTAAAATACCACTTTTACCTTTATTTTTTCATACCATACCTATCACGTCATACTTTTTCACTAATAGTCAAACTATCACATCTTATTTTTACCCCATCACATCAAGAAAAAAATTGGAAAGTCAGCCAAACTTACACTTTCTTTATTTTGGCCTAAAGTCAAAATAAGAATGATTTTAAGGAACGGAGGGAGTATATTGTATATTAAATAGATAAAGGCCTTGTTTGGATACTAGCAGTTGGCAGTTGGCTGTTTATGTTAGCTGATTTGAATAACTGATTGAGTTAGCTGTTTTGACCGGCTGTTTCTGTTAGCAGTTAAATTTTAAGTGTTTGGCAACTTTAGCTGTTTATAGTTAGCTGTTTGTAAATAAAATTACATAAAAGGACATCCCTCCAATTATGGTATATTTTATTTTACAATTTTTTTAAATATCATATCATAAATATATTTTTTTAAAATTAAAAAAATTAAATAAATATATATATATATATATATATATATGTATGTATGTATGTATGTATGTATGTATGTATGTATGTATGTATGTATGTATGTATGTATGTATGTACGTATGTATATGTGTGTGTGTGTGTGTATAGACATGATATTTATTTTTCATTTTTTTACATGTAAAAATTAAATCTTTAATATATGGATTATTAAATTTTAATTTCATTTAATTCATAATAAATTATAAATATAAATTTTTTAATGAATTATAAATATATATTTTTTTAATTTCATTTTATTTTTTCGTATTTAATTTTTTTAACTTTTATTTTTATTTTTTACATATATTATAAAATATCTTTCAACAAAAATGATTTTAAAAAAAATATTTTTCCTAACCGCCAAGTCCAAATGCTACTCACCTTGGCATTTCAGATTTTGACTTTTCCGATCAAAATGCCAAGTGAAAAAGCCATTAGCCAAACAATGGTTTTGGCGGTTCGCTCGGTCAAAAAAGCCAAAGTCAGTCAAAAATGCCAAAAGCTATCTCAAATGCTGTTTTCCAAACACGGCCAAAATAATATTTCGAAAATATTTATAAAATGAATCTAATAAAATTATTTTTTATCGATATCTAGTATTAATTTTATTTAATTTATGGTCAAATTTTTTAATTTTATCGAACCAGACTTACACAAAGCCCGGATGCTTTTGGAAACGGCGTCGCAGGGTTAAGATCTACTCCGTAGCTCTATATATACCGCACCCCCCTTCTTTGGGTTATCTGAAAAGCTTTTGGACTTGGCCTTCAAAGACCTTGGAATCTGATCGTCCGAGATTTTGCATGTAATAATGCATAATCCCAAACTGAACCTAATTAATTTCAGGATTCCTTTGATAAATTCAATTGTCGTCAGTAAATCCATACTGATATGATGAATTGTGCAGAGAAATCTCCTCAGAACGGCAAAATGTCTGCGGATTTGGTTCTGAAGCCGACGTGCAGCGGCTGCGGATCGCCGTCGGAGCTGTACGGAACCACCTGCAAGCATTTGACTCTCTGTGTGTCGTGTGGCAAAACCATGGCCCAGAACCACGGCACCTGCAACAAGTGCGGCGCTCCGATCACGCGCTTGATTAGGGTTCGCCCTCCTTTGCAGAAATTTGTCTTCTCATATTAATCTGATGAGCGTTGCTTGTTAGGTTTTTCCAGGTGTATACTAGAATTACTGATTGTTTGATTTTGTGGGCACATGCTTTTGATGAGTCCTGAAGTACCTGCTTCAATTGATTCGAACACTATAAGCAGATAATTCATTGTTAAGGAATATCAAGTAGTCCCTGTCAAAGTTTCATGGAGGCATTTGGATTTGGGGAAACACCAACTTTTCAAAATTTTCCATAGCTTTCGTGTTTCACAGGCAACCGAATTGTGAGGTTTCAGGGATGGGAATCCGGGCTTACTTGAAGAGTGTGAGCAACATAGGTCTATGTAGTACTAGAACAAACTTATGCTCCCTCGGGTCCTTTACAGTTAATCGTCATTTAGAAGAAGTTGATGGACCTTGTTACAAGTCTTTCACAATCACAATAAAACATTTAATGTTCGTGTTCCTTTTTGCCATTGTTAAAGATGAGAGGATATGTAGAGAGGTGCTCTATGAATGATTACTATGGAGGATAAAATAGGTAGAGACTACTAGAGTGGCACAATTTAGATTGCACTAATGATCATTATTATTAGCCTGTATGTTTTCGTCTCAAGTGATTTATAAGTCCTAAAACGAAATGATGATTTTTTGAGATTTGTTTTATGACTATAGGTATTGAAGTCTATATATCATAAAGGCATTATGGTTATGCCATCAGAGATTTTAACTTATTTTTTTGCTTGTGCCATATAACAAACTTTTAATTAATTTTTCTGACTATCTAATGTGTTTTCATTCACTTTGAGTTATTTTAAAAGAATGATATATTCTCCATACATAGAGTTACTTTATTTCATCCCTAATTTCATGTTTGTGTACTATACCCGGCGTATATTTATTTACTTACCTGCTTTCGGTTCAGATGCAATTATTTTCCTCTCAATATTCATAAGCCAATTCTCCGCATTGAATTGTGGCATGAATAGGAATACAATGTTAGAGCATGCTCTACCAACGAAAAGAATTACTTCATCGGGAGATTTGCTACGGGGTTACCAAATTTTTCAAAGAAGAGGAGTGAGAACAAGTGGTGTCTGCAGAAAGAAGGTCTGCAAGGACGCCAAGTAACTGATGCTTTGCGGGTAAAATGTTTTCCCTGAACTGTTCTTTATTTGCCCCATTTCATTTTTTGCGTTAATATTTAATAGTTTCATAGTTACTTGGTGTCTAACAGGGATATAGTGCTCGAGATAATTAATACTTCATTGTGTGGGTTGTCTTTGTACCTTTCATTTGGAAACTGGAACCAATGCATTGTCTATATTCTTATGCATTTGAATGTGAAGTTCCAGACTTGTGACTTGTAAAAACATGTCCAACTTGAAAGGTGACTTTGAACTGAACTAAATCGTACTAAACTGAACTGAAGATATTGTAGTGTGATTTTGATCTAAGCAGTGTTAGCTACTAAATGGAATGGCACTGAACTGAACAGTACTTAAATTAGGTCCAGCTAAACGACCTCTAAGAGAGCGTAATTAAGTTCTTATTAAAGCATTATCCTCACGCATTTAAAGGGAAATACCCATGACATATAATGGTCCAAATAGCTACGAAACCTCTGGACCAAAAGGCTGAATCATTTTTATGAAGTTGAGTCAGTTGAAGAAGAAAGTTTGATTATCATTGTAATGTCTGAGTCTATGAGATTTATTTAATACTCCCTTTGCTCCGAAAACTCTGAAAAGATAGTAACAAATTGACCTCACAGAGTTTCATTGGAATTTGTTTATAAGAAAGACGAAAGTTGTGAGCCACATATTCTTCTTGTTTTTTTTTGAAATAGAGCCACATATTCTTTAATTTAACTGGGAAGTAAAGAGGTGTGAAGTTCAATTTGGGACATCCCAAATAAGTAAGCGTTGCTTTCTTTTCGGGGCGGATGGAGTATTTAGGTTCGGCAGTTGGATGAGAAACTCAGAAAAAATCATTCCAATATATATCTTGGACAAATTGTACAGTGAAGAACTAGATACACACGCATACATGTTGCTTTTACCTCTTCCCATTGAGTATAGTAGCTCATTGGAAATTGACTGTGAACATCTGAAACTTTACATCTTTAGATCCCCCTTCCCGCCCACCTACTCCAGTGATTTGGAGGTTTTGAAGGCATATATCTATCCTTCTAAAGTGTTTAGTTTTACCATCAATTGAATACATGTTGCAGGAAAGGTTCAAGAATAAACCCTGGCTATTGGAGGATGAATCAGGGCAGTCTCAGTACCATGGTCAGCCAGAAGGTGCACAATCAGCAACCTACTACCTACTAATGTTGCAGGGTAGAGAGTTTGTTGCCATTCCTGCTGGTTCCTGGTATTCCTGATTTGATTTTTATGTTATGTTATCAATATCTAATTTATGATACAAAACACTATTATATACTGTTAAATAAACTTGGTTGCAATCTTAGGTACAACTTCAACAAAGTGGCACAATACAAGCAGCTTACCCTGGAAGAAGCCGAAGAGAAGATGAATAACCGAAGGAAAACTGCTGATGGGTACCAAAGATGGATGATGAAAGCAGCAAATAATGGACCTGCTGCTTTTGGAGAAGCTGGAAAGTTCGATGACAAGGAAGGTGGTGGTGGTGGTGGTGGTGGGAGGGCTAGGAGGAAATCTGGTGATGATGAGGGCAATGCCTCAGACCAAGGAGAAGAAGAAGAAGACGATAATATGGACAGGAAACATAGACCAGGACACAACAAAAAAGGTGGTGATGATGATGAAGAGGGACCCCGAGGTGGTGATCTTGATGATGAAGATGATATTGAAAAAGGTTGACATCTTGTTTGAATAAGTAGACTTCTTATTTAGATCTACTATCAAGTTGATAATTTCTAGACACTAAATTTTATGTGCATATGTGCATATGTCTAACAGGCTAAATTTTATGTGCATATGTGCATCTTGTGATAATTTTATAATGCTCATATAAGAAAATAATAAGTACATATGTCTAACTGGCTAAATTTTCAGGAGTTTTACTCTATTAAACCTTGATTTTTATTCCTGTACTCTAATGTTCCCCTTCCAGTGGATCATACTGAAGTCAAATCTTAGATACTGAAAAGCCGGAAATTTGAACTAATAGGCTAAACTTTCATGTTATTTTAGTAGGTTGGTGTTGTTTTTTTGGGAAGGGGGGGGAGTAGGTGGATTTGTTAACTTAATAAAATTATACTCCGTATACGTTAAGGGTTATAAATATTTGAATAGGACATTGGGCAATCAATAACATTTAAGACAAGTAGACAACACATGGAATGTTACCGGACCAGGATGAAAGATTTCCTTTGTTGTAGTAGTAGTAGTATCTATATGTTCTTTATATTGAAAGCTATAGAGTTAAACCTCTCTTTTCATAAAATGAAAAATTACCACCTCTCTCCAAAAAAACACTTGCAAACATACCCTAAAGTTTCCAACTTAAAGTTTCTACTTATATTAACAGTTTCATAGCTGATATCCTTGTGAACTTCTCTTCTTAGTTGTGTGGATCATAATAACTGTATAAAATTGTCCTTGCTGGACTCCCTAGGTTATGCACATTAATTGCACAATGAATTCCGATAGATACCTTCGCTACCTTATTTACCCTTTATACATCAGTCCCTCCGTCCTTCCCTCTTTGAATATGGGATGTTTAATGTTTTGGAGTTAATGTGTTACATTCTTTCTGTATCTTTCCCTGTATATTATTTTTTTAAAATTATCAATTTCATGCTACTGGATGTTTTAGATTCCTTCATGCACGGTGTTACTAGTATCTAGTTACTACTCTAAAGTTATTTTATGTACAACTTCATGTTGTTGTATGTATAACTTCATGTTGTGAAGTCTTTCTTTCCCTTACATTATTTGATAGGTGATGATTGGGAGCATGAAGAAATTTTTACAGATGATGATGAAGCTCCAGGAAATGACCCTGAGGAAAGGGAAGATCTGGCTCCTGAAATCCCTGTCCCTCCGGAAATTAAGCAGGTTTGTTGTGCAGTGTGCCCTTGTTGTGCAGGCCAATTTGGTTGCTCATGATATTGAAGTTAATGGACATTTATCCCTTATTTGATTCAAATGATGGGAGGGGACTAAGAGGAGGAGAAATGGCGAGAGTGATTGGGTGGGTGAGGATGGGAGGGGGAGGGAGGAGGCATGAGAGTATCATACCACACCATCCTATATAATGTTCTTGCATGCTGATGGTATTACTTTTTATAATTATAGAACAACACCAACTTAACATGGCGTCTTGTGGCTGTATGTAAGCGTTACCCATACCTGAAGAAGGGGTAGAGAGGCTGTTTTCTAAAGATCCCAGCTTAGAAGAACTGAAGATCTCAGAAGCAGTTACGAATACAAAGCAAAACAAAGTTAAGGCTAAAACAATACGAGAGGAGTGGGGTAACAAGCAGCATTATAAAAGTAGAAATGTAGACTCACAAAAGAAACACCCCTAAAGTTACATTTAGGACACCCCACAAAACCTAAACTACCCCTAAAACTCGAGTCACATAGAAATCCTGACTAACTTACTATCTTAACCCTCGACTTCCAAGCACTCATCTTTAGGGTAATGTCATTGGTGCATTGTCGAAGCATCATGTCCTACCGAATCAACTCATCCATACTCTTCCTCGGCCTCCCTCTTACTTTCCTTACCCTTCCTATGGCCAATTCCACGGTCATGTTCCATAATTTTCCGTGAAATGATTTACTAATTAATTTAGTGAACTAACTTAAGTGATTGAGACTGTGTGTCTCAGAGTATAAATAAAAATGCACAAAAAGTTGACTAATAGAGTATTGCACAAAAAAGCACTGACTACTTGTAAGCCAAAATGATTAAAAAAAACCACTGAAGCAATTGAGAGGCAATGAAAAAAGTACACGATCGCTCATCAAGTGAGGGTAGTAGTGATCAAAAAGCGTAGAGTTGTAACATGGAAAACAACCTTCAACAGCAATGCACCAGACTCTTTCATCATAATTGTCTGGCAGTGGAGGGGCTCTTGTATCATCATGCATTATGATTTGGCAGCATAACTTATATATCTTTCCTCCTGTTTTAGGATGACGAAGATGAGGAAGAAGCTGATGGGGAAGGAGGATGGGGTTTGAGCGAATCAGGTAAAGAGTTGAAGAAAATCCTTGGGAAAGCTAATGGGATGAATGAATCAGATCCCGAGGACGATGACGACGATGAGGAAGTAAGTTGAAATTCATGTACTATATATCCAAGTAAAGCTATCATCATTGGCTTTTTTTTCAACTTGATCTCATTTCGTATTTTTTGTCTGTACCTTCATCCTTTGGGGGCTAAAATTTTTTAATTACAGGAAGATGATTTCTCATCGCCTGTATTAGCTCCAAAGCCTAAAGTAACTCCTAAAGAAGAACAAGCTGAGGCCAGCAGTCCAGCAAAACCACCTGGTTCGAGCTCCACTCGTGCAAGCTCCTCGACTTCAAAGTCAGCTAAGGGTAAAAGAAAAGCTAATGGGGATGAACCAAAGTCTGCTAATGGTGTTCCTTCTAAAAAAGTGAAGTCCGAAACGGTAATGACATGAACTTAAGGAGTTGGTGGCCAATGCTTACCTTCTTAATTTACGGATGTTAAGGGTCCATTTGGATGGAGGGTTTTGGAGGGGAAGGTATCAAGATATTGGAGGGTTTCGTCTATATTTTGATAAATATAATGTTTTTGAAAACAAATAAATGAAGAATGCGATGTTATACTATCACATAGTATGTTAATCACACACACACGCACAATGCGAGTTTAAATTAATCCCTCCAAAGCCTTCCCCTCTAAAATCTTCAATGGAAGCATACTTTAAATTGGGTCTAATTCACCCCAAGAAATAGTCGACATGAAGTTATGTTTGCCTTGGACTTGAATATTATACTGGAACTTGATATGGGATACCCAGTGAAGGACAGGATGATTACTTTAGTGTGTGATCTGATATATATTTGTGTACCAGGACGTTAAGCCAGTAAAAGGAGTTGTCACACCTGCTGCCAATAATAGCATGCCCAACAATGTATCATCATCGTCTGCAGTGCCACCTGCAAGAACTGCTGTAACACCCGTGACTGAAGATGAAATAAGAGCTGTTCTGCTGCAGCAAAGACCGGTTACCACTTCGGACCTTGTTAGCCGATTTAAATCACGGCTGAAGTCTAAAGAGGTGTGTCATTTTTGAATTCTATCAGCTAATTTTTTCCCCTTCAAATGATTAATTTATTCTTGAAATCTGATCCCGTTAATCTGAAATCTCGCATACATGGACACTAGTGCTCTATGAAGCACTAGGTGGAAGACCGGGGCATAGTGTATGGGCAAAGACGTAATAAGAAAAAAATTGGATCGTCTAGGTTCGATGCACCTCTAGGCTGGGACTTTTATATGATGGGTTAACCCGACTTCACACCTTGACTATATACTACTGTTCCATTAGGTCATCGCCTTTCTTTTGGACTCAATTTGGCCATGAACCGTGCAATTTAGACTATTTTGTATTCCACACATTTCACTATGATGACTAAATTGGATCCAAATTACATTCTGGGGTGGCCAAATTGAGTACAAAGATGAGTCTAAGTGTAGTGACCAAACAAAAACAACTCTTTTTTGAACCAAATATGCATGAAGTTATTAATTTCTCTTATGCATAGCTCAAGTATCAAGACATTGTGTAACTTAATCCCAAGAGAGGCACATACAATTATTTTTTATGCGAAAACATGCAATTCCGCCTTTCATGCAAATCGGGCCTTGTTAAAACTTGAAACAGGACAAGGACACTTTCGCAGCTGTATTGAGGAAAATTTCCAGAATACAAAAGACAGAAACAGCCAATTATGTCGTCTTGCGAGAGAGGTGAAATTTGTTTTTTTTTTCCTGTGTTTTTTTAAACCTTTTGCATTAAACTGCAGAACCAATAAGCTAATTTTCGAGCTTGTCACTTGACTTTATCTTCTACTTCATTTTATAGGACTAACCAATGAAGACGAAAGAAATAACTGCAACAGAGTTCCGCGAAAGGGTGAAACAATAAACCAACTTTGGCTTTTATTATCAAACATTAAAAAGCAGCAACAGAATCTTGGCTCATTGTCATGCACTGTGATTGCTTATTGTTTCTGTTTGCATTTTCTTATGAAGGAGCAACCCCCCACCCCGCCCCACCCCCACCCCACAACTCTCAACAAGAACAAAAATAATCAAAGGTGATATGCTGCTTTATTTGTGGACTGAACTTCTGTGTGGTTGCAGGGAAGTAAGTTCTTGTTGTGGAATATATTCAACACAATGTTTAACACGTAATTGTATAAAACAAACTACTTCATAGTACTTGTATGGAGTAATTCTTTCGGGAATATGAATTCATATTTTTTTAAAATGCGAATTCATTGTCCACAAATATTTCCCTTGTTGGGGGAAATACATAATGTTGTCAAGAGCGTTTGTTTGCCAGTTTGGATTTATTTGTGCTTGTAGTGTGTATATATATTATTTAATGAAGTTTGTTTGGTTAGATGAAAAATGTGGGTCTTTGGATTGGGAAATTTGCCCAAAGATTTGTTAATTGAATCCAAAGAAGAGTGAACTTGAAAAAACTCATTTAAACGGGTCAAATTTCACTAAACGTGAAACTCACCTGACTGAGAGCGTTGACAGGTAGAAAATGAGCCATTGTGTTATAATAAAATAAAGTCTATTAATTTATTTATTTAACAATAATTAACATTATATTAATAAGAATAATGCCCAGAGCCTACTGTAGTAAGATTCAACTGAGTTGTTGTATACTAATAAGAATAATGAAATATCGAATTCATATTCTTCAAATACAAAGGAAACTTCATTTCTTTGATTTTGGTCCGTAGGAGGCGATAGAGAGGTTTGGAAATTTTTTTTACCGTAGATCTATTTTTTTTACAGAGTAAATTTTAATCCCTCTTCCTAGGCAGTGTTCGGTAGGCTTAGGTTTTATTTTGGTAGGTAGTAAAGCAACATGTAGATATTTATTGCTTTTGCAGTAGGTTTATTTTTTTTGTTTTTTATACAAATAAATAAATATATATAATATTTTATAAATAAAAATTGGGGCCCTTCTAATATTCGGCCCTATACCTATGACCACCTTGCCCCTAGCATTAGCCGGCCCGGGTAATATTCTTGCTTATTTATTCATCTGACCGTCGACAGTAATGTATCAAATATTAGTGAATAATAAACTTTTTATGTTTAAAGTTTTTTTATTAAAGTATTTACAATACTTAATTTCTGATCGTTATTACACATATAGAAAGAGAGAGGTCGTCAGCGGCTATAACCTTGGATCATCGAACACGTTCGAGAAAGAATATACTCTATGATGTGATAAATGGTATTTTTATTATTCTAAATTAAATATTTAATTTTTCCAATGCTCCGATCCGGGAATAATTACACAATTCTCCATGCTTTTAAGTGCATAAGAGACAGATGGACCTATCTTTGAAGATGATAATAAAACAATTGTCTTTGTGTGTTAACTAACTATATGTATAAGATATTATAAACAATGTAAGAAAGTATTACGTAAATTAATATGGTGGATGCACTCGAGGTTGAACTTTCATCTTCCATGGCAAAAATTTGTAACCTTTAGAGAACAAAAAAACTAAAAGATATTGTCAAAGAAAATGTTGACAAAGCTTCAATGTTTGAAGCTTG
The DNA here is from genome assembly GCA_003260385.1 of Cuscuta australis. NCBI lineage: Eukaryota > Viridiplantae > Streptophyta > Magnoliopsida > Solanales > Convolvulaceae > Cuscuta > Cuscuta australis. The sequence continues at coordinate 3,470,841 of NQVE01000142.1, read as the reverse complement.
GATGATTTCCAATACACAATATAATGCAGGATAAAATTTGATGTATGCAAAGAATTTCCTGATTTTTTTGTGTACAACCATAAAGTGCGGAAATGGTTCCGATGCAACAAAGGTTATCAATAGGCAGACTACAATACGTGCTTACGAAAACCACAGAGTTATACTATTAACTGTCCAGCGAGGATGTACAAGCTATTAAAGTTTGAGGAGAGTTAACAATGTTCTACATAGCGTATTTGAGGCAGCATGTGAAACATTGGAGTTATTAACCGATGATAAAGAACTTATTGAAGCTTATAAAAGAGGTTGCTAAGTTAGTATTTAGGAATATGCTAAAATGTTGTTTGTCCACGTACCATGAGTCACCCATTGGTGAATGGAATTTTATTTGATCGATTGAGAATATTGTTGAATCAAGGTGATTGAATATAAAGATATTTTTTTAATGTATTAATCCATCTGAAACACATTATATGAAAACAAAGCTCTTTAATTGAGCACTGCATAGAAACAAATTACTCCATCCGTCCTGAAATAGATTACAATATTCCCTCACATTTTTGTCCCAAAAAGGATTACAAAGTCAATAACTTTATAGTGATTTCACTCTTTTACCCTCCCTTTTCTTTTCTGCCAGCCACTATTCACACTATTTGGGGGAATTTGGAGGGGTAATTTGGGGGAAAAAATTGATTTGACTCTTCCTTAATTTCAACTAAAATGGAATATTGTAATCTAAAGTGGGACGGAGGGAGTATTCTTTTTTTGCAGAGCTTATAATCTCATGAGAAGACCTAAAGAATTTATGTCTAATTGAGATTGAAAAGTTGCTTAATTGAAATGGACGACCTTTAAAGGAATTCAAGTGCATGCCATTTGGAGATAACAATCAACTTAATAGATATCAAAATAATTTTTTGATAGAGAAGTTGAACTATGACTAAGAAAAGTTGTCATTTGATTTTAGAGGATATTTATCTACGATGAAGGAAGATCAGTGGAATATATCCAATGAAATAATGGAGGTCGTGATAGCTGAAAGAGGGAGTTCTTTTTTGTGCATGGTTACGGTGGAACTCGAAAAATATTTCTCTAGAAGTCATTGTCTGCTTCTCTAAGGTCAAATGGTAAGTTTGTCCAGAATGTCGCATCCAACTACATTGTAACATTGCTTTTGCTTAGGGGAAGGAGAGTCGAGATTTTTAATCCCTTTGGTGCTAATCGAGTGTTCATTATGTGACAACAAACAATGGCGTCCGAAAGCAGACCTAATCCAACAAGCAAGCTAAGTATAATCATATGAGATTTATCATCTACGATGCATATATTTTCTTTTGAGACATTGGATTGCACAATGGGAGATGTAATGAGGTTCTCCAATAATAAATTCATAAATGAACCATTCACAGGGAAAACATTTGTACTCAAAGAAGATTTATCTAAATTCTTTCAGTTTTACACATAGCTTTGAGAGAGGAAATTATAGGTGCTACCACTAATTCCTCACAAATGTAATTGTATTGTAAAATTTATACGTTGAGCAAAAATATGAGATTGCATTAATCTACACTCTCTTGCACAGACAAGAACAGATAAGGTTTTTCTGATTGGATAGTCAAAGACAAAGATGGAAAACTTAGACAAGTGATCGATGGAACTGCCGACATTGAAATTAAATCCTTCTGAATTCTTGATTCTTGAAATAAGTTATCCCCTCAACAGTTATAGTGGACTTTACTTATCCGAACCTATTAGAGAACATGAATTTTTTTTAGGATTGTGCACTATTAACACCTGCACTCAAGTTTGTTGAAGACGATTGGAAAACACTTCAGTTTTTTTTAATTAAATCAAATGTTCAGGGATTCTAAACCACAAAAAAGTTTTTAAAAAGGGGGTACTCACTACTATGTCATTGAAGAACATCGACTAAATATCTGGATTGTGTAATGATAGAAGATTAATCGTTTAGAAGTTGAGAAAGAACACTATCACTGCAATTGAGGTTTCAGGAAATCAATTGAGAAAAATATTTACATACCTCAAATGAATTTGGTACCATCTGATTCAGGACTACCTAAGAAAATCTAGAGAAAATAATTCTCAATAGTTTTATATTTTACTATGACTATTAACAAAAGTTAAGGTCAAACATTGTCTTTTGTTGTATTATTTTTAACCAATTTAATATTTAGTCATAGTTAGCTTTATGTTACTTTTTCACGAATGAAGGCAAAGACATGACTAAAAATATTGGTTCTACACAACAATGGAAACCTTTACAACCATACCAAAATCGTTGTGCATCCTAAACTCTTTCAAAAATTTGGAATTAAATAAGGTTTTTTCGAGTACACACACACACACACACATATAAATAAATAATGACTAAAAGTGCTACATTGGGAAATAATGACCAATGTAGCACTTTTGTCATTATCCATTAGTCATTATTTAGACCAATGTTCATCGTCACAGGATATTATTTCTCTTTCTAGACATTATTAAGTGTTATTTAAGGGATAAAAAGTTTAAGTCTTATTTTGGAAAATGACTTTTGTCTTAGTGTTATTTATTGCAGATATGAAAAATAAAAAATTTGAAAAATTATATTGGGAAAAAGTTTGAAAAATGAAAAATTTGAAAAATGAAAAACGAAAAATGGAAAATTTGAAAAATGAAAAATTTGAAAAAGTTTAAGTCTTATATTGGGAAATGACTTTTGTTTGAAAATATGAAAATTATTCTTTTATGAGGATAAAGCACTATTGGCACCAACTCTCGAAGTAGTTGAAATGATAAATGAATTTGTTCTGTCCCTCATTCCTGGTGATGAAAAGGAGTACTTGAGTTCTGATTCTTCGTGCCAAGCAGAAGCAGATGTAGGTGTTGATGACGATTGGATAACAGTTGAGTTTTTGAACGAAATCAAATGTTTGGGAATCCCAAACCACAAAATAGTCTTGAAAAAAAGGGTACCGATTATGATATTGAGGAACATTGACCAAACATCTGGATTATGTAATGGGACAAGATTAATCGTTCAAGAGCTACGAAATAATGTTATCGGTGCAATTGTGGTTTTGGGAAATCGAGTCGGGGAAAGTTTACATCCCTAGAATGAATTTGGGACCATCTGATCTAGGTCTACCCTTGAAGTTCCAAAGAAGACAATTCTCGATCGCCTCATGTTTTGCTATAAAAATCAACAAAAGTCAAGGTCGAACATTGTCATTTGTGGGGTTATTTTTATCCAAGTCAGTGTTCACACATGGTCAACTATATTTTGTTGTTTTACGAGTGAAGACAAAGACCGGATTAAAAGTATTAGTTCTAGATGACAATAGAAACCCTTGCAATCATACCAAAAATGTTGTATACCCTGAAATCTTTCAGAAAATTTGGTATTAAAATAAACATTGTTAACTCTACATTCTGTTCCTCAAATATTATTTATTTTACTTTGGCTTTTTTCATTTGTAGTATTAAAAATCATGTGAGCAATATATTTACTTTATTCTGAAAAATAAATTTCATTAAAATAAATTCAGATTCGACATAAATTTTTTTCAACCCCGTGCATGGCACGGGTCAAAATACTAGTTCTACAATAGACACACATTTTTTTCTAAAATTCTATTTTTAGAACTTCATCATCTTTATCCCTTCTTGGATTGAAAGTGTACGTTCTTACCAACTAAATAAAATGTACGGTGTATTTAGCAACAAAATGAGTATTGTGAAATCTTTAAATGTGTATTTATCATTTTGTAATGTGTAATTGTGTATGCTCTAAGTATGTACTCCCTCCGTACCAGAAAGAAATTCCCTTATTGACTTTTTGGGAAATTAAAGGAGGAATATTTTGGTATTGTTTTTCCAAAAATACCCTTGATGTGATGGATAAAAATAAAATGTGATGGATAGATTATTAGTAAAAAAAGTACGATATGATAGGTAGGGTATGAAAAAGTAGAAGTAAAAGTGGTTTTTTAATAGAAAAGAGAAATCTTTTTGGGACAAAGAAAAAACGAAAGGAAAACTTCTTTTGGGGACGGAGGGAGTATGTGTAAAAGAATAAACATACAAAAAAAATTATTGTATAAATCATTGTAAATGTGTGTATGCGAGATGTTTACTAAAAATCGTATATCAGGATCTATAATATAAGAATTTATTTGTGTGAGATTTGTAAAATATGCAATACTCTTAGAATGCTACTCAAATAAGTATAGTTTTATACTCCATCCGTCCCATAAAACCTTTCTCATTTCTTTTTTCATCCGTCCCATAAAACATTTCTCATTTCTATTAAAAAGTCACTTTTACCCCTTACTTTTTCATACCCTACCTATCACATCATACCTTTTTACTAATAATCTACCCATCAAATCCTACTTTTACCCATCACATCAAATGATATTTTTGGAAATTCAATACCAAAATACACTCCCTTAAATCTTTTCAAAAAGCAAAACATCTCATGTATCATGAGACGGATGGAGTACATTATTGGTCATATGAGAACAAAAAAAGTAGAGAACGTATTTATAACATAGATATTGTATTAGAGTACGTATTCTATTTATTAAATTATCACTCCCGTCCTCAATCCTCTCCTCGTCATTTTTTTTTTGGCCTCAAGCTACATCGTACAAAGTATATTGAAAGAGAGACAAAAACCGCTGTGTTCCAACACAAAATAAATTCATGAACTAAAAAAATTACTCCGTTTATTTATTTATTTATTTATTTCACTTGAACTGTATGGAGTGCTAAGATATATTGGTTGATATATCTTGATATGGTTTAAAGTAATTATTAGGATGATGAATTTACTTAAATAGCACTAAAACATAATGACTTTCTCTAAATAACATCACATGTGTTTTTCTTGGAATGTAACACTTTTAGTCATTATGCATTAGTCATTATTCAAGTAAATATTTGTCACCACTGGACATTATGAACATTATTAAGTGCTATTTAAGGAATAAAATAATTTAAGTACTATTTAGATAAATGACTTAAGTTTTAGTGTTATTTAGTGCAAATATTTCTTATGAGGAGTATATGATAGATGGGAGGGATGATGAATCATATCATATGGTGAATACATTTTGACCCATCTTAGTTCTTACATATGACCCATATTATTATGAGTGTGTTGAGATGAGCTTGTATTGAGTTTGTGTGTGGGTGGGTCTTGTGCACTTGATTACTTGCTTGACGTGTTTAATACAGTATGGACTATGGATTAATCATTTTGCTAATTAATCATTTTGCTAATGGACTGTGCATCTTGAGAATAATGATTGTACTCATTTCATAAATTGTATTCTTAGCACTCCAAGCTTATTGCCCCATTACAAATAATGAGACCTAATACTCAATTTACTTTATTTATTCAAATAATGATACAAAGTTTTAAAATAAAATTTATATATTCAAAAAATTATATCAAATGCTCATTGCACTAGTTTGCATGCAACACCCCCGACTTGTCCTAATTTAGAACTATCATTGAGGATTGTCAGAATCTCTTATCTATTATTAGGAGTAGATCGAGATAATTCTTTTAATTTTATAATTTGTTTAATTTTTTGCTCTACTAATGAAACCGGGCATCTCTTAGCGTATATATGTAGGCTTCTCAATTCTCATGCATTCACTCCAGATCATATGGGAGTGGGTTGATCCCTAAATTCATCCTCACTTCTCTTGAGTTTATATTAGTTTATACTAGTCCATTCGTCTCTGAAAATCTTTCTTCGTTCTTCTTTCATTCGTCCCAAAATATATTTTTTGTTTCTATTAAAAAAGTCACTTTTATTCTTTACTTTTTCATTCCCTGTCTATCACATCTTTTACTCTACCTAGCTATCAAATCTTACTTTTACTCATCACATCAAATGACTTTTTAAAAAATTCAATAGCAAAATACACTTCTCTTAAATCTCTTAAAAATCAATAATAGCTCTAATGTTTTTAGGACCGGAGGGAGTACTTCTTACAATGTTTCAAAAATAAAAGATAACAACACATTATTTAGCGCTATGTGCTTATATCTTCTCTTTTTAGACATGAAAATGCATAAAAAAAGATAGGGCTTGACAATACATCATGATTTATTTATCATTTTAATATATATTGTTTTTAATTATGATGCCATGCATGCAACACACAAATGAAAAATCTAGTTACTTTGGCGGCTTAATTGGCCAACAGCAGCAATAACCAAGCGTATCTTCACTATCTTGGTCCATGTATGAACAGATCCCTCGGTAACCCTCCTTGCATGGGTAGTTAGCACATTGATCATTTGTGTGGCATTTTACGCCAGTGCAAAGAGGTGGATTTGGACCGTAAAGATTCTGCAGACTCGAACTTACTATAACATACAAAAACAAAAATCATGGATGTATTAAAATTTCCGTGGACCGAGAACAAAGAGTAGAATATTAGGTAAAATTAACCATTTGCATATAAAGTCGGGATTCACTATTCTAACCCAATGGTTTCACCTTTCTTTATATGCTAGTGGTATTCTTCTTTATTTTCCGACGTGGAAACTCCATCAAGATGTTACAAAATTTGATATATAACAAAATTACTCCCTCCGGTCCTAAAAACACGGGATGTATTTTTTTTCCTTCCCAAAAAATACTTTTTATTTCCATTAAAAAGTCAATTTTACCCCTTACTTTTTCATACCCTACCTATCACATCATACCTTTTTACTAATAACATATCCATTAAATCTACTTTTTCTTATCACATCAAAGAACATTTTTGGAAAATTCAATACCAAAATACACACTCCTTATATCTCTTCAAAATCAAACAATCTCATGTTCTTAGAACTGGAGGGAGTAGACTGTAGACTTTGTGGTCAAAGTAAACAGAAACAAGTCATCAAATATGACGCTTATTTTTACAAGGAATTATACAATGCGCCTTGGTAAATCACTAATTAAAAATTTAGGCATGACTTTAGGGATGACTTGGCATAATGGCATAGACATGTATAAGGAAAATGCTAGAGTCACAAACATATAGTTCACAAACTGTACGTGTGTACCTCTGAAACAAATACTCCTTAGTATAAAAATTTGGTGTGACTATAAGATCTTTGAGCATCTTTCCAGGTTTGACTTTTATGTAATTAAAATTGATAAATTTTGACCACTAATTAAATAAAATTCATATTAGATATTGATATAAAAATAACTTTATAAGATATAATTTATATAATACTTTTAGAATATATTTTTATCAAATTAAAATACTATAAAATATTTATTTAATTCAAGGTCAAAATTTTTAAAATAATAGACTCGAAAAAGTCAAAATCATACAAATACTTAGGGATGAAAGTAGTATATGTCAATGTAAGGTGCATACCAGCTGAGAGACCAGTCACGATTGTTAGAACAAATAGGATGTTGGTAAAAGCCTGAGGGTTGACACCAAAACCACGACGAAATAAACCACCCATTATGTTCTTTTCTCAAGTCTTTGATTATATTGTATCTTAATTCACCTAATAACAATAATACTGGTAAATTCCGATTAATATATGTGTGAGTACTGTGTTATATATTTATAAGAAATATGTGTGTGTGCCAATTTGCTTACAAATTAAATTTGCTGAGATTCATTGAATTTTGCAAATGCTCCTTAAACTAGGGGTACTGATTCTTATGGCTAAATCTTTATGTTTTTTCCACTATTAGTAGATATTATCAATAGTAGGTTAAATATATCTAAGTGGGATCGATTTCTTATCTTTTTTTCTATATATATGTTGTTTGTTAAATACTCTGTATTTTGCAAAACAAGAATGTGGAAGACTAATAGATGAAAATTTAAAAGTAGTTAAAAGTAGGCATGACAACCCAATCCGAATCAAACTTTATTTGATCCGACTGAATCATAAAGTTATTTGAACCTGACCCGTTAAAATAAAACCTGCACTCGAACTAAATTGGGTTGGGTTCAGATCTCTAAATTTATAACCCGACCCTCAATGCGTCCATAATAATTTTCTTTATTAAAAAAGGAGTTCAAAATAATGAGAAAAACCTTAGTAAAATTGTCACTAGTGCAAGTTGTTAGTACTATTAAAATATGGTAAATTGATTAAATTCTTTTGTAGTCCCAAGATTCATATTTGTTTTATGGACCTTATTGCATTGAGATCGTAAAAAATTGGGTCTATGGCAAACAAAGAAAACATGCACTTGTCAGTCCATGAAAAGTGTGAGAAGATTGATAATAAAAACATCCAAACAATTCTTATGATAAAATCCAACATCGGAGTATAGAATTGATATAGTGCGGAAGCTTAATTCATTAGTGGGAGTAATAATTATTCAGAAATAGTAATTAATTAAAAGCCTCCAAACAGGTCAACCCACATCTCTTCCTCCTCATTGCTTCTTGGGATCGGCTCTAGGTTTATCGTCTCCTTGATTGATTACCAACGTGTAGCAAACAAACAACACTACACTCTCAGCAATGATGATGAGTGAGAATATCTAATGTCAAAGTAATCAAATAAGTGAATCCACAATTCATAACAATTATGTGACAACATTCATATCACACATAGGATTCAAAACATAATTTACTTGGTACTTGCTCGTTATAATTCTCAAGAAACCTGTGGATTTTTCGAGGCCGGTGGATCACCAAAGACCTGATCCTAACCTGTCCTAAGCTAAGGACTACTTCTTAATTTAGGAGTCATGATTGTTCCCACGAGATCAGCGGGTCATTCTCAATTAACAAAAGAGTTCCGTTGGGTGGGTGGAATCCCCACCTGATGGATCACCAAGCAGTTAAAGGATACTCGTACGTACGTTTTTACATACCCTGCTAACCATTGGACCCAACAGGCTCCACATGGCTTACTTTCTACAAAACTAATGTTAAGTCACTCCTAGAGTTCAGTTGAAGGATATTCGTACGTACGTTTTATTTTTTCAGTGTACTTGCACTTTAAGATTATTACTGAATTTTATTTTTAATAACCACTTTTATAACAATTGGATATTAAAACACCAATTTATATTTAATTTAAAAATAACAAATAATAGAATAATATACATTTAAAAATATGGGTCTGAAAAATTTGGGGGCCCTATACTGTATGGGTGACTACTTTGCACACCTTCCAAGCCGCCATGCCTATGATACCACTACGTCAAAAACAGATGCTGACAACTGTTTCTTTTAGTAGTCTCTCGGTGTTGATTTCAGTAGTCTTCCGAGCAGCTGTCTGATATATTTACAGACTATTGTTTAAAAACAATTGTGTAAAATGGTTGACGACACTTGTTTTGTAATGTTTTAGAGTACCACTTTTTAGTGTTGTCCTTAAATCAGTAAGACATCTGTTTTTTAGAGTTAAAGACAACTGTGATTTTTTGTTGTCTATCTATAACGAATACTACTGTTGTTTTTAACATCAGACTCCTAATTCTTGGTGTTGTCGTTCAACAATATAGACATCTACTTTAAAAGGTAATTGAAAGATATATCAGACTGCTTCTCGGAAGACTACTAAACAAAAATAGCATCAGACAACTGTTATCTTTAGTTGTATTTCTAGAATATGGACTACTATCATTATTCTTATTCAAAGTACTGTTTGTTTTAGTTGTATATTGATGATTAACACAACAGTGTTTTGTAGTTTTCCGTGAAGTATTCAAACTACTCCCTCCGTCCTATAATGATCTTCCCAGAGCACTATTCCAACTTCACGGGAATTTATATTTATTTGTGTTTTTCATGCCTTATATGATAAAATAAAATATTCTTGTCACCACTTGTTTTGTTGAACTTTTGGTGTAGTTTTTAAATATGTATGTTTTATTTTTTATTTCTATGCCAATATTTAAATAAAATAGATTGAAAAAACTTGGGATTTTTCTTCGTTTTGCGAACCGGAAAGATCATTATAGGACGGATGGAGTATCTTTTATGACAGTAGTTACATTGTTTATCAGACAACTACTCTAAAGATTACTAAAGAAATTTGCTTCAGACAACTATTATTTCACGTTGTATTTTAAAAATATGAACTACTATTTCTGTAGTATTTCAAACAACCGTTTGTTTTGATTGTCTAAATGTTATTAGCACTACGGGTTTGTGTAGTTGTACATACAATTTTAAACTATTAGTTTGAATGGTAGTTGAATTTTTTATTAGACATCGGTAAGCTTGTGTTGATTACCAAATAAATATAAATTCAAAAAATACAATATATTGAACAATATATAAATTCATACATTTAAAATATTATTAACATGTAATAATTTAATATTTACATTTCAAACAAAAACATGCTAAAAGATACTTCTCCAAAAATATAAAAGTACCCAAAAAATTACTACTTCCCTAACTTTTGCTTTAGTCATGTACACACAGAGTTTATAGTAAAAGGGCACCCAGCACAAAACTCACTATGTATTCACCATTATTACCAAAAACAGAAAGCATATTATTAGTACGTGCCAATTTTACGGGAAATAGGATATTGCCTGTTATACAATATATATATTGCCTTATTTATTGCATACATTTTTAAATGGGGTAGTTGGGGAGTATGCCATTTTTAATTCACTCTCTAACTCACTCCCTCGAAAAAATGAAGCCTTGTTTTAGTTTCTATGTCAAAGTTTATAAATTTTGATCGTAATAATATGAAAAATGCATTCTTTTGTGATATGATTAATTTGAAACTTAGTGCATCGATCAAAACTAATTGGAATTTACTTTCATTAAACATCTTAATTTGAAAAGATTAGACAGAGACAAGAGAGTATTACATTACATTACATTACGAAATATATGCAAAAATAGAAACTGAAATTAATTGGAAATAATTTAAAAAGGTAAGTTTATAATAATTAACGTGAGTAATATAAATTGGAAATAATTAAAAAGGCAAGTTATACAATTATATGCCCAATTACGCAAAAAAATAATTATAGTAAGAATAATTGTACACCATTTTCGAAAAAATTTAACCCTTCTTATTATAATATATAGGGTATTAACGTAAGTAATATAAAATGGTAAGCATGAAGTTAACTAATTGGAAATAATTACAAAAGGTAACTTGTACAATTATACACTCAATTTTGCAAAAACAAAAAAAGAAATAATTACAAAAGGTAAGTTATACAATTACACACCCAATTCTGATATGCAATGAAGATAATATTCCACAAATTATAAAAATAATGTAGTTTATAAAGAAGTATTTCGAAATTTGTAAAGCAGTGATTTTTTTTACCTTAAAATAATATAATCTCCATATTCTATTGCATCTCATTTTTATCATTGAAAAATGATTTAAATTTTAATAACACAAAAATGACCCGTGCAACGCACGAGTGTGATACTAATTTAGTTAGATAATGATGCAAAGTTTCAGAATAAAATATACTCCTCCGTTCTTAAAAACACTTCCCCTATCATTTTTTGTACTTCTAACAAAACACTTCGATTTTCTATTTAAAAATCATTTTTACTTTTACTTTTTCATGATTTACCTATCACATCATATTTTTTTCTAATAACATATCCATTACATCTTACTTTTATATCCATCACATCAAGGGTAAAATTGGAAATCAACAACAATTTATCACTTCCTTATTTTTTTCTTGGTCAAAATAAATTTTTTTTAGAACGAAGAGAATATAGATTAAAAAAATTATATCAAATGCTAATGGCACTAGTTTGCAACACCCCTTACTTGTCCTAATTTAGAACTATATGATTGAGGATTGTAAAAATGTCTTATCTATCAGGAGTAGAGATAATTCTTTTAATTTTATTTTGTTTAAATGTTTGCTCCACTAATGAAATGGGGCATCTCTTAGCATATTTAGGCTTCTCATGCATTCACTCCAGATCATAGGGGAGTGGGTTAGATCCCTAAATTCGTCCTCACTTCTCTTGAATTTAGTTTATACTAATCCTTTCCTCTATGAAAATCTTTTTTTTCTTTTTTCATTCGTCCCAAAAAATACTCTGATATGTCTATCACATCATACTTTTTTCTCTACCCATCAAATCTTACTTTAACATATCACATCAAAGGATTTTTTTAAAAATTCAATACTAAAATACGCTTCCCTTATATCTCTTAAAAATTAATAACTCCATATTTTTAGGACAGGAGGGAGTACTTCTTACAATGTTTTAAAAATAAAAGATAACAACACATTATTTAGTGCTATGTGCTTATTTCTTCTCTTTTTAGACATGAAAATGCATTAAAAAGATAGGGCTTGACAATACATCATGATTTATTTATCGTTTTAATATATAGTGTGTGATTTTGGATTATATATAATATAGTTGATATATTGTTTTTATCACGCCATGCATGCAACACAACACACAAATGAAAAATCTAGTTACTTTGGCGGCGGCCCAATTGGCCAACAGCAGCATTCACCAAACGGAGCATGGTCCATATGTAGACAGAGCCCGTGGTAACCCTCCATGCATGGGAAGTTAGCACATTGATCATTTGTCTCGCATTCTACGCCAGTGCAGACTCGAACTTACTACAACACACAAAAACATAAACAAAAATCATGGATATTATTAGGTATGGATTACACATACATAGGTGCCAATAGTCCAAAAGAAAATATTTCTTACGTCCCAAAATTATCGTCATATTTTACCTTCTTTGGTCACAAATTAAATATAATACGGAGTAATAATATACAAATAGATGTGTTTAAGATTTCAGCGGCCGAAAACGACGAGTAGAGTATTAGGTAAAATTAACAACTTTTATATAAAGTTGGAATTCACTATTCTAGCCCAAAAGTTTAAGCTTCTAGGTAGGGTTTCACCTTTCTTTATATGCTAGTTTAGTGGCGGATCAACTTCATAAGAGTTGGGGCCGGGGCTAATGCCCCCTACTAAATTTATTAAGTTAAAATTATTTTTCTAAAAAAATCATGTATGTGTGCCCCAACAAAAATTAATAAGACTCCATCTAATTAAGATGGTTTTAAAGTTTTTATTTAATTTTTTAGTAAATTTTATTTTATTACATACTTCCTCTTTTTCTTAAAACAATTTCTCTTTCATTTTTTCCCCTAAAACACTTTCATTTTTTAAAAAAATGACTAATATATCTAAATTAAGTCGTTGCAATATATTCAATTCAATTTGGATTGATATAATAAGTCATTTAAATGATTTGTCTCTCTTTTATCTTCGATGATAAAAATATAATTAGAAGGTCAAACTACAAAAATAAATCCTTCCCAAGTCAAAACAGGAATGTTCGAAACAAAATTTATTACTCTGGTATTTTTTTGTCAATTCATATTGTCTATTAAAAAATTCAGGGGCGTTGTCCCCGGATCCCGACTAATGGTGTCCCCATCTAGCTAAAATCCTGGATTCGCCACTGTGCTAGCTAGTGGTATTCTTCTTTATTTTCCGACATGAAACTCTATCAAAAGATTAAATCTCTTCGAAATCAAAACATTTCAATAGGAAGGAGTACATTTTAAAATGAGTGAAATTGTACTAAATTATGTTCATACAATGCATACCATTTGTGGTCAAAGAAAACAAAAAAAAAGTCATCAAATATGACGCTAATTTTGACAAGGAATTATACAATGCGCCTTGGCAAATCAAGTTTGGCATAGACATGTCGTATACACAATGATTTCGTTCTTTGTAATCAAGACAATCAAATTGTACGCGTGTACATACCTCTGAAACAAATACTCTTTAGTATAAAATTTTAGTCTGACTATAAGATCTTTGAGCATCTTTCCACATTTGACTTTTATGTAATTAAAATTGATAAATTTTGAACACTAACTAAATAAAATTCATATTAGATAATGATAAAAAAAATAACTTTATAAGATATACTTTATATAATACTTTTAGAATATTTTTTTTATTAAATTAAAATACTATAAACTATTTATTTAATTCAAGGTCAAATTTTTTTAAAAAAATAGACTGAAATAAACCACCCATTATGTTCTTTTCTCAAGTCTTTGATTATATTGTACTCCCTCCGTCCCAAAAAGAATGAGACGGTTTGACTTTTTGGAAAATTAAGGGAGTGATATTTTGGTATTGACTTTCCAAAAATACCCTTGATGTGATGGGTAAAAGTAGGATGTGATGGGTAGATTATTAAGAAAAAGGTATGATGTGATAGGTAGGGTATGAAAAAGTAAGGGATAAAAGTGGTTTTTTAATAGAAATGTAACAGACTTTACGGGACACAGTTTTTTCTAAACGTAACAAACTTTTTGGAACGGAGGGAGTATCTTAATTCACCTAATAATAATACTGGTAAACTCCGATTAATATATGTGTGAGTACTGTGTTATATATTTATAAGAAATATGTGTGTGTGCCAATTTGCTTACAAATTAAATTTGCTGAGATTCATTTGAATTTTGCACATGCTGCTTAAAGTCAATGTTTTGAAAACCGGACCGGACATCGAACCGGATAAGCCACTGGGTCAAGAGTCAACCGGTCGAACCGGGTTGACTCGGGTCAACGACCCGGTCAACGACCCATTACTTGGTATATAATATTCATATTTATGTTTAGATAATAAAAAATTAAATAATACCATATTTTGTGAACTAGTTTTAAAGATAATAAAATATTATCACATAACTTAAATATGCATATTATTTCAAAATAATACGAAGCACATACTCCCTCTGTCTAACTTTAATCTTTCCATTTGAATCGGACACACATATTAAGGAAAGATGTAAATGTTATTGTCGAAGCTGTGCACACCGTTGTTTAGGCGTGAAAGGGTTGGGAAAAAGGTTCAAAAAAGACTCATTTGAAAACCGCTCAGATACCTCATGGAAATTGACCGCTGCTGGTAAGTCACCATCTCCCGTAGGAGTAGTGTCCCTATATACTCTATATATCTATATACATATATCTATATACATATAGATATATACATATATCTATATACATATATCTTAAATAAAATATTTAAAATTGCATTTTTTTTCTTCTTTATGTTATTTTCAATGTCATTATTCATATACTCTTTCACACTTTCCATATTTTATTATAATTAGTATATATTTCTTCATTTTATAGATGATAATATTTGTTTAGATATAAATTATTCATTACTATTTAATACAAAAAATAATTTTTTTTTACTTTGAAATATTTTAAAAGATTATAAAATAATTACACAACACAAACATGATCTTTCTTACAAATAGTTAGAAGTTTTCTTAATTCACTCAACACAAATAAAAAACACTATATATACTATTCTGCATGATTTTGTTAACAAGAGTTGAGTAGCTTAAGTGGTTATAGAGGAGAATTATATGGTGAGGTCTAGTGTTCAAATCCCAGCTCCATCATTTTATTTTGTAGGCAAACAAAAATTTAGAAAGAAATCCGCGAGTCGGCCGGGTCGACCCGGTTCACCGGTTCCGCCGGGTCTACCGGGTCTGGGTGGGTCGATGCTGATCCGGGTTTTACATTTGAACCGGACCGGATTCCTCACCGGTTCGTGGACCGGCCGGGCCGGTCCGGTTCTAATAACATTGCTTAGAGTAGGGGTACTAATTTTTATGGCTAAACCTTTATGTTTTTTCCACTTTTAGTAGATATTATCAATAGTAGGTTAAGTATATATATCTAAGCGGGATCGATTTCTTATCTTTTTCTATATATATAAAATAATATAAGAGTTTGGTTCTCGTGAGAATGAGATCTTATGAAAGAAATGAGAGTGAATTTGGGACGTTAGATCAAGCACTTCACTCCTTCAATCTTAGACATTTAATATGGGTAAATATGTATTTTTCTCATATTTCCATCTCTCTCTCAAATCATTCGACCTTCTCTCCCCAAAATCAAGCCTCAATTTTCTCTCAACCAATGAAATTTCTTTCCTAAACAAACCAAGATTCATGTTTCCATATAATTTAATTTATGTGTTCCCCTATTAGAGAGGCACCGGAAGCAGAGATCGGAGAAGAGTAACGACGACTGGGCTGCTTTTACCGGCGGTGAATCTTCTCGTGAGAGCCGGCGAAGGCAGTGGTTGACTTTCTAAGCGGCGACTACTGCTCGGGCGAAGACGGTGGTGTCTTCCGGGTGAAGCGACTGTGACGACTGAGTGGGCTATGAGTCCTATATGGCGGCGATTCTGTGGCGGCGACAATCCTCTGATGCGGTGGTGACCTGAGCTGCGCTTCTAGTTGGTGATTCAAGCGGCTTAATGACAAAAGATAGGCAAATGAGTCTGCAATTCCATTTTATGCACTAAGACCTTATTTAATTTTTTCAATGTCATTTTTTAGGTTTAATTGTTTATCAACTAGAAAATATTGATCAAGTATTATAGAGCATTTTCTATTCTACACTTTGCACAAAAGGTAGTGCAATATGGTTGCAAATTCTAAGAGTGAGTTAGGATTATAAGTAGACATGTTTTTTTGTTTAAACAAGATGGCCAAATTTAAATGCAATCTCAAAGCATTTATCACGAATGGTGATGCACAATTGGTCAAAGATAAGCATTGGTTAATCCTTATGCATTTGTTAGTCTTTTCGCTGCACATCATGTGTATTTGTATTGCATTTTTTCTTTATTACAAGTTTCGATGCATTTCATTTTTTCTTTATTACAAGTTTCCATGCACATTTCTGGGACTTACTCCATATAGTAAATTAAATTGGTAACATCTCGATCATATTTAATTATATTGAGGCGGTGGTGCAAAAATTCACATGCTCACACTTACACATAAATTAAATTTTTGTTACTTTTTCTATGAATTAGTTGGAAACTTTTCACCTTGACAATGTTGCAAGACAATTTGATATTCATTAGTCTGTACATTAACGTGTTTATTTTTTCATCTTTTTTTGTTTGTGTTTTTGTTCATGTTGTGCATTATCAGAATCATGGATTTTCATGAGTATGTTATGCATTATAAGAATTACAATAATGCATTATCATGAGAAATCAATGCATTCTCATAATCAAGGTAAATGATAATGCATTTTCATTATGTTAAGGTGCATTTTCATAATCAAAGTTGATGCATCTATGTTAAATGTCTCCTAACACAAGTATGACGCACTTGAATATTTTAGATAGTGAATTTCCACAAACAATGAAACTTTAAAATATTTCGTGTTAAATTTAAATATGAGTTTTAAACATATTGAATGATGTAAATCTTAAAAGATTAAAATGCATATTTAATATTTCTAAGTGCAAGATGAGAGTCTTTTTGAAAAAAACCAATTCTTACCTATTAACTCAAATGGTAGAGCAGTGTGTACTACAAATGTAGGTTCGAATCATGCATAGGCAAAATATTTTTCAAATGTATATTACACTTATTCTAGATAAAATATATTTTTAGGCTCTTTACTCACATACAAAGTCTATAAAAGTCATTATTTAGTAATCTACAACGATAAATAAATAATACATGCATAATTTACAATGCGTATTGCAGTTATATATCAAAATGATGCATACTGATAAAAATATTATCACGTGAGGAAAAAATATGAAAAAAATGTCAAAAAAGTGATGAAAAAAGAGATGATTGAATAATATAATATTTAGAAAAAAAGAAAAAATTAAATTATAAACTACATATTATTTCCATTCAAAAAAAGTAATGTAAAAAAATAAATAATTCTATTTCACTTTGAGAAATGCATTAAAATAAAGCAAAAAAGATATAAAATATTATAAGGATCTTAATAGTAAAATCTGATCTATTATTGATTTTGATAAAAAATAGTTTGAAAGAAAAAGAATAAATCATTAACTTGACAACTCCATGATTGCACGGTTAAAAAATGATTAATATCACCCTCATAAATATCACCCTAAAATAATGGCTAAAAATTTGGGCCTTAATCTACACGGATCATTACCTATTTTAATTAATACATCATTTACAAAAATACCCTTACTACTAATCTCTTCCTATTTTATTGCAAATGAATTAACACTTACCATATAAACAAGAAGTTACATGTCAAAATCTGAGCCGCATGATACACACGATCTAATGGTCTAGATCTATTCTCATTTCTCTCCACAAGGTCCATTCTCACGAAAACCGGTCCCAATAATATAATATATGTTCTTTGTTAAATACTCTGTATTTTGCAAAACAAGAATGGGGAGGCTAATAGATGAAAAAGTAGATGAAAGTAGGGATGACAACCCAATCTGAATCCAACTTTATTTGATCCGATTGAATCATATAGTTATTTGAACCCGACCCGTTAAAATGAAACCCGCACTCAAACTCAATTAATTGGGTCGGGTTCAGATTTCAAAATTTATAACCCGACCCTCAATGCGTGCATAATAATTTTCTTTATTAAAAAAGGAGTTCAAAATAATGAGAAAAGACTTAGTAAAATTGTCACCGTACACGCACTCATGGGGGAGTACTTTTATACCTAGGGATTTGTGTGCTCCGTAATTAACTAAAGTACCTCAACGAGAATATACAATTTTTGGGCCAACTTGCTCCGAATTCAGATCCGTTTGCACTGTTTGATTCGTCTCGTCGAATCCTACACAACAATATAAATTTTATAATTTATTAAAGACTATTTCCAAATAATCCAAGGTCCGTCTGTTATGGATAGTAGGGTAGGATATTTAATGGTACTCCCTCCGTCCGGGAAAAATCTTCCCATTTGGACTTTTCTTCATTTTTTTGAAGGGTTGACTATGAGTGTAATTTCCCCAAAATGCCCTCCCTCTCCATCCTTACCAGCTCTAACCCAATTCCAATTGTTGCCGCCAGCTCCTCCATGACCTAGTCCCAATTGTTGCCGCAGCCCTTCCCTTGCCGCCCGCCACACCACCGCTAATTTCTCCGACCATCTTCCCCAGCCCCCTGCACCAAAACCGCGGTCTCATCATATCCGAGGTAGCCCGCTCCTTTCTCCGCACCATCGCCGCCACTCCACTACCGTCGGCAGCCCCACCTTTGCCCCCAGCCCGACATCCCCCCCCCCCCCCACCTGGTGCAGATCTAAAACAAGAGGAGAAAGAAAAAAGGAGAAGAAGAAAAGAGGAAGAAGTGTATATCTAGAGACTAGACTCACCATCGCCATCATAGTCACTGCCAACCGCCACCGTCATCACTATCACAATTGCAGTCATCGTTGTTACAATTATCACCATGCTCAGATCTAGAAGATGGAAGAAGAATAAGAAGGGAGAATAAGAAGATGAAAAATGGAGGGGGGGAGAAGAGAGGAGATAGGCAGGGGAAGATCGGAAGAGGGAGAGAGAGAGAGAAGAAGAAGAAGAAGAAGAAGAAAGGGTGCAGCAGGGAAGGGTAGATTTAGAGACGGGTAGGGTAGATCTAGGAAAATTGAGAGTAAATGAAATTTATTCATAAGGGTATTTTTGCAAGAATTTGGGTTAAAATTAGAAATGGGAAGATTATTTCCGGACGAGAGAAAATGAGAAACAGGAAGATTATTTCCGGACGGAGGAGTATTATTATTATTATTATTATTATTATTATTATTATTATTATTATTAGATCCCCTAATTATTATTATTATTAGACCCCTAAACCTCAAGGCATGTCTACTATCCGATACGGAGTTCGTATCATTGGGAAGACTCAGAGCGTCTTCAAGCTCTTGAGAATATGAGACGAGGAAGAAGAAGAAGAATTGAGGCAAAGGACGGAATCGGAGAACCGAGAGGGGAGAAGGAATTAGGGTTTTGAGTTGTTTATTGATTGATTTACTTTAAAGGGGTTACATCTCCTTATAGTTAATTAGGGGTCTAATAATAATAATAATAATAATAATAATAATAATAATAATAATAATAATAATAATAATAATAATAATAATAATAATAATAATAATAATAATAACAACAACAACAACAATAATAATAATAATACCATTAAATATCCTACCCTACTATCCATAACACTGTCACAATAATTAATTATTATTATTATTTGTTAATTAATTTTAATAGGCCGGATTTCAGAGCGTTACATAGTCTATGTAAACAAACCAAGTATAGAACTTGGTTGATGCACTCAAAGAGGCGGTAAAACTCATTGGATGTCAGTGGGTCTTCAAACAGAATATGAAACCCGAACTTGAACTAAGTTGGGTCAGGTTCAAATCTTGAAAATTATAACAAGACCCCAATGCATGCATAATAATTTTCAGTGTTAAAAAAGAAGTTCAAAACAATGAGAAAAATCTTATTAACACTTTCATTAGTGTAACGTGTTAGTACTGTTAAAACATACTTCATTAAGATTATTATTTTATACAAAAACAAATACCAAGAAGGTGATTCCAATACAAATTCATGCACAATTATGCTCCAATAAGTAATAAGTTGTTGAGTTGAAATAAACTCATACTCTGTATTTTTTGACACTTTTAGGTTGGAGCACATTTGAGAAATCGTGGGTTATTGAATATATAATCCAACCTGAATTTGACTGTAACCAATATAGCCGATCCTAAAACCCAAACTAATTAAATCAAACTCGAACTGGAACTAAATTGGATTGAATTTGGATATACAAAAACATGAACAAAACACATACTTCTTCCGTTCCACAAAACAAGACCAAATTACTCTTATGCCCGTCCTGGTTTGAAGAATATGCATCGCTCTCTTTTCAAAACTTTAATTGTAAAACCACGGTGGCTTCTAAAGACTGCTAGCATATATTAGGCCTGTTTGGGAATAGCGTTAGCGATTAGCGTTAGCGTTTTGAAAAGGCTATCTACGGGCAGCCTTTAACGTTAGCGTTTTCAAAGTAATCTGCACCGTTAAAATTTTATCCAAAACGCTAACGCTAATCTCTAACGCTATTCCCAAACAGGCCCATTATACCCCCTCCACTAGTGATTTTCAAGCGTTTACGCAACACACCTTCGAGCTTTGGTTGTGCGCTTCTATTAATGCTATAGAGGATAGGAGGATTTGGTGTCAAATTTTCAAAACACAAAGGTTGATGTTATTATTCTTTTTCTTAATGATAAGAATATCCTCCATTTCAATGAAAAATGGAGAGCAAGTTTGTTTTCTTTATTTTTTAAAGTTATTTTACAAAATAAAAGGTTTTTTTGTAGCCTTTGAAAGAAGAAAAAGAGATTAATTTTATGAAAAGCAAATTAAAGATATATTATCACCTCATAAAAGTTGAAACCAAATACTCCTTCCGTTCCAGAGTATTCGTCCAGTTTTGACTTTTGGAACTATTCATCTAAGCGCTTTGACCATCAATGTGTATGCCTAAATATAGTCATGTGTGATCTTGTTTGATTTATCTTAACATATACTCCCTCTGTCCCACAAAAAAGGTCTCATTTTGAATAGTATTTAGTCAAATATTTACACGCTTTGACTATAAATTGTGAGAAAAGTATATTGAATTATAAAATAAATTTTATATAATTGGATTCATCTTAGGATCTAGTTTTGATATCTCAAATTTTTTTAGCATTTCTTTATTTAGATTATCTTTAATTTATGGTCAAAGTGTGCAACAGTTTGACCAATTTATGGTCAAAATGAGAACTTTTTTATCGGATAGAGGTAGTAGATTATTAATATATAATTTCTATAATTTTTTAATATACAAATTACAAGATAAAATTGATTAAAGAAGTGTATTGAAGGGTGTGTAAAAATGAAAGTGAATAAATATTCTGGGACAGAGGTAGTACAATGAAAGTGATCACTAGCAGAGGCGGACCCACCTCTGCTAAAAGCAAATTTCAAGGTTTCAAATGTAACCATTTACTTTTTATTCTTGGTTTTTTTGAAGTTTCCAAAAAATTATTCTAAGTAACAAAAAGTGAAAATGTTTAATTTGAGATAGATTTAATGTATGTTAATTTTTTATTTTTATTTTTATTTCAAACATAGAATTTCAAAATTTTTGAAACATTACAAAAAATTAAAAATACATTTTTTTTAAAAATCTAGGAAAAGGAAAAAGAGATAGAAAATATTTTTTAAAAGAGAAGAATAATAAACGAAAATAAGAAATGAACATGAATGCCTCTTATACTTTAGAAATTATGGGCCAATGCCCCCTCTTCGCCGGAAAATGGCCGGAAAATAATCGGAGGGGGTGTGGAAGCAACATTTTGAAACCACGGAAACTTTAGAAATAAGTTTTGAAAACAGAGGGAGTATTGGTGCTAATTTTCCAAACCACAGGGGGCACGGAAACTATTTGGTCTGCATTAGAATCTCAATTTAATTATATATAGTATAGACATAGATTATCCAAATATGTTATTACAAAATGGAGATTAAATTATGGGATTTCCAAGTTACATAAAGTCAGGGCTAGTCTGGAAATGTGAAGAGTGAAATTGGCACAGTCCCAAATTCACGTTTTGGGTTCTATTTTATTTTTCAGAGTACTTGCACTTTAAGATTATTACTAAATTTGATTTTTAATAACCACTTTTATAACAATTGGATATTAAAACACCAATTTATATTTAATTTAAAAATAACAAATAATTATAATAACATACATTTAAAAATATGAGTCTGAAAATTTGGGGGCCATGTACTGTGTGGGTGACCACTTTATACACCTTCCGAGCCGCCATGCCTATGGTACATTTTAAACAAAAACATGCTAAAAGATACTTCTCCAAAAATATAAAGGAAAAATTATCTCAAATAATCCCACCTTTTCGCGCTCTTTCAAAAATAATCCCACTTTTCACTGTCACCGGAAATAATCCCACCTTTTCGCATGTGTGCGAGTTTTGGGTCACCGTTAAAAAACTAACGGCCACTTAACGGAAGTTTTTGAAAATGCCTATTTTTTGCAAATAAATGAAAGGTGGGATTATTTTAGAAAAATTTACTTTTTACTTTTTTAGTTTTGAATTTAAAATTAATATTTTTAAAAATATAACAATACACTCTTGTTAGAGATTTGTCTAACGATTAACAAATTTTGTAGTGATTTATAAAATATATGGGTTCCGTTTCGGAGAAAAAAATATTGTGTCATTTTCACAACTTTTGAATTACTATTTTGGGGAAAAATTTGTATTGAATTGTTAAAAATTAACAAATTGGGTAGTTCCATTTTAGAAAGAAAATTTTATTGCAATATAAGATTATCAATAAAAATTTCAGTGTTCATGGAAAAATTGCAATACATCAGAAAATGCAGTGAGTTATAAAAATAAAAGTTCTATTTTAGAGAAAAAAATTGTTGTGTTATTTTCACAACTATTGTAATGTTGTTTCACAAAAAATATTTATATAGAACTATCGAAAAATATTCATAAGTTTTGTAGTGCCATTTTTTAAGAAATAATAATAATGTAGTATCAAAAAATAATTTGAAGTGCAGCTCAAGAAAAATACAGTAAATGCAACTTACAAAAAAATGTACGGAGTAGTTAGTTATGAAGTTAATAAATTAGCTCTATTGTGTAGAATAAATTATTTTCTAATTATTACCATATTATTGGTTATTGGAAAAAAACAATTAGTTTCACTTTAAAAACACTTAAATTTGGTATTTTTTCCAAAAAAATAAAATAAAAATACATTTAAAGAAATTAAAAAATGAAAAAGGGAGAATTTACCTAAAATAATCCCACCTTTCATTTATTTGCGAAAAACGGGCATTTTTCAAAATTTCCGTTAAGTGACCGTTAGTTTTTTAACGGCGACCCAAAACTCGCACACATGCGGGAAGGTGCGATTATTTCTGGTGAGAGTGAAAAGTAGGATTATTTTTGAAAAAACACTAAAAGGTGAGATTATTTGAGATAATTTTTCCAAATATAAAAGTATCCAAAAAATTACTGCTTCCCTAACTTTTGTTTTAGCCATGTACACACATAGTTTATAGTAAAAGGGTACCCAGCACCAAACTCACTATGCATTCACCATTATTACCAAAAACAGAAAGCATATTATTAGTACGTACCGATTTTATGGGAAATAGGATATTGCCAGTTATACAATAATGTATATTGCCTTATTTAGTGCATACATTTTTAAATGGGGTAGTTGGGGAGTATGCCATTTTTAATTTTTTTACTCCCTCCGTCCCTTAAAGTCGTTCTCTTATTGACTTTTTGAAAAATTAAGGGAGGGATATTTTAGTATTGACTTTTCAAAAATACTCTTGATGTGATCGGTAAAAGTAAGATGCGATTAATAGATTATTAGTAAAAAGATATGATGTGATAGATAGGGTATGAATAAGTAAGGGGTAAAAGTGGTTTTTTAATAGATAATGAAAAGAGTTAGTGAGAGAAGAAAAAAAGAAAAGGGAAAGAGTTTAAGGGACGGAGGAAGTATTATATACAGAGTATTACACTCACTCCCTCGAAAAAATGAAGTCTTGTTTTATTTTCTTGGTCAAAGTTTATAAATTTTGGTCGTAATAATTTGGAAATAAATGCATTCTTTTATGATAGATATGATTAATTTGAAACTTAGTGCATCGATCAAAACTAATTGGAATTTACTTTCACTAAACATCTTAATTTGAAAAGATTAGGCAGAGACAAGAGAGTATTACATTACACTAGTGTTTACCCCGTGCTTCGCACGGGCTCGTATATATTCTAAACTTTTGAGATTTTATAAATATAATTTTAGTTGTTTTAGTTTCTAATAGTGACAAAAAATGTTTTAGACTGATGGAACATACAGAGTATATTGGTATGTTAATTTAAAAAAACAATTTTACAAAATTAATAATCATTGAATTAAGTACTAAATAGAAATGGTTTGAATCAATAAAATATTATAATAAAAAGTGGATCAGTTACATGCATAATGATACATCATTAGAGAATATATATGTGTCATAATATCATTTGTCAGTTGTCACCCTTTAAATTTATACAATCATTTTTCGAGAAGTAATAAACTAAAATAAGCTGTGGATAGTATAAAAATAATTTTATGTGTGTGTACTCAAAATACGAAGTTTATTTTACAATGGTGAAATATATATTCAGAATTATTAAGGAATGAAAAATTTTATACAAGTGTATTAAAAGATATTTAAAATAGGTGCAATGCATATATCCACTTCATAAATGGGTGCACATGTGGATGCACATGTCAACATTGCAACAACTAAGCTCTCTTTTACATATATATATATATATATATATATATATATATATATATATATATATATATATATATATATATATATATATATATATATATATATATATATATATATATATATATAATATATATATATATATATATATATATATATATATATATATATATATATATATAGGATTACATTACGAAATATATGCAAAAATAGAAACTGAAATTAATAAAAAGAAATATTATGCTCTCCATTATGGGTGACACGGATGCATCCGAGACTACCGTCCTTGCTTCCTTCCTTACACCTGCGTACATAATAGAGAAATTAAAACACTTAATTCAATTTCGGAATAAAATTACATTAAGGTACTCCATTTTTAAGTTTGGAGATATATATATGATTTGTTATTACTTACAATATGATGATTTCCACCCCAGAATTAATTTTTCTCTATCAAAAACGACTCGATAACCCGTCATGAAATTGCCTAGAAATATAGTTGCAAATTAGCGTTATATATTAGCAATCAAATAAACAAACTAAATTCCAAGGCATGTTACACTCAAGATGATAAGATGATCAATAAAATGTACTTACGTCCGATAATGTTGAGATTGTTGATATCGTTTTTGATGATACCTAGACAATAGATTTGTTCCCCCAACTACAATAATTAAAATAAACAATATAATTAGTGCAGGGTTTAAATATGGAAACTAATTCCCCTTTATTCCATCCCAAAGCAAAAGTCACTTTGGCCAAATATAACTATTACAGGCTAGCTAGTAAAATTGTATTGTTAAAATTTATTAGAAGGCCAGAAAAAGAGTTGAGGACCACCACCTTCTTTAACTTAACAAACAATAAAGTGATGAACTTTTATATTGGGATGAAGAAATTAAAATAGGAAATTGTATTACGTATGGATTATATATTACTCCCTCCGTTCCTTCAAACCCTTCCACTTTTGACTTTGGCCAAAAATAAGAAAAGTGTAATTTTGGTTGACTTTCCAATTTTGTCCCTGATGTGATGGGTAAAGTAAGATGTGATAGTTTGGTTATTAGAGAAAAAGTATGATGTGATAGCTAGGGTATGAAAAAGTAAGGGTAAAAGTGGGTTTTTAATAGAAAGTGGAAGTGTTTTAGGGAATTCAAAAAAAACGAAAGAGGGTTTTGTGGAACGGAGGGAGTATTATTATTATTATTATTATTATTATTTTGATTATTATTATTATTATTATTTTATACACTCCGTATCTTACGTACTCCACTAAATGGTTGGGGCTTTATTAGTTTAGTGGTAGTGAGAACATGGAAGTCAGCCCCTCCTTTTGTCCTGAGGCTTAATGATGGAGTCTGGATTGAGGTACCATTATCGGTTCTGCAACAATGAAAAAAATTTAAAGATTTATAAATAAATAAATAAGTAGATTGAATTTAATAAATAAGTAAATAGTAATAAAAAAATTCTTCAGTTTCATGTTTCACTCACCTTGAAATATAACAGTATTCAAATGGACCGGCCATCGGCACTAAAGTGTCATTCACAAAAAGGTTAAACTGCAAACCATCAATTAGTTCTATTTAGTGTAAATATTTCTATATAGCTAGTTATTCAAAATGAGTTAATTAGTTTTATTAGTACGTCTTCATTTCATTAGTAATAGAGATAATTGAAGCTAATTAATGTGAGAAGGTAAATATATAAGTGTAGCAAATAAAACTCACAGTTTTTGTGACTAAACTATATGCCTCTCCGGCCAAGTGGGTTAAAGTGGTACCAGAGTCAAAAAAGGCTACCAATGAAAGATTTACTACAACATTTTCCACAGATATGTGCTCTATCTGTATGTTGTAATAAGGGCTGCATCAATAGTTCACAAAAAGAAAACAATCATTAATTATTTTAAAAACAAATCGACACCATATATATATATATATATATATATATATATATATATATATATATATATATATATATATATATATATATATATATATATATATATATATATATATATATATATATATATATATATATATATATATATATATATATATATATATATATATATATATGTGTGTGTGTGTGTGTGTGTGTGTGTGTGTGTGTGTGTGTGTGTGTGTGTGTGTGTGTGTGTGTGTGTGTGTGTGTGTGTGTGTGTGTGTGTGTGTGTGTGTGTGTGTGTGTGTGTGTGTGTGTGTGTGTGTGTGTGTGTGTGTGTGTGTGTAAAAGAGTAAAATCTAGCTAGTTTTTCATCATCCTATCATTAAAGTATTACGGAGTAGTACATATATTCGTTGAATGTTCGAATAACTAAATTAAATAATTACCTCTGGTCAAAGGTAGGTAAAAAAGGGGTTGACATCTGATCCAGGTCACCCAGATCCCCAAAAGCAAACCTACCGTACCCATTTGGCGCGAAACACATAGAGAATGAGTTCCGAACCAACCCTTGGGACGATAGGAGGCTTGTCACGTCCAGCGCACCGTACCCCAACCCGAGTAACCCGTTGACCGGACCCTCGCCAAGAAGATCACCCGTTTCAACTTGTCCGCACCTAAGAACAAACAAAATAGAATCAATCACTTAAAAGACCAAGAGATGTACATGATATTATTATTATTTGTGTGCATAATCAAGGAATATAATGAATGAATACGCACCCGAATATCACCGGTGCGCTGCTACGGGTGCGGTTGTCGTCGTAGGTTTCAAGGTGCATAACGTCTTTGACGAGAATGCCCCTGGTCGAAGTGTTCTTGGCCATATAGACGACTTCGTAGGGGCATGGGTAAGTGTTGGGTGCGCGGAGAGGGCAGTCCTCTCTCCTGGGGGGGAAGCAGTAGGGACTACCACAGGGAACAACCTCACTCGTTCGTGACGTACTGTAGTTGTACGAGTAGAGGTTTATTTGCTGCATGCGGCAATTAACACAATACATGCATACACATGTTTAATTTGGTTAGTCGTCGTACGTAGAAAATGTTACGGAGTATGATATAAATATACTGAGGAATGAATGAATATATTTTACATATATACGTACTTCTCCGTCTGATTTCTGGAAGGAGCGGGCACAGTCGTTGCAGCCGCATGGCAACGAGAAAGTGGCACTTCCGGTGTCAAGTGCCACCAAAAATGGCACCGGAGGGGTACCCACATATACAAGGGCATACTGGAGACTGCATATTATATAAAAACAATTCAATGGAATTAGGCACTGCGATATATAGACCTACATGAGCTTAATTATTTTAATTAGTACCCATCAACTTACTTTGCCAAATTCTCTATCATCTCCGTCACATCTCCTCCAGCAAAGGTGATTGCCGCCGGTGAATCCTTTAGGCGGTGGCGGCGTTGATCGGAGGCAGCCTGTACGGAATAATATTCGGCCGAGCCCCTTGCCGGCAAACCCTTATTAGTGCCTAACACTCCAATCACTTCTTCTGAGTAACGGTGAAAAATATTATAAGTATAATTATTATAATTATGCCGCTGGAGCGGGCTAGCAGCACTTAGTATACCCATTATTCCCAAGATAATAAATATAAGGATGGGAAGAATTAATAAGACGA
The DNA here is from genome assembly GCA_003260385.1 of Cuscuta australis. Taxonomy (NCBI): domain Eukaryota; kingdom Viridiplantae; phylum Streptophyta; class Magnoliopsida; order Solanales; family Convolvulaceae; genus Cuscuta; species Cuscuta australis. Next base: position 3,442,051 of record NQVE01000142.1, on the reverse strand, counting down.
CAGCTAATTTAGCCATAATGCTTTATTAAGTATATATTGGAAGCTTCACAAGTTTTAGAAGTAGCTAGACTCGGGAATATAATTAATCTTGAAGCCTGATGCATGCATGCATGGGATACTTATACTAGTAGTCTAGCTAGCAATGGAAGCACTATAATTAATAACTTACCGCACTAACTAATTACTCCTTAATGGCTAAGATTCCAAAAGTTACTTATACATATTTTCAAATTATTTATCACCAAAAAAACAGTGTGAAGTTTCCCTCGATTTTTTCAATCTTCGAATTAGTGCATGTTGATGAGTAGTTTGATGAGAAGTGCTAGAGTCACAAACATTTTAGTCACAAAATACACAAACTTACTATTTATGTATTTAAATGTCTACTTTTTAATTATTTATCATTACTTTATTCACTTGGTGAGGTACACAAATGAAAAGTTTGTGTATTTTGTGATTGGAGTTTTTGTGACTCTAGCATTTCTCTAGTTTGATCTTAATGGAGTTTTGATGCTTTTTTTCTATAAGATAGTAATACAAGTTGTTGAGCTTTTAATAATAAATAAAGATATTCGCCCCATACTGCAGGCTAGTTCAGTGGCTTATATATAGTCATCATATTTTTACGTGGATGGCATTAATATATTACTCCCTCCATCCCAAAAAGATTTACACGTTTTGACTAAAATTGAAATTAAGAGAGAGATAATTTTGTGTTGACTTTCCAAAAATATCCTTGATGTGATGAGTAAAAGTATGATGTGATGGGTAGATTATTAGGAAAAAGGTATGATGTGATAGGTAGGGTTTGAAAAAGTAAGTGGTAAAAGTGGTTTTTAATAGAAATGGATAGGAGATTGTGGGACGTAATTTTTTTGAAAGGTGTAAATCTTTTTGGAACCCGGATAGAGTATTATATAGAAATATTTGCACAAAATAGCACTAAAACTTAAGTCATTTTCCTAAATAGCACTTAAATTATTTTATTTTCTAAATAGGACTTCATAATGTCTAGTAATGACGAATATTTACCTGAATAATGACTAATGCATAATGACTAAAAGTGCTACATTGGAAAGAAAAACACATGTGGTGCTATTTAGAGAAAGTTATTATGTTTTAGTGCTATTTAAATAAATTCATCTATTCCGTACTATATATCTGTGTGTGTATTATATTACACACGGAGTATATACATTTTCTCATAACAATATAAAAACAAGAACCCGTGTAGCTTTAGACAGTTTAGACTTCGGACACTAAATAAATCACTAACAATGTGTTTGGTTCAAATAATAATTCAAAAAAGAAAAGAAAATAAGACAAAAAATTAATTTATCTTGTGTGGTTAGAAAGGAAAAAAAGAAAAATCTTAGAGACGGGGCTGGGTTGAGAGGTTTAATTTAATGGGGGTTAGGAGGTAAGAACAATCAAACGCATTATGGTATGATTTGTCACAGATCAATCCGTGAAACTACGGAGTATTTTTTTTTTGAAATATTGTCACATATCAATCGTGAGAACTAATTTTTTAAAATGTAATTTTTCTAAACATTCACAATATATATAAACAAAAATAAATACACATTACATTATTCAATCACATGAAACATTCCTTCCATAACATCATAACATAAAAGCATCACAAATTAAAACATCCACAAAATAAAAATGTTGAAGCTTGTGGGATTCAAGTTTTCAAATTCTAAAAGGTTTTTCAATAACATATCTGTGATTTCCTTCATATTTGGGAAATTCCATAATTTAAGCTCCCTCATAATTAAATTGAGGGTTATTATCCAAATATGTTATTACAAAATGGACCTTAAATTATGGGATTTCCAAGTTACATATGATCAGGGTTTGTCTCCCTCATCCCCAAATACAAAACTCTATCTTCACTCCTCTTTTACTCCATTTGTTTCTTAATTTCATATCTCACAATTCCGTCTAATTTTGAAAATAGAAGATTGACGATGCACCGGAGATTACTTGGCTTTGGCATCAAATATTTTACCTTTTGTATTTGAGGAGGTAAAGATACTTCTCCAAAATAGAAGAAGGTAAATTATCTTTTGATTTACTTTCTTCATTGGAGGTTTGATTTTTGTGAATAAAAAGGCAAATATGGCAATTATGGTATCTTACCTCTTCATTTGCCCCTCCCATTGGAGTTACTCTTACACCTGCATACATACATAATAGATCGAGAACACACTTAATTCAATTTCGAAATAAAATTTCATTAAAGTACTCCATTTTTAAGTTTGGAGATATGATTTGTTATTACTTACAATCTGACGATTTTCACTCGAGAAATAATTTTTCTTGATAAAAAAAGACTTGATAATCCGTCATGAAATTGCCTAGAAATACAGTTGTATATTAGCGTTATTAGCAATCAAATAACCAAACAAAGTTCCAAGGCATATTACATTGAAGATGATATATACTCCATCTGTTTCTTAAAACACTTCCTCTTTCATTTTTTTGTTTCCTTAAAACATTTCCTTTTTCTATTAAAAACCACTTTTACCCTACTTTTTCATATCCTACCTATTATATCATACTTTTTCACTAACAACTAAACTATCACATCTTACTTTTACCCATCATATCAGAAGCAAAATTGGAAAATCAACTAAAATTACACTTTCCTTATTTTGTCCCAAAGTCAAAACAAGAATCGTTTTAAGAAACATAGGGAGTATAACTTTCGGAAGGGAAAATAAGATGATCGATAAAATGTACTTACGTCCATAATGTTGAGATTGTTGATATCAATTTTGATGATACCTAGACAATAGATTTGTTCCCCCAACTATAATAATCAAAATAAACAATACTCCGTATATAATTAGTGCAGAGTGTAAATATGGCAACTAATTCCCCTTTATTCCATCCCAAAGTAAAAGTCACTTTGGCCAGAAATAACTATTACAGGCTAGTAATAAATAAAATGACAAAGAATTTAAAATTGTATTGTTAAAATTTATTAGAAGGCCAGAAAAAGAGTTGAGGACCACCACCTTCTTTAACTTAACAAACAATAAAGTGATGAACTTTTATTTAAAATGAGTTAATTTTGTTGGGACTGCGCGTACCCTCACCCCAACCCCGCATTAGTATGATATTGTCTGCTCTAGGCCAAGCCCTCACGGATTTGTTTTTGGGCACCTCCCAAAAGGCTTCATACTAATGGGGTTGGGTGAACTTATATATTTTGGTCCATTTTTTCTTCTCCCTCCGGTGTGGGACTTAGAGGAATCCCCAACAAGTTTTATTGGTACGTCTTCATTTCATTAATAATCGAGATAATTAATGCTAATTTGAGAAGGTCAATAAGTGTAGCAAATTAAACTCGCCGATTTTGTGACTCTTCACTTCTGCCTCACACATATCCCCTCCCTACCATGGCAGCATATTGCCAGGGCCGGCCGAGATAAGAACATAGAGTGGTAGGAATGAGAGTATGGGGTGGGGTGGTAGGGGTAGGGGTTTAGGGGGAGGTTAGGAGAAGTATGAATAATCATTTTTACCAACGAGGCATTTTCAGTGCTCCAAATGAATTGATGTAAGCAATCGGTATATAAGTAAGTGACGTTATTTTATGTGTTTCTTTTATATATTTTTAATATGTGCGGAAGAAGTTACGGAACAAAAGCAAAAGAAATGGGGCACTTCATTTTTTAAGCATGGACTGGCCTTCCGATTTAACCCAAAAAAACATACTTGTACTCCTCCCGTCCTTTATTATTTATTCACGTTTTATTTTTTAAGTTAAAAAGGTAAACATTTACATCAAGTTAAGTAAAAGTGATGTTAAATATTGATACAAAATTAATTTTATTAGACTTATTATATAGAATGCTTTCAAAATATTGTTTTTAACTAGCTAGTATCACACCCGTGCGTCGCATATGTCACTTTTATGTTACTAAATTACTATAATTTTTTAAATTCTAAAAAAATCAGATACAATAGAATGTAGAAATTATATTATTGTATGGTACAAAACTTTTTGCTTTACAAATTTAGGAAGAATTCTTTATACACTACATTATTCATACAATTAGTGGAAACATACATTGAATGTACAGATCGACCAATGTCTTATATTTACACAAACTAGTATCTTAACCCGTGCCATGCACGGGTGGAACAAATTTTTAATTTTTAATGACCGACCCGCTAAAGTAAAGATTTTTCAAAATCATACACTTTACTACTCGTTTTTAGTGTATAAATTTATATTTTCAGACAAAATTTTAAGGATATTGCATAATTATCTTACTTTTTTCTAAAACTTAAACATTTTTTAAATTCCTTATATCGATTTATATATCTAAAAATTACTTCACAATTTAAAATAAAATAGTCTAATAGATTTAATACTTTTTTATATTTTAAATTTATTAAATAGAAAATGTAAGAATTAATGTCAATTTAAAAATTAAAAAAACTAAAGTCATAACCCGTTGGGTCGACCCGAACCTAATGACACTGGGTCATGAACATACAGTTCTCTACCCAAACCCAAATTAACCCGAACCATCATTGATGGGCAAAAAAATGATTCTCCCCATATTAGTTTAGATTATCGAATAAAACTGATTCATCTCCCCACATTAATATTATTCTCCTTCCTCATATTGATTTAAAAAATATTATTTTTCTTTCCACAGTTTAATTAAAAAATATATTGGTGATTTTATTAATATTCTCTTTGCATTAGTTATGATTCAAAGAATATGATTCTTCTATCCTGCGTCATTGCTTTAATTTTGAATAGAAAAATAAATATTATTCATCTCTCACGTATTATCATGATTTTCCTCTCTCACATTGATTAAAAAATATCGAAATGATTCTTCTCTCTCTGCATAAGTCAAAAAATAAAACCTTAGATTAGCAATCCTATAATTCAAAAAATAAAAATAAAAATAAAAAATAATTAAAAATCGAATGATTCTATTCATTAGCATTAAGTAAAAAAAATTAATAGAAAAAAACATTAGTGATTCTATGATTTTGAGTAGAAATTTACAAAAATATTTTATAGTTTTTTTTGTGTTTTTTCTTTTTATTTTAGTACAAAATTACTCCTTTTTAAATTTATTTGATTTAAATATTTGATCATTTTGAAAATAGGCTATTCGTTGGTAGTAGTTTAATGCAGAGATCAAAATATATTTTTTTAAATTTTATTTTATATCAATATTTAAAAAAATAAAATCAAAAATAAATTAATTTAAATGTGTCATAAAAATATGATTTTTTAGAGGTTATGAAAGTATCTATTTTAAAGGAAATCTCATTTATTCATTGATAGTTTATTATAAATGTTGTGAAAAAATATAAAATTTTAAAAAATGTATTCTAATGAAAGTGATGATATAGTTTTCATAATTAAATTTTCTTTATAATTTTGAAATCATAAAGAATGTTAGTGTAAATATATTATGTCTTGTTAACACATTTTTTAATCAATTGTTAACTATAATTTAATTAAACATATCACATCATAATTCATAAGAGATGACTAAGAATATTATATTTTTCAATTTAAATCATAAACAGTCTAAGGACTATAAACCATACATTTTATATAATAAAGTCAAATCATAAAATCAATATAATCGAACTATGAAATTACACATAGTATTTTTCTATTGTAATATAATTATAGTTTAGTCATCTATTATTCTATATATCTTTTGATGTAAATTTTAAAATATATTGTGTGCTAAATTTTACATCAATATTTCAATGAATCAAATCAAAACTAACTTCGATTTAACATATCATAAACAAAAACTTGTATCAAATTGATTTATATGTTAAAAACGATTTTATTTATTGGTTGAAAATTTTATTATAAAAGAAGAGAGTAAAAAGTTTTGAATTGAGAAAGGATATTATCATTAAACGATTTTCTCATTTGCATACTTAAATTCATTCAGAGATTTCACACCAAAATATTGATTTCACATTTTTTATATTTTTAATTAAGTGGCATATTAGACTATTAGCTGTCAAAATAAATATTAAAGTTATTTATTGGTGAAGAAAGCAATTTATTTATTAGGTTTCAATATTTAAATAAATTTAATCGAAAAACTAATTTCAAGTATAGGTATTATAAATAGTTATAAAATTTATTTATAGGTGAAGAGAGTATTTTATATTTTGTTCTAAAAATTTGTTATAAACAAAGAGAAAAAATATAGAATTTAGAAAGAATATTATTATAAAAAGGAATTTTTTGCCCATATTTATATTTAATCAAATATTTCTTACCAAATTTTAATTTTGTATTTTCCATGTGACAAATTATGTCACATATTAGGTGTTAGAAATGACTACATAAAAATAATTTTCTTTTCTTTTTATTCAATTCATAAATTGCATTGCATAAAAAAGCCACATAAGTAATGACACATGTTAACTCTTTGTAATGCCACATGTCAACTCCTAGCAATGCCACATGTCATCTTCTTAGAGCTTGGAGTCTCATTTATATATATAAAGGATAAGGAAATATCAGCACTCGAATCAATTATTTGGTAGCCAAAGAGCATTTTATTTTCTTTGTAATCAATTAAAATGAATTGCATATTTAATGAATTTAATTTATACACTGCATGTTTTGAAGTAATTACAAATAAAAGTAATGACTGGAATAAAAATTAAACATTCAAAGTTTTTTTTTATGTATCCCAATAATTATTTTTATGAGATGGCGTATTTTTTAAACTCAGCGCCCAAATGATAACTAACAGCCCAAACAAATAAAAACGGATCGTGTAGCCCAATACATGTAGGCCCATTTTCCCACCTTAATTCATTCAATAAAAATAGATCTCGGATGATAATATTGATATCTCAGCCGCACGTTCCCTTATCCATTCCTTTCATCTCAATTCTCTTCCGTCTCCTTCCATAAATCTTATTCCAGATCCATTCGTTTTCTTAATTCCACTTCCCGAAATCGACGTTTGAATTGGTTTTCTTCGGGATCACAGAAGACCATTTCGTATCGTTATCGGCCATGGGTGCGTTTCACTAAGTGTAAGTTTAAGATCTTAATCTGTGGTTATTTTCAAGTTAGATCTAATTTCTCCATCATTTTTTTTTGGAATACTGAATTTAGAAATTGATTTAATTTATTTGTTTAAAATTCGAGAATGTATGACAATAATAGTGATCGTTGATTTTAAAACGCAGATCTATCATAATAATAATTATATTGAAAATTAAAAATTCAATTATTTTTTCGCACGAAAATCATTCAGATTCTACTCTGTAGATATAAGCTTTATTCTTTTTTGCGATTAAGTTCGTAAATTCAGTACCGATCCAATAAAGATTTTATTTTTATCGTTAAGCTTATAGGTGCTACATGTTTATCATAATGAAAATTAAAAACCCAATTACTTTTTCGTATGAAAATCTTCCAGATTCTACCCTGTAGATTTAAGGTCGTAAATTAATTACCGATCCTATAACAAAGTTTTTTTTTTATTAAGTTTACAGGTGAAACATGTTAATTGGGAAGATCTTGGAGAGTATTTACCAGCCAATAGTTCCAACAGATTATACTTGCAAAGTAATGTTAAGGTATTACTACTCCATTCACTAAAAATATATCGTTTTCGTACTGCTATCATCTTGAATCATTGATTTATTTTACAATATTTTTGTTGAATGCTTACAAATCATTTCAAGGGTTTTTTTGCATTGGAATCTTTAAAAAGGTAGTCTGCATTTGGGTGCTACAGAATGAATTGTTTTTTTAAAAAAATTAATAACTACCACAGAACTTTTGTCAAACATGAATTCTGAAGAATGACTTACAGGTACACTTTTGTTTGCTTGAGAATTGAGTCGCTTTGTACTAATAATTCTTGTAGATTTGTCGCATCTTTAATTCCCCATTATGTCGGTGTTATAAGAATTACACCTTATAGTTCGACTTTTTGATCACTAATCACTTTTCAGTATAACACACTTTGTTGTTTTTTCAAGAAAACATTATTTGTGTATATATACTGTTTTCAAAAACCCAATTGTCTGACTATGAGAATAATAACATATATCCCTTGCTTTTTTCAAAATAGCTTATGTCGTTTCAAATTACCTTTTCCATTGGCATATTTTCCATTGGCATATTATTTTAATTCTCACGCTGTGATATTATTATAGAATTTATTACCATTATTAAAATGATATGAATTAAATGCTAATTTGATCACGTTTATATATGGTAATTACCATGGTTTTATTACATTCTCCATTTTAATTTCATTAATTGGATACGTCCTTACCTGCATTTTACCATTTTTGTTTCATTAATCGATTACTAAATATGCTTTCCCTAAATAATGATTTCTAAAATAAATGGGTGTGAATATTAATTTTCCATTTCTGTATCATAATGTAAGTATTTCCCGTTTAACATAAATGAATAGTGAATATTTTTACTGTTTAAACACTTTTCCATATCATTGTATATGGACTTGTTATTTATTTTCCAAAAAGGGGACCATATCACTGATCCTTAAATATATTTTTTTTCCTTCCAAATCAAGTTGGGGGTTTGGGCTTTTTTCAAGAGATATAATTTAACACTGAAATTAAGTTATGTTGATATGCCATTGATGATATATACTTTCCATTTTGAATTAAAATATTTATTCTGAAAAGATTATACCCTTAAGACATTTACCTTTTCCATTTCAGTCTTCGTTAATTCCTCGCATAGTATTTATTGATAAATTTTTTACCATAAATAAAATGTTATTTATTTGAATATGTACGAAATGTATGGATCAAAATTTGGGCAAGTCTGATTATTAATCCTGCTTGCTATGTTTATTAATATTTCTTAATTACATTCCTTTCAGCTCATATAGTTATATTCCTTATTACCATTTCCATATATTCTTATAATTACTATTCATTTTTCTTCTATTTATTAATTGTACTCCCTCCGTCCACAAATAAACTTTACGTTCACTATTCACAGGGTCAAACTTTATTCACTTTGTTGGCCTATTTTCGTCACCCATTTGATAAAATAATAGTCATGTCACCTCTAGTTTTGTAGATCTTTTGATATAGTTTTTAATATGTAATTTTTATTTTTTAATTCTACACCATTTTTCATATAAAATGATTTGAAAATAACTTCAGTCAAACATCGTAACGTGCAATGTAAAGTTTATTTGTGGACGGAGGGAGTATTCGACTCAACTACCAATTTTTGTGCTTATTACCATAGTCTAAGTCATAGTAATTAGTTCTTTTTCCTTTTTTTTTTCGTTCAATAATCACGAACAAATGTTTATTTAATGGTGTATCATTATTTTTGTTTTTTTAACATATTAAATACCGAGTATCGTTTATGAAATTTAAATATATCATAATTCTGACTATTGTTGTACGGTCATGTAAACAAATTGTAAGTATTTAATACTGGTAATTATTTAGCATACTCGTGAATAATAAATAAAATGGTAAGTATTTAATGCATACCATTTCTTACGTTTATTTTTTTTGTATTCAGACTTACGGTAAAAAACAAATCAGCATAACCAAAGAGTTAATACTTAAGAGTTACTCCCTTCGTCCCAATTTATAATGCTTGTTTACTATTCACAGAGTCAAATTTATTCACTTTCTTTATCTATTTTGGATAGTAATTTGATAAAATAAAGTACTATTGTCACTACTAGTTTTGCAGATCTTTTGTTGTAGTATTTTGATATGTAATTTTTATTTTTTAACTCTATACCATTTGTCATATAAAATGATTTCAAAATAATTTCAGTCAAACATGATAAACCGAAACAGACTCAATAAAACTCTTTTATGTTTTAACATGAATGGATAGTATTTAATACTGGTAAGTATTTAGCATAACCATGAATATTAAATAAATTGGTAAGTATTTGACACGTACTATTTTTTATGTGCGTTTAATACTTAATTTTTTTACGTTTTATATACCAATTTAGTCTCATAGTGTGATAAATTACCAATTGGTGGTGCTAACATACCATGTAAGTTATCCATACTCTTGGGCAGGAAAACCAAAACTTGACTTCCTCTCTTTTTAAATAAAGTATGGATAGACAAAAAATATTTTATTTAGTTATACATCAAAGCTTGAAAATAGTTGACTGAAAAATATCAAAATTTGTCACACACATAGAAATGGAGGTAGTTTTTAACACTAAATCATGACATTTGAGTGAAGGCTATGTCATATAATTTGATGAAAATTGGTTTTATTCAATATTGAAAGATACATCCCTATATATAGGGATTACAATTGAGTATTCTAATCTAAGTATGAGAAGAATGATATTTTACTCCCTCCCTCTTGGAGTATTCGTCCAATTTTGACTTTTGGAACTGTTAATCTAAACACTTTGACTCATCAAATTCTCTCAATGTGTAAGCCTAAATATAGTCATGTGTGATTTTGTTTGATTTGTCTTAACATATAGATTATTAATATATATTTTCTATAGTTTTTTAATATACAAATTACAAGATAAAATGGATTAAAGAAGTGTATTAGATGGTGTATAAAAATGGAAGTGGACAAATACTTTGAACAAAGGTAGTAATATAATAAGGGAATAACACAATATGGAAAGTAGTAAATAATAATATTCTATTTTGTAACATATCTAGTATTCCTAATGGTGGAATGGCGGCGGTGGGACGGACCAGCGGCTGCTCCTCTGCGTGCGGCTGACGGTGGTTCTGGGCTGCGTGATTGATGGCGGAAGCGGCGAGTCTCTTACTACCGCAACTCCTGCCCGATCTGATCGTCGTCCCTCTAACGAACACTTCTCAACTTGGCGGCAACGATTCTGGGCTGCCCGACGAGTCTCTCGTGACTCGCCCAGCTGCGGCTCTCCTGATTCAAGTGCGGCAGCTCTTCGTGGATCAACGGGGATGGTGGTGCTCCGGCGGCAGCAGCCCAAACACAAGCTCCTGCTACTGCACAAGGGTGACTTTCCTCTCTGATTAGTTTCTGCTGATCGGATTTCAGGTGTTGACGAACTAAAGCTCTGATACCACTTGTTGGGAATAAACGCACGCGAAAACAACACACAATCATGAATCAACTGCAGAAAAGAAAACGACACAAGATTTAACGTGGTTCGGTCGTCAACTGCAACCTACTCCACAAGGGGCAACTAGGAAGATTTTATTTCATTGTTGTTGCACCATCATTAGCACATTAACATCTCTTAAATAGAGATTATTTAGGAGAGAGCAATGTTTAAGGAAGTTTGAAGCTTCCATGTAGTTTCCTGCTAATTTTTTGTTGGCTTCCACCAAGCTTCCTGGCTTCACACTCAACAGTACGTACGTATTGGCTTCGGTCTTTCATTCAGTCTGGTTTGAATTTGGACAATGAAAATCGCTACTAACATGTATTGACATCATTTTCTGATTTTTTCTAGGAAGCAAGAGAAAATCTTCCTTGAGGATGGCTATTGTTGCAACTACAGTTGCACTTGGTGGGATTATACTTGCAATTGCAATCTTATGTCTTTTGAGATTGAACTACTCGCCAAAAGGGAATATGAGATGCAGCCTTTAAGTGCAGCAGGTTAATTATTAGAAAATATATATTATTGACCGCGTTACATTTTCTTTTATTCCTTATAATAATCTTATCATCTTTGCATGTCCTCCTTGTAGACCCGATTGACATTTCCAGCATGTCCTCCTGGTATGATTTTGATACAATTAAAGTCATAACCAATGATTTTGCTTGTGAAATTGGGAGCGGTGGATTTGGTTGTGTATATAAGGTATATATGATGATGAAGCCCATGCATTTAGTTGCCAATCTTTACAAAATTTATCCTATTATTTTACAATTATTATGTTACTATTATAAATTAGACCCTAAACTTTCTTTCTTTCATTAGGGCAAGCTTCGTACTGGGGAGGAAGTGGTCGTGAAAAGGCTCTCTGAAACCTCCCAACAAGGGGTTGAAGAGTTCATAAATGAAGTTGAAAGCTGAAGAAGTCATCTCATGGATACACGTTGGGTATATTTAAAAATAAACACACACGCAAAAAGAATTCCACATATATCAAATTAAATTCAATGTATGTTTGGATACATATCATATCAGAACACACACTTACAAAATATAGAATGAAAATGTTATGTGGTAAAGCCTCCACGTGGTGTTAAAAATGCCAAGGACGTAAGCTCAGTCGTCGTCGATGGAAGCTCATGAATAATAATATCTCTCTCATTGGGGCGTTGACCTTGATATAATGCTGGTTAACACGGTACTGTCCAAGTACGACTTGAATAGTTGGTGATCATGAATAGAATTTCTTGCATTATTGGTCTCTTGTCCGCATCGTCTTGCACACTCAGTAACGTAGCGTGTATCCATGGGATGACTTCTTCAGCTTTATAAGATTGGCCTAGAGCTTGATCTACAATTTCTAGAGCAGCTGGATTGTAGAGCTCTAGAGATCGTAGAACAAGTTCTAGGCCAATCTTATAAAGCTGAAGAAGTCATCGCATGGATACACGTTGGGTTACTGAGTGTGCAACACGATGTGGACAAGAGACCAACAATGCAAGAAATTCTGTTCATGGTCACCAACTATTCAAATCGTACTTGGACAGTACCGTGTCAACTAGCATTATATCAATGTCAACGCAGCAATGAAAGAGATATTATTATTCATGAGCTTCCATTGACGACGATTGAGCTTACGTCTTTGGCATTTTTAACACCACGTGGAAGCTTTACCACATAACATTTTTGTTCTATATTTTGTAAGTGTGTGTTCTGATATGATTTGTATCCAAACATACATTGAATTTAATTTGGTATATGTGGAATTCTTTTTGCGTGTGTGTTTAATTTTTATATATATAAAAATTAGAATGAATAAAGAACATAGGCCAAAGTAAGACCTCGAATTGAGAGGAGAGTTTTTGCCCTTAAGGCATGGATACTTTTTGGTTTACGATAAAAATAACTCTGAGGTATCTCCGGTGAAGGCCACCTCGTGACACAATACAATATCTGTAATCCGTCATATGACACTATATTCCTTCTTAATTGAAAAGCTTTATAAATTTTGTCAAAATCCTAACTAATCCCCAACAACATATGAAAATCCCAATACTATGTGTGTGTGTGTATGTTTTTCATTATATAAAAATGAAACCACAATTAAAATAATATGAACTTACTCTTTTCTGAAGTCTTTAACTTCGTCTCAGTCTTCATTAAGCGCAACTTTACTCACATTATAAAAGGTAGAAACATATAATTTTTTTGAATTTTAATTATTGCAATCGTTAGGCATGAAAGAATTTTATAAAAAGATATAGTGTTAAAAGATTACTCCCTTCGTCCCGGAGTATTTGCTCACTTTTGACCTTTGAAACTGTTAATTTAAGCACTTTGTCTCATCAAATTTTCTCAATGTGTAAGCCTAAATATAGTCATGTGTGATCTTCTTTGATTTGTCTTAACATATAGATTATTAATATATAATTTCTATAATTTTTTAATATACAAATTACAAGATAAAATGGATTAAAAAGGTGTATTGGATGATGTGTAAAAATGAAAATGGACAAACTCTAGGACGGAGGTAGTACTCCCTCCGTCCCAGTTGAAACTTCTCGTTTTGACATGGCACGGTTTTTAATGTAGAATGAAAAAGTGTTTGACTTTCCAGTTTTACCCTCACTTTTCTCCTCTCCCCACCGTATCTTTTACTGTAGTTTTCTTCTTTTCTTCCATCCGACCCCGCCTCACCTCCCCCCTTCTTCTTCTTCACTTTGCTCTTCCCCTTCTAATCTTTCTTTACTGTAGTTTTCTTCTTCTTTAACCTCAGCTTATTAAAAATATCATCAAAATCTAAATTTTAGATCTAAAAAGTTGAAGAAAAGAAATTCAAATCTAGAAAATCGAAGCGCAACGAACAATCAATTGGATTTGGTTTATCGGACGCGTTCTTGAGGCTCTATCAATAGATCTGGTAAACACTAAGTCGCCATCAGTTTGGATCGTCATTTTTTCGGATCTGGATTGGTTCTGCCATTGATCGCCCGTCGCCGTCAGGTCACCTCTGAGTCGCAATCATGTTGCCGCCAAAGATAGCCATAAGTCGTCGTTGTTTTTCGCTCCTTCGGCGCCTCTGCTCTACGTTGCACGCCCATCGGAAACCACAGTCCCGACGTTGGGTTAAGACCTTCGTAGGTGACTCTTCTTTCGCCGACTCTCGCTGTTTGTCGAAGAAAATGGGGAAGGGGGTGACGGGAGAGGATTAAAAAGGAGTAATTGGGCCTTGTCCTGGAAGGGCAAAAGAGTCATTTAGCTTTAATTTTATTTCCATTTTAGGAAACGAGAAGAAAGAAGTGGGACAACCCAAAAAGGAAAGTGAGAAGAAAGATATGGGACGGAGGGAGTATATAATAGTGATACCATTATATCGCGTAGATTTCACCATCTGCAAACAAAAAATTGGTGGATTTGTCAATCCTTCATTGATTCCCTCGATCACTTTATCAATATCATGAGCCCACAACGTACAATCTAGACGGATACCCCTGAACAAAAATTGAACAAAGTGTTTAATAGTAGAAAGCCGTAAAAATAAAATTTAACATCAAATATGATACATTTATGTTTGTGAATACCTATGGTCTTCCAATACAACCTCCATCATCTTCTTGGGAGCACATTTAACCATGCGTTCTTCTGGCATGGTACGACTAACAACTTTTTCAATGCACTACAAGAAATATAATCTTTTGTGGCTAACTTTTTGTAGCAAAATAAATATTTGTCACAATATATAAAGAGTCTATTAATTTTTGTGGCAATTTAAAATAGCATACTTATTGTAGCAAATTTATAAAATTGCTACTAAACCTAAAATATTAAGGAGGGAAATTACTACTACCTCCGTTTCTCAAAAGAGTTCCTCTTTTGACTTTAGGGGAAAATAAGGAAGTGTTAAATTGTAGTTGACTTTCCAATTTTGCCCTTGATGTGATGGGTAAAAGTAAGATGTGATAGTTTAGTTGTTAGTGAAAAAATATGATGTGATAGGTAGGGTATGAAAAAGTAGGGGTAAAAGTGATTTTTTAATAGAAAGGGGAAGTGTTTTAAGAAAAACAAAAAAAATGAAAGAGGAAGAGTTTTAAGAAACGGTGGGAGTAGGGCTGGACACGGTACCGGTGCGGTACCGTTCCGGCAACGGTACCGCCGGTACCATATACCGTCACCGTCGGAAAGTTCGTAACACCGGTGCCGGGAACCGGTACCGGAACCGCCCCAACCGGTACCGGTACCGGTTCCAAAATTTTCGTCCCGGAACCGCCGGTACCGGTACGGTACCGGTACCGTGTATTGTTTTTTTTTCTTCCCTGCAACTCTGCAATCCTGCAACATGTCCGGCGGTACAGCGGTCCAACCCCTCATCTCCAATAGTCCAGCAAGGTTACTCTCTTTCAAAGTTTCTTCCAAAATTTTCAATAATTAGATTTACTCCGTAATATTTTTCATAGATCTCAATTGTTTTTATGGATACTTGATTTTTCAAAAAATAATCAAAAAAATAAATCAATTTTACACTTTAAAAATTTAATACAAAAGCAAAAAAAAAAAATTGGGGGTGGCCGGTCCGGTACGGGAACCGCCGGTTCGGGTACCGGAATCGGTACCGGCCGGTCCGATCACGGTACCGGTACCAAGGAGTGGCGGTACCGGAACCGGCGGTTCCGGAACCGGAACCGGCGGTTCCGGAACCGGAACCGTACCGTGTCCACCCCTAGGTGGGAGTAATAAACTAATTTTATACTTTTTTAAATGATCCCTCCACACAATTTAATCCCACATTTCCCACCTAACCCAAAATAGCTGAAAACCAATTCCCTCTATCCATTATTGCCGCTCCACCTCTCTCATCCCTTTGCTTTCGATCTGTCGCCCGTCGCCCCTTTCCTCTACAGGCCGGCACTCCATTACCGGCGACTTCTCTACCTGGTTTGGATCTTTCTCCAGCATATGTATTCTCTCAAATTATCTCTTCTTTCAAATTTTTTTCAAAAGGTCGGCGTAAAATTGTTCTGCAATCTCATATCTTCGTTCGATTTCTTTTCAATCGCATCTCAGGCTTCTACTGGAATCAATGGCTTCCTCAAGCTTCAGCCCAGGTGATCGAATTTCACAGTCTGTGAGCTCATTGCCTCACCGTTGAAGTTCACCATGTCCGATTCCCAAGAGTAGCCGCATGTTCGTCTCTGGATTGGGGTATGTCTAAATCCCTAATATTGTATCTTTTCTTAAGCCAAAGATATTAAGAAAAGAAATTAGGACATGAATGGATTTGGATGAGGCGTGGAACAATAGAACCATGCTTGGATCTTTATCTAAGTACATCAGACAGTGTGTATTGGATCCCATTTATTTTAGGTATTTTTGAAATCGGGAGTATTGTTTGTATTTGGATTATTAGATGCTTCGTTAGTGTTTGATTTGTTGGATATATGATTTTGGATGCATGATACTTTTATACAATTATATATTATTGTTGAGATTTTTTATTTTTGGTTCAATTTTTAGGTTAAAAAATGGATGGTTTTGGGGGCCTCAAAGCAGCAGCTTTTGGCTCATTTGTATGTCTTCTACCTTTTGGATTTTTACATTGTGCTCAACTCTTTGAAGGTATAAATTCAGATTTGATATCGTCGTATAATCTTGATCAATTTTTTAATCGCGTCATACACGTACACTTTTATGAGAAAGTTACATGCTTTTGATTACCAGATTGAAGAGTTCATTTCACTACAAAAAATATGACTTTTTGTGGCAAAGTTTTTGTAGCAAAATTAATATTTGCCACAATATATAAATAACTCACAAATATTTGTAGCAATTAGAAATTTGCCACAAGATATTAGACTTATTGTGGCAATTGTATAAAATTGTTACAATATTTAAATAAATTTACCTAAAGCTAAGCCCAAAGGTCCATCTACCCCAAATAGGGAGTACTGTACGAAATAGATGGAGTCCACTATATTGAGGACATCAGATTCTTCGATCATGACTGTTATGCAGGGGTTGACGATCGGCGACGGCGAGACGATGCCAGGACTAGGGGTTTCAAACCCTAGCACCCGGCCTAGTTCTGCGATGGTTCGAAGTAAAGTCGAGCGTGTAATTGGCGAGCAGCAGTGGTTGGCATCGATTGATGCAGCGAATTAGGCTATGGAAAAGGACAGAGAACGACGACTTCCTACGGCGATTGAACGAAATTTCAGCACCAAATCCAACAAATTCCAACAGCCACTAATTATTTGTTGGTATAAAATCCAAATCCGATTTTTTACTTCAATTCCTTCCTAGTTTATCTCCTATATTATGTCATGTGTTACAGTGTGGATAGATTTTGATTGGGATTTGATTGTGTTAGATGTTGGATTGATTTCTAATTTTCTCAAATATGATATGAATTCGGCTCTTAATTATGATTAAAAATTGGTTTGGTTCTAGTTTCAGTCCATATGCGGCATGTATAATTTCTGTTTGTTGTGTTGTAAAGTCCATATATTTACATTTCCCATTTTGGTTTCTTCTTACTACAAAGGACTTGAGAATTGGGAATTGGTGCGTGTATGTGAGACATTTAGTGGTGTCATCCTTGGTGTTAGCATAGCATAACCAAAAAAAGAATTGGGTGGAGTGTTACATCAATTTTGGGACAAGCAAAAAAGAAAAGTCAAAAGTGTGAAGTTATTTCGGGACGAAGGAAGAATCGTGCAAGGACCTGTTAGAGTTGATCAAATGAGTTAAATTAAATCATTGCAGAAACTGAGTGAAACGTTTACTGTAATGGAATTCAATTTCCAAGAACCAATGTGATCGTGCTTAGGAGAAGCTGAGGTGATTTGTTTATCATATTCTTGCATCCTTCTTTCAAAAATCATAGTTCTAGTTTCTCACTAAAAGTCAACAGCCCAGAATCTAATATAGTTAAAAAAAAAGTTACAAGTTTTTAGTTTGAATTTACAGAGCCAGGATTGTGTCATGGAATGGTGTTTTGGATTGATTGGGTAATGGATGCAGGAGATTCCATCGTCGTATCAACTGGGCCAGGTATGTTGTGATTTTCGAACAAGACATTATCTTTCAGACAAGAATTTTGATTCATTTGGTTTTGATTCGAAAAAGATGAATAGAAAAATGTTGCATTTGTTTTAAATTCTGGAAAAAGATTTCCATTTCTGATTCCTAGAATTTGACTTTGAGAAGTATTCAACTGCTTGATTCTTTAGAAACAACTCATTCTGAAACAACTAATTCTGAGAGAATCAGGATTGAGATTAAGAGAACAACATATCAAAATTAGAAATCAAATTTTCTGTCCTTTTTCCTTAGATTAGAACAAAGATATTGGAATAAAGGCATGATGCTTTTGGATAAGCCTGTGGCAATAGAGAGCTAGGGGTCCCACTCAGGCTTGTCAAAGATTGCATGCTCGCTTGATCTGATAAGTGCTGACCTTAACATATAGAGATAAGATGCGCATACATCTTGTCCCCCAATTCCAATTCTTGAACGAGATGTACAAGGTCAATGGGTCTTCTTGGTTTAGCTTGTAGCTGAAATTCTTGTTAATATAGTATCAGGAGTGCCTGTTTTTTAAGCACTCTATTTCAAGGTATAACCAAGAGCTTTTTACAATGTATTTTTGAATTCATTTTTTTGTTCTTATTTTTTGGATTGATATAACTATCTAATAGAATTATGTGAATTAAATAGATTCTCGTACTCTATTTCTAAATTTTAACTATAATTTCTTGATTTCATGTGTATGAAGATAAGCTGCCTTACTCAATCAGGATCTTTCTAGAATCAACCATTCGCAATTGTGACAACTTTCAAGTGACCAAGGAAGATGTTAAGAAAATTATTGACTTGAAAAGGGGCATGGGACGAGTGCTGTCATTTCTTTCTTATGTGAAGAAAGATATTACAAAGGTTCTTGAACAAGAGAGGATTGATACTGAAGTGAATAAAAGAGTGTCTGAAATTAACGAAACTTATGAAGCTCGTATCCGTGCTCTAGAGGAAAGATTGGCTTCTTTACCACGTTCAGAGGTATATATAGTTCCCATACATTTTTATGTATTTTAAGATGCATATGATTACTGTTTATCGACCTAGCTATCTTTTGTATAGAGGGCATCAGGTAATTCATCTCAAAAAGTTCATTTCACTTCCAAGGAGCATAGCCCCCTCGAATGATACAAGGTACTGATTTATCTATGAAATATTTATTATTAGTGTCATTTCTCTTTTGTAAGTTTCCCAAAGACAATACATGCTAAACAGGCCCAATCACAAAAAGAAGAAACGTGATTGATCCATGTAAATATGTCAATATGTAGAAAAACATGAGGGTAAAATAAGCCCTTTTTTGTAAGAAGTTAATATCCCGAAGAATATCTAAATATTCTAAACGGGGTGGGTGCTGTGATACCATGTTTCATAAAAAGCAATAGCCTACACTTGCATGTCGTGGCTAGGCATAGTCCCCTTTACATTTGTTTTTTCTCATTAGCTTCTCACCTAATTACCTGCTCTCATTTTGTGGTGAATGAGTGATTCACTTTGTACAGTTTGCCACTTTGTACATTTTGTGGCCTTGTTTTCCGCACTATTTGCATGCAAAATATGTTTGATTGGTCTGATGTCAATCCATTTGAAGTAACTGCCTGTAACAATTCTTTGCTCATGGGATGTGAGAAAAAACACTTAGAGTTGCATGTGGCTGCCCAGCTATTTCAGGGGTGGTTACCCTTGAAGTTGTATGTGAACACTTAGAGTTGTTTTCCGTGTGGTTACCCTTGAAGTTGTATACTGGCCGCCTAGCTATTTCAGGGGTGGAGGAATCAGCAGCTTCGGTTGTTAAACAAACATGATGAGGAGTATTGTCTGGATCCAAATGTTTAGTTAAGGGACCAAATTGGTTAATAGTTGGAGAGGTTGTGGCAGCACACATATCTTCATCCTTAAGAGGCATTGTATTGTGTATGCCCTCCAAGCCCTCAATATTTTTATATCTATTGTCCATATGGGAGGGTCAATCACATTAGGTACAGTTAGGTATAGTGCCATTGGTAGCCATCTTCTCCTTCCCTAAACAACTCCATCGTGGATCCCTCTGCCGTCGGAGTCTCCTCCCCTTCTAACATTAACTCAACGAAGAATCTTCGAGGGCTTAATAATCCTAAGTGCATCAAGTGCGGCAATCGCACGGTCTAGGTTGATGGGGACTTCAATTTGAGATCTCTGTCATTTGCGCGAGGTAGATGGGGACTTCAATTTGAGAATTTGTATTCGTGCTTTTGTTTTGTTTATTTCTTTGTGCTACATTTTGTGTCAATAAAAGATCTTGGAAAGAGGTCACATACACAATTAATGGCTCAGTCTTAGGTTTTAGTGCAATTGGGGGCTTCTAACTAAAGTGTTAGTCTTTGTTTTGCACCATACTTGAATACAGAGTACTTTTATATGCTCTGCCTTTTTCCCACTCAATAAGTTAGGGTTAGATAGAAAGGAAAAGATTGTATCATTAGGCTTCATTGGGTTTTCATTCTTGTTCTGGCCGTACTGCATTTACATATAGGACAGTTAAGTAGAGTATGAAGGCAAAAGATCAAATAATGATAATTTGGGTCACTACATTCAGCATCCAGAATTGCTGAGGCGGCCAATTTTGAATCTTCAGTTCCTATCTGCTAAACCGCTTGCTTTGGTGGTTGAGTTTGTAGTGCAAACTTGAATCTTCAGTTCCTATCTGATCATGCCTTTAGCTCTGGTTGCTATGGTCATTTTAAACACTATTTAATTTGTTTTATACGTGCCCTGCTTACTAGATTATTTCTTTATTAATTTTAATTTTTTGATATGCAGATCAAGGGTCAATATGAGAGATGTCATTCAGTTTCTACGACTTTGGGTGGAATTACATTCGAGATAGATGTGACAAAATGAAATGAAAAGATGAAGCTTAGATGTTAATCGTTTAGGATACTTTAACAATTTTGTCATGTTTAATTAGTACTATATTTATTTTATGTCAAAACCCTATTATATTAACAATTGTGAACCTTTGATTGTTTGGGATTGAATTATGAGTAGCATATATGTTTTATTTTTATTATTTTTTGACATCACTTTGCATACATTATTAAATGTAAAATGTATGTACAATACAAATATACTAATAATAATAATAATAATAATAATACTAATAATAATAATAATTTAATTCAATATCAATATAACATTCTATGATTAAAATGGTTTCTATCTTAATTAATTGGAAATTATATAAATTACGAATCTGTAAATTTAATGCATTAATTAATAAATTTACACCTTAACGTGACATTATTACCTTTTATGTCAGGTGCGTTGAATGATAATAAATTTTTTAGTTGGATGGTAATAAATTTTTTTGATTCTTAATTGGAAATTATATAAATTACGAATCGTTATTTTTCGTTGAATGGTAATAAAAAAATTACATCACTTCCAATTTTATAAAAAATTGGGCATCTAAACAAAAGTTTATAAATTTTTTACACCATAAATTTTTTTTGTTTCCAAATTTTTTTATTGCATCACTTCCAATTTTATAAAAAATTCGGTATCTAAACAGAAGTTTATATAAAAAATAAAATTTTTTATATTTTGTTTCCTTTTTAGAAATATATTAGGTGAAAAGGAAACAAAATTAAACAATTAATCCGTCTCTTCCTTTTTTATCGCAATCAAGTAATTGCTATATTAGTTACGTAAATTGATTACAGTCAAGTAATCAATTTAATTGGTCAACATATTAGTTACCTAGCTTCCTTTTCGGTCATGCGCAGTGCATTTGTTTCCTAACATTGAATTAGGCAAAATTTCCTTTAATTTATCCTTCTAATAAATCGGCAATATTACAAAATGAATCATAGCCGTAGATCTTCTTTGTTCTTTGAAATCGACAGTGCATGAGATGAGTGCATTGGGCAAGAAAATAATTCTCCTGCTTTCAAGAATACATTTTTATAAAGGTAAATTAATAAGATTTTATTAAATAATTAAACTAAAACCAAAATAATTCATTAAGTAAAGAATACTCTAAATAAAAAAAGTACACTAAATTAAAAAAACACATCAGTGTTTCCTTATTAGGACACCACAATTAATACTTTTCATTATAATTAGCTTCTTTTTCCATCTCAGGCAGCTATTATTATATTGTTGGAGGAGCATTACAACAACAACGATTAAAAGTTCCGGGTCCCGGGTGTTTGAAGAAGCCATAGCATAATCCGCCGCCTTCTTTCTGTCAAGGCTTTGCGCAATCGGAATCTGTACGACATGGTGCTTTGCACCCGATATAATCACCACTCCCAACAATCGGACCTATAGCTTCCAAAAAAGATAAAATTAATTACTCCGTGCGTTCGTTAAAACTCTTTCTCTTTCATTTTTTCTCTTTCATCTGAATACTTTTTTTTATATTAAAATGGTAAATATACACAAATAAAGTCATTCTAATATACTTCATCCATTTTGGAAAGAGAAATTACAAAAATAAACTCTGCAAAAATGAAAACGTGAGCAGTTTTAAAGAAGGAAGGGAGTAGGTATTTATTACTTTCCCCATCTCATAAAGATGTTCCTGTGTAAAAGCAAGGTTTGAAATTGGAATACGATCCTGTATACTCTCCCCGTCTCATAAAGATGATGTGATAGTTTCATTGAGAATGAATAGGGATAAAATCGATTTTATATTGTATAATTAATTAAAGACGTACGGTAGGTACAAACCGAGTGCAAGAGCTTAGATGATAATGGTACATAAGGTACTCCTCAAACTGGTCATCCCACCAATTAGGCCGCTGCGGACGACTAAAGGACTCATATTTTTATTTGATCTAATCAATTACTAGTAGTACTGTAGTAGTAGTGTCGTACTGAATATATATATATATATATATATATATATATATATATATATATATATATATATATATATATATATATATATATATATATATATATATATATATATATATATATATATATATATATATATATATATATATATATATATGTATGTATGTATGTATGCATTCACCTGTATAGTGTCGTACTGAATATATACGCGTCCCTCCGTCCCAATTACTCCCTCCGTCTTAAAAAAATTTACCCTTTTCAAAAAAATAGCGTTTCATAATCTTCTAACTATTTTTATTAAAAAACCAATTTTACACTTTAATTTTTTAAATCCTACTTATCATATCATATTTTTTTTCTAATAATCTACACATCATATCCTACTTTTATCCATCACATCAGGGATATTTTTGGAAAGTCAAAAAAAAATTATTCTTTCTTAATTCCAACTTTAATCAAAATGTATAAATCTTTTTTGGGATAGAGGTAGTAATTTATTTACATTTTACTTATTTTATTGGTTTCGGTTCAACTGCTCTCCCGCACGTATCCCCATGCAAACAAAAGAAGGTACAGTAGTTGAAACCTAGGTTAGGTGGGGGCAGGCCAGGTAATTTCTGTGCCCATTTTTTGTTGAGAGGTAGCCCAAAGACGTTAAGGGCCTCTTTGAGAATAGCTTTAGAGATTAGCGTTAGCGTTTTCAAAATGGTATCTACGGGCAACGTTTAGCGTTAGCGTTTTCAAATTAATCTGCACCGTTAAAATTTTATCCAAAACACTTATCCTAATCTCTAACGCTATTCCCAAACAAGCCCTAAATTGTGTTGCAGAAATAATGAATGTTTTCGTTGTTGTTACAGGTAATTAGATGCACATTAATCCATTCATGTTACCCAAATGATTATCATACTCCCTTCGTCCCCAATTTGATTACAAATTGCGGATTACGGAGTAAAATTTCCTTCTTTTTAAAATCATTTTATTTACAAATTGGTATATCAATAAGATATAAAAATTACATATTAAAAAACTGTGTCAAAAGTTCTACAAAACAAGAGGTGACAAGAATATTGTATTTTATCAAATACTTAATGAAATCGCATAAACAAACAAAAGTTATCGAGAGGAGAGAAAAAAATTGTAATTTATTTAGAGACGGAGGGAGTTCAACATAACAAAAAATGACTTAGGCTATGTTTAAACTCACATATATAGAGCAAGATACAATTTTGAATTGTGTGACTTTTGTCTTTGGTAACACGTACTTTAAATCATGAATTTTCATTGCTATTTTTAAAATCAAGATACAATAGTAGTAGTAGACTAGTAGTGTTAATTAAAGTCGGAGTGGTTATTATATAGGTGAACTGCGAGGGCGTCCCTAAATACTTTTCTGTAATCTCACACATTCTATATAAAAATAAATTAACAATCCAACTTTTATAAAAACATTGGACAATTAATTTACCAATTTCTACCCCTAACTTTTTATCATCAAAAACTTTGTGTTGTTTGGAACTCTCTCCTTTTACACTTTTTATTTTATCTCTAAACCAAAAAGAACAAAAATGTTTTACAACTTCTTTTGTAACTTTTGTCTAAATTAAATTAACTCACGTCTCCCTGAGGTTCGACCCCTACTTACAATGATTCTTTTTAAGTGTTATTTTTTCCCGTTCGATAAATCCTTACAACTCGCACTTTCACAATGAACGGGCCTAAACCATCATCAATATTGTCAAAGTTGTCCACACACCCATTATTGGTTTTACGTGTGATTGTTTTAAAAGTCGAGAACAATATATCCTTAATCGTTAATTTCGTAAATATGTCCCGAACAAAGCATAAGACGGGAGTAAATTATATACCAAATAATTATTTCCGAAAAGGAAACAAATTTGTAACCTTAATGTGATATTATAAATAATCGGGATGTGTATATCAATATCAATATAACATTCTATGATTAAAATGGTTAGTTTCTTAATTGGAAATTTTTTATATAAAAATTAGAAAAATATAAAACAAAACTAATTTTTGAAATAAATAAAAATGAGAAAGAATTGAGTAATAAAGACCAACTCAATGAGTCTTTTTCTCCGCTTCTTTTTTCGTTTCCCCCTTTTTGTATATTGTTTTTGGTTTCCCTCTTTATTTTCTTTTTCTCTATTCGTTTAGGATATATATATATATATATATATATATATATATATATATATATATATATATATATATATATATATATATATATATATATATATATATATATATATATAATATATATATATATATATATATATATATATATATATATAAAAGGGACTTCATCTTAAATCCCTAATTCCCGTACGCCACAATCCCTAAATAGTTTCCTAATTTTTTATGTAGATTAATATACAAAAAAAGGTATTATTCATATTAAA
Source organism: Cuscuta australis (assembly GCA_003260385.1). Lineage (NCBI taxonomy): Eukaryota > Viridiplantae > Streptophyta > Magnoliopsida > Solanales > Convolvulaceae > Cuscuta > Cuscuta australis. Next base: position 3,416,580 of record NQVE01000142.1, on the reverse strand, counting down.
AAGTTGAAGAAAAAAATAATAAATGTGAATCATAAAAATACTGAGATGAAAAAATGAAATACTACCTCCGTTTCTCAAAACAATTCCCCTTTTGACTTTGGGGAAGAATAAGGAAGTGTTAAATTGTAGTTGACTTTCCAATTTTGCCCTTGATGTGATGGGTAAAAGTAAGATGTGATGATTTAGTTGTTAGTGAAAAAGTATGATGTGATAGGTAGAGTATGAAAAAGTAGGGGTAAAAGTGGTTTTTTAATAGAAAAGGGAAGTGTTTTAAGAAAAACAAAAAAAATGAAAGAGGAAGAGTTTTAAGAAACCGAGGGAGTAATTTATAAACTTCGTGTGAGATAGAAGAGCCGAAGACTCCCTCTCCTACATTGGGACGGCTTCTTCAAGCATAGCTGGAGCCGGAGAATCCGCAGCAAGAAATCAGCTTCAAGAATCCTAATCCGAGACGGAAGAGACGATTCACACCTATAAAGCGAGGGGGATGCCGCGAAGAACTTCACCGCCATACATCAAGAGCATAATGTATGAACCCTAGGGGGGGTATCCGAACCCCCTCTGTTCCTTTCTTTTTCATAGTTTCTTTTTATAATTTTAGTGTTGAATCAATTTCCATTAGTTAACAGCTTTTTTTTTATTCGGAGTTGATTTCATATCTTTGGAATCAATGAATGGCTACCAATTGGGTCTGCAAGTGGACCTAGTTAGTGGATTAATTCTTGAGCATGTCTTGAACTCACTGGACGAAAAATTTGCTCCTTCAAATTGGTCAACTTTTGCACTAACTTTTTGGGTTAAGATTTGGATGCAAGGTCTTGAATTTAGAATGGGTATATGTTGCTGTTTTGTTCACTTGTTTTCCAGGTTTAGGATTGGGTTTAAGTTCGTTTTTGAAACTAGATTGTTTTCTTAATTTCTAAACTCTCTTTTTACATGAACTAAGTTTGTCTATGAACTTATAGTTTATAAAATTGGTTTTGTAATCTGAAAATAATTCAGCTCTTTTGCTACTATTAAATTAAATTAATTCAGCTCTGAAAATAATTCTTCGTTTATGCTTGAATTGGGTCAAATTAGGAGTGCACGCCTAATCCACTTCAAATTAATATTCTTTTAAAGTCCAAAGTACTTTAAATAATCGAACTTTTCTAGAAACTAAGTGTCACTTGATTAGTACTAGGTTGCCTCATTAAGTGGTTTTTGCTAATCAAGGTTTTCGAACTGATTTTGTTAAATAACCTTCGTGTTACTGCAAAATTGTTACGGTGATGTTTTCCAAAGATTTTAATGCGCTATTCTTAGTAGTAATCTACGGGTTGGTCTTTAGGTTGCTAAGGGTAGCAGGGTTTAGAGTTAGGGTTGCTCTTAACATGAGCTTTTATGAATGTGGAAATAGGGAAGAACCGTGGGTGGATGATTATGCTTATTTTTTATCAAATATTAGACCTGGATATTTATTTTCTATATTTTATAAAACTCTGTTACTTTTTCTAAAATTGTTTAAGTCTTTAAAATAGTGTTACGTGGTCTTGTTTGTGTTTTTCTTCTTTGTTTGGGCTTTTGGTGGAGTTATGTTCTGTTTTTATTCTTAGTTTGTTGCTTTGAGATATGATCTGATGTGGTGTGTCACTTAGAGTAGTTTTTATTTACCCTTTTAAACTTTGTTTTAAAAAACCCCCCTTATCTCTTAGTTTTAATTGTCTTTATTCAATAAAGAAGACAAAAGTAATGATTTTTAGAGTTTAAAAGTATCTTTTCTCGTGGGATCGACCTTTGCTTACCCTATCTATATATGTTAATGAATATTAATTTATAAAGGGGGTTAAGAGTTAAGGAAAATAATAAATTAATTTGTAGGTGCTACGACACGCCTATCACAAGTCATTTTGAAGGATTTTCATTTTTCATATAACAAATTAAAACTTCCCACATCCCTTTTTAACTTATAAGATGATTCTTCTATGGCCAAATTTTCACTCCATACGTCTCAATTCTTGACTCGTACCTATAATTTTTATTTAAAAAATCTCTCTTCTATGAGAAATAGATAACAAAATCTAGATATACGGTAACCCAAAAAAGACTAATTAAAATGAACTTAAATGAAAACACTTTTCGTTTAATGAAATCATTTCATTCTTTATGAAACACTTCTACCTAAATAAAAACTTTATATGTCCCAATTTGATAAGTAAACCCATTCTTTTAGGAAAAAATAAAAACTCTCTATGTCCCAAGTTTTTTAGTTGTCAATATTATTTTTTAAAAAAATTAATTACTTTTAATAATGAAAACAATCAACCGATATTTCTGACAATCCTAAAAATAATACTAAATAATTTTAAAATAAACTTAAATGAAAAAACTTCTTTGTAAGTACTGAAAAGGTTTCATTCATATGAAATTATTTTAAAAATACATTTTAAATACATATTTTATAAAGGTAAATTAATAAGAATTTATAAAATAATTAAACTAAAACCAAAATAATTCATTAAGCAAAAAATACTTTAAATAAAAAAAAAGTACACTAAATTAAAAAAACACATAAGTGTTTCCTTATTAGGGCAGCACATTCAAAACTTTTCATTATAATTAGCTTCTTTTTCCATCTCACGCAGTCTTTATCATATCGTGAGGAATATTACAACAACAACGATGAAAAGTTCCGGGTCCCGGGTGTTTAAAGAAGCCATAGCATAATCCGCCGCCTTCTTTCTGGCAAGGCTTCGCGCAATCGGAATCTGTACGACATGGTGCTTTGCACCCGATATAATCACCACTCCCAACAATCGGACCTATAGCTTCCAGAAAAGATAAAATTAATTACTCCGTGCGTTCGTTAAAACTCTTTCTCTTTCATTTTTTCGCTTTCATTAGAATACTTTTTTTAATATTAAAATGGTAAATATACACAAATAAAGTCATTCCAATATACTTCATCCATTTTGAAAAGACAAATTACAAAAATAAACTCTGCAAAAATGAAAACATGAACCATTTAAAAGAAGGAAGGGAGTAAGTATTTATTACTTCTTCCGTCTCATAAAGGTGTTCCTGTGTAGAAGGAAGATTTGAAATTGGAATACGATCCCGAATATATTTTTATTAAAAGGGTATGATGTGATAGTTTCATTGAGAATGAATAGGGATAAAATCGATTTTATATTGTATAATTAATTAAAGACGTACGGTAGGTACAAACCGAGTGCAAGAGCTTAGATGATAATGGTACATAAGGTACTCCTCAAACTGGTCATCCCACCAATTAGGCCGCTGCGGACGACTAAAGGACTCATATTTTTATTTGATCTAATCAATTACTAGTAGTACTGTAGTAGTAGTGTCGTACTGAATATATATATGCATGCATTCGTCTCTCTTTTTATAGTGCTACGTATTTAATTTCATACCTAATACCATTAAATATCATACTTTATTTATCTATTATTACCCAAATATATATATACACACACACACATACATCCATATCTGGCCGAGCTTTATATGGTTGAACATTTATACTTTTCTCATTCATTCGTTACTACTATATATTTTTTGGGCTTAAACCCTAAATTTTTAGTTTTTCCAATTCTTTCTTCTTCTTCTTTTTTGAAAAGTTTTCAATTGTTTCTAGTTTTTTCTAGTTCTATTCATAATGATTTTCCAGATTCTTTCAGTTTTCCCAGTACTTCCCGTTTTTTATAACTACTTCCAATTGTTTAAAAATATTTCTATTTCTTCAAACTCTTTTTAGCTAGTTTTTCCAAACAATGACTCTAAAAATGAACTTTTTTATGTGATTATTATTGATCTTATTATTAATTTTACTAGATTCATACCCGTGCGTTGCACGGATAAAAACATGTCCCAAAATATAAATTACAAAATATTTGAATGTAATGTTTAAGTAAAAACAAAAATTAGTGAATTACTCTCTCCATCCTAAAATGTGTTTCCCAGTTAATTTTCACACGGTTAAACTTTAATCACTTTTTTTACCTATTTTCATTAGGTATTTGATAAAATAACATAGTCTCTGCAACACTTGTTTTGTAGAATTTTTGATGTAATTTTTAAATATATAAATCGAATTTTTTAATTTTACACCTACAATCAAATATATTGAATTGCAAATAAAGTCAGTCAAACCATATAAACACAAACAGGAAGAACATTATAGAACGGAGGGAGTATATAAATAGAGATTCACATAGAGTTAACTATTGTATCACATCTCAAATTTAAATACAAATAATTACATAACATTTGATAAAACATCTACATTTTATGGAAAAAAAATGTTTATAATACTTCTACTCTTCTAGTGAGTGCGTCTTGTCTATCGTAATTACAAATCAAAATCTTTAAACTACTGTAATTTGTAACTTTTGAATTTATAAGATATAATTGTCCATAATTTGAATATAGGTGTTTTTAAGAAGGCCTAAGTGAGACTAATTTGGTTTTAAGCTATCGCGCAAAGCCTATTCATCTTGAGTATTTATATTCAAAGAAGTGTTGGAGCATTTTATCAAAGTAAAAGTTTAATTTATTAATACACAAAATAAAAGCATTCTCCCTGATTATATTTTTCATATAGGGAGCACTACGTTTTTTACGAAATGAATGTGGTGTATAGATACCAATAAGAATATATCAAACAAACACACGAATATGCTTTTCAAACAAATACAGGAATATAATTTGAGTATGTAATCCATTTATTTTAACATCAATTTCTTAATAATATTAGTGATTTGAAATACATTCTAATTGTGGCTGATTTTGAGGTTTGTTAACATCAATTTTATGACAGATTTGAATAATTTCCTAAAAATATATCTTAAATATACACCACAGATGTGCCTCTTAATTGATTTAAGAAATTATTCGTTTGATAAAATAAGTTTACAATATTTATTTCATAAGATGTTGTTTAAATGCGTTAATTCAATAAAAATATTGTGGATCAGTAATATCTAAATTTTCTTTTCCTTTTTTAAAGGAAGTTTAGGTAACAATTGATGTTTTTTTGTTTGAAGAACAGAAGAAGTAGATTTCCAATAAAAACAGCTTCACAATAACATTTCACCAAAAATAAAATAACAATTAAACTGTTTAAAACCTAATTAAAACTGGTTAAACTGTTAGTACTTGTAAATAAAGCTCGATTTGCTAACATAATTTACATTTACAATTGATATGTCTATTAGAATTCAAATAATTCTTTAAAATTTTTTAAAATTTCTTACTTGAAAAAGAAAGCAATAAATTGAGGATTTGAGAGATTTCTCCCCATTAAAGGGCTGGGGTTCACTTACTCAAAGATCTTTCTCAGAGAGAGCATTTGGAGAGCAACTGGTTACTAATTTGTACCAGCAAAAGTATGTTTCCTTTGTCAAACAATGTATATCACTATGTACGTACTTTTCAAATTTCATGATTTATTTATGTTTTTCATTGTTAATTTAATCTATAAATAAACTAAAATATTGTTGTGCGGGAATATGTCATTTTCAATTCTAAACTTTTTTTAGTTTTTTATGTCGTGTTGATTCATAAAAAATAGATAAGCACTAATTTGGCAACAAATTGTAAGTGAAACAATTTGAAGGTACCTCCTTTTTATTTATTTCAAACTTCTTTTTTTATTTCAATCTGCATGGAAAACCTTCGTGATGCTATATGATATCCGACAAAAAAATGAGTGGTATATATATATATATATATATATATATATATATATATATATATATATATATATATATATATATATATATATATGGATAACCCAATGGAATGGAATAATCTGGAATATAATAAATTAAATGCATTTTTATGTGGAGTAAATCATTTTGTACTCTAGGAATTTTCTTTACAATCCCTTTCGGTGTTTAGGGGCTATTTTTTTAATTGGCATACGAAAGCATTTAATTTGAATATGCCGTTTCAGATTTCAATAGATTGTTCCAGAAAATGCACGGCGAGCAATTCCACAATTCCACCCCCCCACCCATTTTTAATATACTACATCCCTCCCCGTGTATTTATCCAATTTAACTTTTTCGAGTCAAACTGGACAAATTTTGAACTCCAATTACTCTCATTTTATATTGCATATAAGCACAATGAAATACAATTCTGAAAGTTCTCAATATGATAAATTCAATAAATTGATTTTTATGTTAAAATGCATTTCAATTTTTATTTAATTGAAGCTCAAAGTTTATCCAGTTTAACTTAAAAAAGTGAAACTGGAGAATATACTGAGACATAGGAAGTAGTATACAAATAAATACGGAGTATATAGATTTCTAATAAAAGAGCAATGCTGTGATTACTGTCGACTTCTAGGGAATATTATAAATGTAAAAAATTCGATTTCTAATTGAAAAAGTGGCAATAATGCCATCTTTTATACGGAGTATTCATATACAAATACCCGGAGTAAAATAAATGTGAAGTGGGGTACTGGCCGACACAACATTAATTGCATACTCCTAATTAATTACGACATTAATAACTTGTGCCTTTCGAATGCTAAATCCTCAGCCCTAGATTAATCACCAATGACAAATCAATGGTTGTTATTGCAAGATCCATTGGGCGGGAAAACATCTTGACAAATTTTTTTTCTCTTTTTTTTAAAGCTTGATTTCTTTTGCTTTTGTATATAGTATAGATTATGATCATTATTACTCTGTAGTATTTTTATTACTACAATAACTACAATACAACTATTTATGATATTGGAGTACGCAAGTTGCAACAAATTAAATAATACGGAGTATTCCGTATGGCACTTTTTTAAGATACATATATCGTATTTAAAATAATGAAACACGTTTTAAAATGAATCTGAGCGAATTTCGTGACATTTTATACAAAGTGACATTAAGATGTACTTCCTCCGTCCCACGAAGTTTTACACATTTTGACTAGAGTAGAAATTAAAGGAGAGTTAATCTTGTGTTGATTTTCCAAAAATAACCTTGATTTGATGTGTAAAAGTAGGATGTGATGTGTAGATTATAAGGAAAAATGTATGATGTGATAGGTAGGGTTTGAAAAAGGGGGTAAAAGTGGTTTTTTAATAGAAATAGGTAAGAGATTGTGGAACGCAATTTTTTGAAAGGTATAAATCTTTTAGGGACGGAGGGAGTATAAGACATTTAAAGTTCATCGACATCGTTCATATGTTCCAAATTCATAATAAGGTAATCTGATGGATGACGTGATTTTTGCATGTATGGACTTTGATATCAGGTTTCATACATATCCAATGTCCATGTCAATTGGGTTTTCTGGTTTGAATTGTATACCCATGCATATTAAAAAAGTTATATTTATTGTGAGTAGTGAACAAACAACCAAGAATTATGGTAACCGAAAAAAGACTACTCCCTCCGTCCCATAAAACATTTCTCCTTTCTTTTTTCATCCGTCCCATAAAACACTTCTCATTTCTATTAAAAAGTCACTTTTACCCCTTACTTTTCATACCCTACCTATTACATCATATCTTTTTACTAATAATCTACCCATCAAATCCTACTTTTACCCATCACATCAAAGGACATTTTTGGAAATTCAATACCAAAATACACTCCCTTAAATCTCTTCAAAAAGCAAAACATTCCATATTTCATGGGACGGAGGGAGTATAATTTTTAGAAAACAACATAAATGAAAATACTTCTCGCTAAATAAAATAATTGCATTCTTATGAAACTTTTTGGCCTAAATAAAAATTCTCTACGTCCAAATTTGTTGTAAATTCATTCTTCTAGGGATAAATTAAAACTCTCTATGGCCTAGTTTTTGAGTCTTACATATGATTATTTAAAAAATGTTATTTATTGCAAATAATGGACGCAATCAACAAAAAACTCCGGAAATCCAAAAAAACACTTTGTTTTCAAAATTAACTTAAATGAAAATACTTCTACCCTAATGAAAACATTTCATTCTTATAAAATTATTTTAAAAGTTAAATTGTAAAATCAAAAATTATGAGAATTGAGCACATGGCAATAAAGGGAACGCATTTTGAATCATTTTTAATCATTTGGCAAATAAAGACTCCCCACGTCCCAAATTATCATATAAAAGTATTGATAATTTTATTCAGCCATACTGGAAGATATAACATTATTATTACTTTGTAGTATTATTATTATTACTACAAGAGATATAGTTTATAATTACTTCATTTTGTCTATTTTTACTTTTTCTCATGTTACTATTTTTGCATTTCACACTCATTGTTATTTATTTATTTTACTTTTTAGCATAAATAATTCACTTTTTATAAAGATTTGCATGACACAAGCCAGGGCCGTCTCCGAGAAATCAGGGACCCTGGACGTCACGGAGAAAATGGGTCATTGTGTCATAATAAAATAAAGTCTATCAATTAAATTTTTTTAACAATAAAAAATATTATAGTAATAAGAATAATAAAATGTCAAATTCATAGTCTTATAAATTTATAATTCATAGTCTTAACCTATTTTTTTATAAATATATATAATATATATAGAATATATACAAAAGAAGAAAAAAGTGGGGCCCCCTCCAAAATATAATTATCTTAATTTTTTAGCCTACATATATTTGGTTATTAAAATATAATAACCTAACAATCTTCTGCTTGGGCTACAAATTATTCCAAATAATAAATATACTCTATAGACTTAGTGCGCACAAAATTTCTAATATCATGACGCATGCATTTAGTCAATATGGTCCATCTCTTAAACCAATATGGAACCAAAGATACCTTAGTTACATTTAGCGTAACTAGATATAGTACATGAATGATCACCATACCAAGTATATTCAGTGACATAGATCAAGTACAGATGTGTAACTAGAAATTACATGCATTCTGATCTTAATCATGCATATTTCCAATTGGTCCTTAATTCTTTCATGTGATCAAACTTTAATCTTTCATACCTAATGCCAAGCCACATTTGAAAGATACTATGTTCAGAGTGTTATGAATAAAAAACCATCAACTTTATTCTGTATGACAGGTTGCTTAGCGCTATTCCAAGAAGCATAAATACATAACCCAAGGTAGACTTTGAACTATCTTTGACCCAAGTAAAATCAAAATCGGAGTAACCAATGATCTATAGTTGGTCTGACATCTTATATGTGAGCATGTGGTGTTTGGTCATTTGCAAGTACCTCATAACTGGTTTTGCTACTTTCCAGTGATCCACGCAAGGATTACTTAAATATTGTTACAACTTTTGTACGGATTACAACGGACGGGGAAGATGAACGGCCTCGGAAAATTAAAAAAAATAAAATTCTGAATTTATAACTTATTCAGAATATTACAAGATAAACAGAATTGAAAATAAATTTATATATCTTCAAACAGTATAAGGACATTAAGCACTGGACATCAAGGACATTATGCACTGGGCTACGAGGACATTATGCACTAGGGCAGAATGCAGCGAGGTTTTTATGAATTAAACCTGCAAAACAAAACATTGTGAAGGACAGCGGAGTCGCCGGAGCTGTCCTTAAGGTAGTAGTGCCCGCCTACCGTACCGGAAAAACGTGGGCACTCTCCTCCCAGGATAAAACCGCTATCGTGTGTGGAGATTGTACGGACCAACCACACACCAACGAACAAGAACAACGTAGGAACGTTGGCGACCAAAAAAAAACTTGGAAGGGGATTGCCGGGAAAAATTGACAAGAAAACCAAGAGCTCTCCTCAAAGTTAAACAAGGACAAAATTGTTAACTTTTTCCTTCTCCTCTTTTACTTCCCACGTATGGATGCTCTCTAAAAAATGAGAAAAGTCTCTCCATTTAAATAGGCATTTTCATGGCTCTTCATTTTGTAACTTATATGTCATGAAGGCACATTCAATAGCCATGACTCACCATCATTAGTAATATTTTTAATGGTGTGTTAATACCACCATTAACATGGGGGTTACACCCATAATGTTTAAAATTCTTCCTATTTAATTGGAGATTAATGGCCAGTTAACTCCGTAAAAGTGGAATAATTTTAAACATTACATAACGGGTTAACTCTGAGAATCAATTTCTCATTCACCGTTCTACCATTTTTGGCGTATAATATATCAAAATATTTATCTCATTTAAGAGAACACACGTCCATTAATTAACGGTTAAAACCGTTAGTGGACCTATTGATAATTATACCCAAGTTGGTCCATTTAATGCCTATTAAAATGCCAAAAATTCCAACAAATATCTACCGAACATTCACATAATGTTAAAGGAAAGAAAATATTTGGTAGAATATTTGGAGATATTTGTGTATATATTATTTTTGGTAGCTTCCTTGTATAGGGTTGATTTCGTTTCCTTTTGTGATTAGGTTTCTCAATCTGTGAGAGCCTATATATACATGTCTACTTTGTAAATTGAACACAAGAAATCCAGAGAGAATTTCCTCCCAATTATTCTTTCATAATTCTTTCATGGTATCGGAGCCAAAACCCTAGAAATTTTCTACGACTACTGTTCACGATCGCCCGGCATGGCGTCCATCGATCGTTGCTCAGTTTTAGTCGGTTGTTGCTGTTGCCGGATAACGGAACGGTCGACCGTTGCTCTAGAACGGTCGAGCACGTCGACCTTCTCGTCGGCAGATTGTTTGATTGATGCTGTTGTTGCTTCGTCCGCCAACGCCGTACGCCACTCTGCTACCGCCATGGCCGATGAAGAACCAAGGAAGATGTTTTTCTCGCTATCATCGTGTGTTTCTAGCTTGAAGCTTTCAGGTATTCCTGTGTCACCGCGGTGGATTATAGATACTGGGGCATCAAATCATATGACTGGTGATATTTCGTTATTGTATGATGTTGTGGGAATATCACCATGTGAGATTGGTTTGCCCAACGGGAAAAGAATTGTTTCTGTCCAATCGGGGAAGATTAAATTGACAGAAACATTAATTCTACATGATGTTTTATATGTCCCCACTTTGAGTTGCCATTTAATCTCTGTGTCACAATTGACAAGGGATTCGAATTGTGAGGCACGTTTTGCCAACAATAAGTGTATACTACAGGATCTGAATTTGAAGACAGAAATTGGTATGGGTGAGCAGGAAGGAGGACTTTATTACTTTAAGGAGCCTGAAAAGAAGATGGTGTGCAGTGCGAAAAAGGAGAGTAAGTTTGATCTTTGGCACAAACGACTTGGACATCCTTCCTCTCATGTTTTGTCTCTTGTTCCTGAAGTTGGAACAAGTAAGAGAAGTCACAGTTGTTGTGACATTTGTTTACGTGCTAAACAGACTCGTGGGAGTTTTCCTATAAGTTTTTATCAATCTGTTGATAAATTTGATATGATACACTGTGATTTATGGGGACCATATAGGACTCCAAGTCTTGATGGTTCTACAATGTTCTTGACTATTGTGGATGATTTTTCAAGAGGTGTTTGGGTACATTTGCTTGATTCCAAACGCAAGGTTGGCACTGTTTTTAAACAATTCTGTGCTATGGTAGAACGACAATTCGGGAAGAAAATAAAGTGTGTTCGCAGTGATAATGGCACAGAATTTGAATGTCTAAATGAATATTTCCAGGAGCAAGGAATTATTCATGAGACGTCTTGCGTATCTACTCCACAACAGAATGGGAGAGTAGAACGCAAGCACCGACACATTTTGAATGTGGGTCGGGCTTTGAGGTTTCAGGCTGGTCTTCCGATTGAGTTCTGGGGAGAGTGTATACAGACCGCCGCACATCTGATCAATCGCACACCGTCGTCTTTGCTAGGGGGGGTCACACCATACGAGAAGATTTATGAAAAGCCCCCCTCTTTGGCTCATATTCGTGTTTTTGGATGCAGATGCTATGCTCATAACTTGAAAAGGAATGGTGATAAATTTGCACCAAGAAGCAATCCTGAAATATTTGTTGGATATCCACAAGGGAAGAAGGGATGGCGTATTTACTACCCGGACACTGGGGAAATCAAGGTGTCCCGGGATGTTGTATTTTGTGAAGATATTTTCCCTTTCTTGACTCCTACAGGTGCTTCTCTTGATACAGGAACCACAAATGAGGTTAGCTCTTATGATGAAGATGAAGAACTGCGGACGGAAGAACAAATGGACCGTTCCAGGAGGGACAGTCGACCGGAGGAAAGCAGCAGAGCTGACCGGCTACAGACGGTCGACCTGATGGACCAATCCGATGCCCACGGTCGACCGTCAGAGAGGCAGAATGACGGATCCCTAGGAGATGACCGAACGGTCGATCTAGTGGACCGTCCTGATATCCACGGTCGACCGTTCGAGAGGCAGAATGACGGTTCTTTGGGAGATGATCAAACGGTCGACCGTGATGAGGAAGACGGTCGACCGCGTCCGAGGCAGAAAGTTAGCGATCTAGAACAGCTCCAAACGGTCGACCCCGTGGACCGTTCCACGGACGGCAGTCGACCGTCCCCTTCCCAGCCAGCGGTGGAGAACTTGGGACGTGGTCAGCGTGAGAAACGTCCAAATGTACGCCTTGCTGATTATGTTACCCATGTGGTTGGACCATATGTCGGGGAGAAATGCAAATATCATCTCTCGTCGTATGTCACATATGAGAAGTTTTCTCAGAAACATAAGTGTTTTCTCAGTGCACTTGATGCTGAAGTGGAGCCCACGAGTTTCAAGAAGGCATTCCAGGATGAACGATGGAGGAAGGCTATGAGAGAGGAGATTGATGCACTGGAGGCTAACGGGACGTGGTCTCTTGTCTCTCCTCCACGCCATAAAAAGCCCCTTGGTTGCAAATGGGTATATAAGATCAAGCGCAAGTCCGATGGAAGTGTGGAGAGATATAAGGCTAGACTTGTTATACTTGGCAATCATCAGGTTGAAGGACTTGACTACAAAGAAACATTTGCTCCTGTAGTCAAGTTGACCACTGTGAGAACGCTTTTAGCAATTGCAGCAGTTAAGGGGTGGGAATTGCATCAGATGGATGTTCACAATGCATTTCTACACGGAGATCTTCAGGATGAGGTGTATATGAGATTGCCACCTGGTTTCTCAAATTCGTCTAATGTGGTGTGCAAAATCAAGAAGTCTTTGTATGGCTTAAAGCAAGCTCCAAGGTGTTGGTTTGCCAAGTTGTCTGGAGCCTTGAAACGCTATGGGTTTGTCCAATCTGTTGCTGATTACTCCTTATTTTCTTTCGTTAGAAAGAAAGGAGTCATACATGTTTTGGTTTATGTTGACGATTTGATTATTGCTGGAGATAATACAGAGATGGTAAGCAAGTTCAAAGCTTATCTCGGAGATTGTTTTCATATGAAGGACTTGGGAACACTGAAATACTTTCTTGGCATTGAGGTGGCGAGGAGCACATCTGGGATTTTTCTCTGCCAGCGAAAGTACGCCTTAGATATCATCACTGAGGCAGGGTTGTTAGGTGCCAGGCCGTTGGGTGCCCCGATGGAGCCAAATCATCACTTGGCTCGTTCTCAAGCCCCGTTTCTTGCAGATCCAGAGCCATATCGACGGTTGGTAGGAAGGTTAGTCTATCTCTCCGTTACACGACCAGAACTTTCTTACGCCATCCACACTTTAGCACAATTTTTGAAGGAACCAAGGGAGGATCAGTGGTCTGCGGCCCTTAGAGTTGTTCGTTATTTGAAAGGATGTCCGGGTCAGGGCATTTTTCTGTCAGCAGAGAGTAGTCTTCAACTCACAGGATGGTGTGATTCGGACTGGGCAGCATGTCCTTTGACGAGGCGGTCACTGACAGGGTGGTTTGTGCAGCTTGGAGACTCGCCTGTCTCATGGAAAACAAAGAAGCAGTCGACGGTGGCTCGCTCGTCTGCTGAAGCAGAGTATAGAGCTTTGGCGGTTCTTACATGTGAGTTGAAGTGGTTGAAGAATGTATTGCGGTGTTTAGGGGTTGAGCATAAGAACCCCATGACGGTCCGGTGTGACAGCACGGCAGCACTTCACATTGCTGCTAATCCAGTTTTCCACGAACGCACGAAGCACATTGAGATTGATTGTCACTTCGTTCGTGATGAGCTCTTGCGAGGAGAGATTCGTACACTTCATGTGCCTACTACGCGACATTCATACAAAGGCACTCGGAAAGTCACGTTTGGAGTTTCTTCTTCCCAAGTTGGGCATTTCGTTACTACATGCTCCAACTTGAGGGGGGGTGTTAAAGGAAAGAAAATATTTGGTAGAATATTTGGAGATATTTGTGTATATATTATTTTTGGTAGCTTCCTTGTATAGGGTTGATTTCGTTTCCTTTTGTGATTAGGTTTCTCAATCTGTGAGAGCCTATATATACATGTCTACTTTGTAAATTGAACACAAGAAATCCAGAGAGAATTTCCTCCCAATTATTCTTTCATAATTCTTTCACATAATGTATGCCAAATCTGGATGCGTACGTACTTGAGCATAACCTAGAATCCCAATCGCAGAAGCATAAGGAATCTTTTGCATTTCTTTTCCTTCAAATGCTTTCTCGGAACATTCGCCTAGTAAACTTATCTTGCTTAGAAACTTGTTTTATTTTTAGTTCTGTTTCTTCCTTGAGCTCCTACTGTTAGATCTTTGATCTTTGCCAGTGACATGGATTTCTTGATTTTGAAAAAATGTGAAATGAGATTTGACAATTTTACTACCTTGTTATTCTCATTTGACCATTATTGCATGAGCTTTTTGATGTGTTTGGTGCTATGTTGATTAATTGAGCCTATTTGGTGTTGTCATTACCTTAATTAGTCTTTGGATACATAGGTCTTGACTTAGGGTTATGCTATAGTAACACCACGGATAACACCAAGGTTAATCACATTATCGTTTCAATTCAGAGACGTGATTTTTATTAGAAAAATGTGCGTATTTGTCTCTAAGAGTAAAATTTTGGCATCGGTCGGGTTAAAGTAGCACTATCTCATGACATGTAAGAATTGAAGATAGAGGTATTTATCGGTGAAAAAGTATTTTTGTGTGACGTTAGTGGTGTCTATTTTGATGTGTTTCTTAACGATTCTTGGGTCATCAACATGGTCACAATTTAGATTCATTTTGATAATTCAAGCACAATGTACACAAACACTACAATGCGTGCGTTTTAACAAACAAAGTTGTGTTCTATTTAACTTATTTTTTTATTATTACTTATCTTATTAAAATTAGAATAGATCTAATCATATTAGATCCAATTAGATCAGATCAGAGGTACAATCAGATTAGATTTTAAAAAAATTATTACTATTATTATTATCATCATCATCATCATTATTAATATTAATATTAATTACTATTACGATTACTATTATGATTATAAATTATTATTACTATTTTTATAATTATTACTCTTAATATAAATATTAACATTATTACTATTGCTAATATTATTAGTATTACTATCACTATTATTATTATTGTAATTATTATTATTATTACTATTATTATTATTACTATTGGCATTTAATTATGACTATAATTATTATTACTATTGTTATTATTATTACTATTATTATTAATCATATAACTATTATTATTATTACAATTATTATTATTATTATTACTATTATTTCCTATGTCTCAATTTTGATTACAAATTATGTGTTTTTTAAATAATTTTATTTACAAACTAGTACCTTTAAAAAAACTAAAACGTACTAAATTAGGTGCCTTACAAGCACAAAAATTTTAGGATGAGAAAGATACGGAGTAATTTTTTTTATTGATTGAACGAATTCCTCTCGCGAGCCCAATTACTACATATAAAGACATCAACCTTAAAAGACTTCAAACTGTAAAATGTAACTAATTAAAACAGCAAAGTAATTAATAACCAAAACAATTATAATGCTAGCTAAAAAATAATACAACTAGATTTCTTTTTGAAGAAAATAATACAACTAGATTAGTATAAGCAATTAGTGTATAAATTACTAATGTTATTTTAAACGCGCTAATATATTTATATGTTTAAAAAATATACACATTATTCTATTTGTTGTAAAACTGAATGCGGAATTGGGCACGCTCGCCCTAATAGGCCATATTTTAATGCTAGATCCGCCCATTTAAAATTTCAGGCCCGCCTAGTCAATACAGGTATGACGGGCCGAGCGGGCTGACCTGTGTTTGTGCAGGCCGGTTTAAGCGAGATATATGACATACCTATTGCCATATTTTTCACACCTAAACATTTACCTAATTAATGATTTGGAAAAAGGAAATAACTTTTTTTTATTTATAGAAACTGTTATTTAAAAGGAAACATGATTGAAATTAAAAGCGGAATACAAATATTCTTTCCTAATCCTATAATTTTTCACTTCATTAAAATTTTCAAATAATAAATTAAGATACTCTCTTCACCTTTCACTAAATATTATACGGAGTATATCTTTATGATATACACATAAATAAAGTAATTAGCTTTTGATATATTTATTTAACATTGATGTAAAATATAAATTAAAATATCCTATAGTAGAAAAAAGATTTAAAATCAAATACAAAGTACATTATAGTAAAAAAAGATTTAATTTGACTTGGTAAAGAGTATTATAAATTTGTGTTTTGATAACGAATTACTAATCAGGATTATTCGTAAAATAAAAGTTGAAAGGCTAACGATACATGACACAATAACTTGAAAGGCCGATAGTATAATTTAGCCTATTATAAATATAGGCACACAAAAGTACAATTCATTCCCTTTATATCAAGCCTAATATTTGACAAAAAATCTCTTAAAATATACGTACTCCCTCCGTCCTAAAGTGGATATGATTGTTACTATTATAGACTCTCGATAACTTTTGTTTGCTTCTATACTTTCATTCATAATTTGATAATATAAAATATTCTTCCAGCCTCTTATTTTATAGATTTTTTTGTACTTTTGAATAGTGTAACTTATGCATTTCATTTCTATATTAATTTGTAATTAAAATTATTTTAAAAGTGATAAGATTTTGCTCGTTCAAACTATGACATCGATTATGGGATGGAGGGAGTATTAACAAAAAAATATTAAAAATATATAATCCCTCCATTCTTGAAAAGGTATGCTTCTGTCTTAATATTTTTGCACCTCATATAATAATTTTATTTCTACCTAATATGTCTAGAATACATCTCATTATGCAATTTATTGCGGGTAGAATATATTTTGGAGATATTTTAGACATTTTAGGTAGAGTAAATGTATTTTATGGAGTGCTAGTACATTAAAAGTATTTTCAAGAATGGAGAGAGTAGTACGTTAAAAGTATTTTTTGATACGAGTAATTTGGTATAACTTTTATACTCCCTCCGTCCCTAAATAAACTTCCCTTTTTGACTTTTTGAGGATTTAAGGGAAGGATATTTTTGTGTTGACTTTCCAAAAATACTCTTGATGTGATGCATAAAAGTAAGATGTGATATGTAGATTATTAGTAAAAAGGTATGATGTGATAGGTAGGGTATGAAAAAGTAAGGGGTAAAAAGGGTTTTTTAAGGGAAAAGAGAAGTTTATTTGGGGACAAAGAAAAAACAAAAGGAGAAATTTATTTAGGGACGGAGGGAGTATTAAAATTAATTATAAATTTTTATATATAATTAGTCAAATAGGGGAACATGCACCCAATATTTTTTGGCATTAGTAGGTTCAACGTGGTTAAATTGCGGGAAAACAAGCTAGTGGGCATGCACTATAATATGCTTTCCATTTTGGGCCGGGCTTCAATTATGGAGTTTTGAATTACATGTATATTTCAAACAAAACTTGAAAGACTATTTACGAATTTTGAGACTCGAAGGATTAATCATGCCCAATAATAAAAAATATAATTTCATACTCCCTCATTCCCAGAAACTTTTCCTTTCTTTTTTTCTTGTCCTACAAAATCTTTCATGTTCATATTAAAAAATCACGTTTACCCATATTAATTTTTATACTACCTATCACATAATACTCCGTATCTTTTTACTAAATAATCTACCAATCACGCTCTATTTTTACTCATCACATCAAAGGTATTTTTAGAAAACGAACACAAAACATCTCTCTCTTAAATTTCCCAAAAATGAAAATGGGAACATCTTTATGAGACAGGAGTAATATATTGTGTATTCAATATATTTTGTGTTAGAGTGCATCCCACATCGAAAATTTAAGAGTAAAATAATCGGTATATAAGCTCGTGACTTGAACAAACTAATCGATTGGATTCAATCTTTTAATGTGGTTCAGCCTAAGTGTCTTATTACCAATCCAGTTGTCCATATTCATCCTAAATGTCTATCATTTTGGTCTCCTTGTTGCAACAAGGAAGGTATATTTGTTCATGGTGAGCATAACCACGATTAGAATTCACCATTCATCATTAAACTACCATATAGGAGGATAAGATAGAGTATACGTGTAAGTACAACACAAAACTATCACTATGAGTTATATAATCTTTGTTTGGAAAGTCTTAGTATTGAAGTGTCTACGGGGTAAGGGTAGTAAGTATTGTTGTGTTGAGGTATTTTGATTAAATAATTGAAACAAAATAAAAAGAAAAAAAAGAGAGATGTAACTTGGTGGAAACAACCAAGAAGTGCAGGAGAGCCTTTAGGAGTTTTGTCTTCTTCTCTTGGAGGGTGTGAGCTAGATTATTCTCCATTATTGTGTATTTGGCTATTTAAAAGCCATGCATGGCACAATACGGTTGAGGAGGGGAGAAAAAGGAGAGGAAGGTTAAAGAGAGAGGTGTTACACAAGATATCACCAACATTGTGTGAGTGAGTGTGGGGAGTAACTGGTTTTTAGTTACTCGGAAAATACATCCGGGTGTAGGGTGTGAAAGGTCTGTTTATAAGTGTCTAGTATTTAGCACTTGTAAACAGGGAGAGTTTTTTGTGTATCGTTCTGAAATACTGAAGATATAATTTTTTTCTCTCATATATTCTTCTTGTGTTTGTTCTCTCATTTTTCTGGTGTTCTCAATATTTTTCGGTGTCTTACGCGCTTAAAATCCCAACAATTGGTATCGGAGCCTGGTTACATTGGGGCGGAGGGATTTCTAAGCGGTAAGAGAAGAAAGTCGAGAACTTGAAAAATGGCATCGGTAAAAAGTTCGAATGTTTCCGTCGAACCTTTCGATGGACGTGGCGATTTTACTCTGTGGCAACAACGAGTAAAAAGTGTTCTTACTCGGGAAGGGACAATCAAAGCTCTGAAGGTGAAGGTTCAGAGGACAGAAAAAATGACGGATGCTGAGTGGGCCAAACACCGGAAGAACGACAAACCGGAAAAATTATCGGAAGAAGAGTGGGAGGATTTGAAGGACATGGCAACAAGTACAATATGCCTATGCCTTGCAAATAATACTCTTCGGGAGGTTCTCGGTTTGACGGACCCGGTGGATATTTGGGACAAGCTGGAGAGCCGGTACAAGTCTAAATCGTTGACAAGTAGGCTATACTTGAAGAAATGATTATTTGGTCTCCAAATGGCGGAGGAAGCTAACTTTAATGGGCACTTGGATGAATTCAACAAGATTACAACAGAGTTGGAATCCATTGATGTGAAGATTGAAGAGGAGGACAAGGCGCTGCTTTTGTTGGCTTCATTGTCTTCATCTTTTGACAACATCGTGACCACGCTTTTGTTTGGAAAAGAGACCTTAAAATTTGATGAAGTAGTTGCTGCGTTGTTGATGAACGAGACTCGGCGGGGTGGCAACGGGGTATCAAACGACGGTCAAGCTTTGGTAGCAAAAGGAGCTGGTCGGGAACGAGGACGGTCTAAAGAGAGGGGCGGCGCGTCCCAACGCTTCAAATCGAGTAGTAAAAGCTTTCGGTGTTACTACTGCGATGAAGAGGGTCATTTCAAAAGGGATTGTCCAAAGAGGAGGAAGGAAAAGAAGGACGGGAAAACACCCGTGACTGCGGTTGCAGAAAGTTCGAACCAAGAAAGTGAAGAAGACTTATTTTTGGCAACCGCAAAGAGCCTAGGTAAATCAGATTGGATATTAGATTCGGGTTGTTCGTTTCACATGTGTTCAGTTAAGGAAAAGTTTGATACGTATCAAACTTGTGATGGGGGTGCTGTGAAGATGGCAAATGGTGCACGGAGCAAAATTGCAGGGGTCGGAACAGTGCAAGTTCGCATGTTTGATGGCGTGGTGAGAACATTAACTGGAGTGAAACATGTACCGGGTCTAAAAGGAAATTTGATTTCATTGGGGGCTTTAGACTCAGAAGGCTACCGAATTTTTGCTCAAGGTGGAGTGTTAAAAATTTCTAGGGGAGCAATGGTGGTAGCAAAAGGAGTTTTGTCAAAGGGCTTGTATAAACTTGTAGGAAAAGATTTGACACGAAAGTTGTCAGAAGGAAAAATTACAAGTGCAACGAGTGGAGCATTTGCATGGAAGAAGCGGGTGACGTTTAAAGTTTCTCCCGCTGGTGGAAGCTGTGACCTCGCCGGAACGAGCTAGGTGGAGCTGGACCAAGTTTTATTATTTAATCAAGGTGGAGTTTGTTGAGGTATTTTGATTAAATAATTGAAACAAAATAAAAAGAAAAAAAAGAGAGATGTAACTTGGTGGAAACAACCAAGAAGTGCAGGAGAGCCTTTAGGAGTTTTGTCTTCTTCTCTTGGAGGGTGTGAGCTAGATTATTCTCCATTATTGTGTATTTGGCTATTTAAAAGTCATGCATGGCACAATACGGTTGAGGAGGGGAGAAAAATGAGAGGAAGGTTAAAGAGAGAGGTGTTACACAAGATATCACCAACATTGTGTGAGTGAGTGTGGGGAGTAACTGGTTTTTAGTTACTCGGAAAATACATCCGGGTGTAGGGTGTGAAAGGTCTGTTTATAAGTGTCTAGTATTTAGCACTTGTAAACAGGGAGAGTTTTTTGTGTATCGTTCTGAAATAGTGAAGATATAATTTTTTTCTCTCATATATTCTTCTTGTGTTTGTTCTCTCATTTTTCTGGTGTTCTCAATATTTTTCGGTGTCTTACGCGCTTAAAATCCCAACATGTTGTTTATAGAATAGTGTTAGACTGTTAGTGGCATCTAACTAAAACTACCGGCGCTAAAGTGATAAAAGTAAAAATATACGGAGTATACCATTAATAACATAATAAAGCTGCATGCACATGCACCAGTAGGCTATAATGTATTAATGTTGGTATCCCTTTGTTAAAAGCATAACAATTTGTAATGCTTTAGCCTAAGAAGAAAAAGAGCAGCAAGTTTAAATTAAAATCTAACTCGGTTAATAACTAGACTAAGTCATTCATATTAGCTATGTTGGTCACACTTTAGAAAATTAGGAGAAAGATTAAATAAAGGGTAATAAGTAATTTGGATATTTATAAAATAGTAAAATAAAATATTTTGGAATTTTAATACGTATATGATGGACAATAAATCCACCAAATGATCCGATTTACAGAGCGGATCGCAAGAACAAAATTAAGAACAAGAATTTGAGAATTGGATGTGTATTACTAGCTTGATTTAGCTTTTTTTTCCTCTCCTTTCGGGTCCCTTCTATTTATACACGAGCTCTCAACAATTAAGGTGAAGCGTAACCGATGGAGTTTAGCCCGCCAAGGGCGCGATCCCCTTTTTCCGGCTCCGTAACGGCCAATCAGCTCCGTCTCCTTCTCCGGACTGACTCTGCCAGCTGCGCTTGGCCTGAGGTTAACTAGGCCCAGCTCCTTGGGCCGGCCCAGCTTGAGTATTCCACAGGTGCTTGACCCGAAGCTGTTTAAATGGTTCATTTGGGCCATCCTCTAGATATCGGCCCATCATAAGCCCCCCAACTCCTCAGTCCTCAGCTGGGCCAAGCGGAGGAGTGGGGAGTTTGCAAAGTCCACGTGGACGCTCCAGCGGGGATCCGGGCCGTTCCTTGGGTTCCGCACGACACTTGGGCACGATTTCCAAAAATAAGTAATCATGGCCTGCCGATTCGCCTCCCTGTTGTCAGTTAAAAACCGCCGCTGGACGCCATCTCTTCCTTTTGCCTTCTTCACTACCGTTCGTCTGCAACTCCGCTGCTCACCCGACTCGTTCTTCTTCCTGTCCAGGTCAGTTCCTTCTCTCGCCGCCATGATTGTCTCGGATTCCGATTCGGCTACCCCATCGCCCAATTCTCGCCAAGCCGGCCAATCGGCCTCTGACCGTAACCCCGGCCACACTCCATCACCCCGGCCGTCGCCGTCGGCCGTGCCTGGCCACAAACGGCGTCGATTTAGGAAGCAATACCCTTCCTCAACTCCGGTACATGAGGGCTCAAGGGTTGAATTGGACGAAAACATCATGGCGTTGTGCCATTGTCAAATTACTGACCGGGGGTTCGCCGATGCCACTGACATGGTTGGACCCTCCATCGAGGTCATGAGACCCACCAGTACTCAAACTGCTCTAGACGCACCGTCGGGGTTCTTCACGGTCCATCTGGCGTCTTTGAAGAAGGGGCCGCGCTTCCCACTCCACCCGTTGTTGATCGAATTCCTCAACGTGGTGGACCTTCTCCTGTGCCAACTGGTCCCCAACTTTCACCGGTACATCGCCGGTTACCTGGTCCGGTGCAAAGATATAGGGGTGAATCCGACCTTGGACCATTTCATATTCACCTTCAAACTAGCCAAGGGCCATAAGGATTGGGCGTCCTATGCCAGTCTTTCCCAGAGGTCCAGTAAACTCTTTGCTAGTGATAAGAAGGGGTCAACCAAAGATTGGAAGCCTTTCTTTGTCTTCGTTTCGACGGGGCCCGAATCTCCTTTCACGGGTTCAGGGCGCCCTTCCTTCCGTCGCATCCCACGCCCCCCACCTGATGCCACCCTTTTGTCTATCACTCGCCAATTCTGCAATAAGGGAGTTATGAACATCAAAGAGGTGGTGACAGAAGAAACCCTTGCCGGGTTGGGGTTTGAGTTTGTTCAGGATGAGCTTCGCCACCAACCCGACCTACTGAGGGACATCCCCGGGGGGCATCAGCCTGACCAGCTGAAGGACATTCCTGAGGAAGGTCTTGATTGTGGTCCTTTTGGTAGGTGACCCTTTCTTTTGCCCAGATGTTTAGTTTATCTTTTCCCAAGGCTGACCATTTCCTCTGTTTCCAGTGGAATTACAAGATTCAGGAGAAGAGATGGACAGCGATCTCCTGCTCAGTCGCTTCACCGCAGGGAGGAAAAGGAAGAGAGAGACGAAGGGCCAGGGCAAACGTTCTTCATCCCACCACGAGGAGGGTCCTTCTCGAGAGCCGGTCGTAATTACGGTGGAGGACCAAGAAGATGCTACCCAGGAACCGGGTACCATGGCTGGCCAGTCCCCTCCACACCCCGTGATGCAGGGTGGCGACCTCGCTGGGTCGTCTTAGGGCATTGCCTTGGAGCGACCTCCATCACCACCAGCAGTGACCTACGAGGTGGCGACCGGGGGTCGCTCGACGAGGCTCTGCATCCCTCCCCTGCCCCAAAGCCTAGGGGACGTACAGCTGGAGACTCTTATTACTCTGCCTGCAGAAGACCAGGCTCGTATCTCGGTAGGCTCCGAGGACGACCTTGACAACATGGTTCTTTTGAGGCTTAGTCAGGTACTGGTCTTGATCTCCTATGCATCACTCCTTTTCTTTAGGCCCCTAACCCTCACCCCTTTGCGCAGGCTACGCTGGGGATGATTGAGGTGGTCGGCCGGAGACGGGGTCGCCAGGCCACCGCGGACGAGGTAATGAAAGCAGCCGAGGCCAAGCAGAAGGAGCTGCAGGAGGTGGTCGCCCGACTTACCAGGGAGTTGGAGGAGAAAGAAAATCGCTGCGCGGCGCTTACTGTGGAGAAAGCTTCCCAAGAGAACCGCTGCGTCGCCCTTGAGGCAGACAAGGCCTCCTTGTCCTCGGAGGTAGAATCTGTTTCTGCTCGAGTGGTCGAGCTGGAAGGGGAGAAATCTGATCTGATCCAGCAGTTGGAGGTGGAGAGGAGCGATCGGGTCCGCCATGCAGAGGGAGCGGTAGAATCCTTCAAGTCCTCTCCTGACTTCACGGTAGTCGCAATGGAGCGGATGGAAGAACTAACGGCCGCTTGGCTGAAAACTGAACCTGGGGCCCAATGGATGGTCAAGGAGGGAACCAAGTCCTTCAATTGCGGACTCTTCCATGCCCAACAGGTCTTCCACAATAGGCTGGCCCAGCTCCCTAAATGATTCTCTCTCCCCGACCTTGGCTTCCCTCCTCCCTGCCGCTCCTTGGCCGAGTTCGACCCCAGTCCCTATCTGGACGGGGGGAGCTCGAGTGCGTCGGAAGAGGAGGAAGAAGAAGAAGTGGAAGGTGGTCAGAGCGACCAGAATCCAGGGGCCAGCCTAGCCATGTCCAAAGCGGGTGGACCCTCCGGCTCGGCCGTGTTAAAATAAGTGCCCTTCACTAGAGGGGGGGGGGGGTGAATAGTGAGGCACGAGAATGTTTATAAATTTTCGCGGAATAAAATCGCAGGGATAAAGTAAAGAGCGGAATAAAAAGGAGTAAAGGGAGCACACCAAGATTTACCCTGGTTCACCACAACTTGTGGCTAATCCAGCCTCCCGAGAGACTCTCTCGAGCTACACTACTTCCGTTAAGCTTACGGGTGCTTAACAAACCGTTACAACCTGAGAACTCGAGTCCCACGAGCCTCAATACACTTGCTCGGAGATACCGCACTCCAAGACTTCAACCCAAAGGAAAATACCTTTCCTTCGTACAACCAAGGGAAACAAGCTTCCCTAAACGTGTTTACAACACTAAGAACACTCAAGAACAAGACTCCCTTTAAGAGTAGATGTTGAGTAAACTATATACGCTCAAGAACAACTCAAACTTCACAAATTGGCTCTAGAAAACTATGAAAAATAATGTTGTTTGGATGCAATGATAATATGAATAAAGTGAAGTGAATTCATGAGAAAAGCAGACCCAAACACCCCTTTTTATAGTGCCAAAATAGGCTCCAACGGACCAATGCATTAAAGGGGTGATTGGCTTGATTTATGGGATTCAATAACTTTGGGATCTGCAGGATATTGGCTTCCCATCGATGTTTGGAACTTACCCATCGCTGCTAAGCCAATTTTCCTTCAGTTTTGAAGCCAACGGTTACCTACCCATCGATGGGTAAATGCTTCCCATCGCTGGGTGGGAGGTTGACTTTCAAATAAGGAAAGAATCAGCCTTAAATGACTCCCAACGGTCATGCCTTCCCATCGATGGTTAAGCCTTCCCATCGCTGGGTTCCCATCGATGGGTAAAGCTTCCCATCGCTGGGTAAGGGCATTCTGCCTTGTGGTAATGTTGCACCAAGGCTTTAACATCGATGGGTAGAACTTCCCATCGCTGTTTGGCATGGTTCTGGAAGTTGGTTTGGCTAAGGGACTGCTTACCCATCGATGGGAAGATCTTCCCATCGCGGGGTGGCATGATTCTGGAATCCCGGGGTCACTTACCCGTGCATGGGTGAAATCTACCATCGCTGGGTAGATGGCTAGCCCAGAACCATGGCCTAGCCGACCGGCGCTGAAACCCGACCGAAAAATGCAAAGTTCTCCAAAGTAAAAACTAAGTATTTAAAACACTTATTTAATGTATTGTGATGTCAAAACAAGCTTTGTAAGTTGAAAACCACGTCGTTAAGGTAAAAACCATAGTTGACCAAGTCAACACCGTACACGGGTGGTTTTCACCAAAAGACAAAACCGAAATGTGGTTTTCATGATGTTTTGATTGGAGAACCATTTAAATGCATTCAAAAACAATTCCCACAAAAAAAGACTCGAAAACCACTTCATTTAAGTGAAAACCACGGCTAGCCAAGTTTATGCCATTTCGCGTGGTTTTTATCAAACGACAAAAAAACGAAAGGTGGTTTTTGAAGTGTTTTTGATGGAAAACTATTTAAATGTGCCCAGAAGTAAAAACCAATCATAAAAAGTTGAAAACCACTTGGTTAGTTCGGACGCCAAAAACCAACGACGAAAACCGAATGCCGAACGCCGGTTTCTGAAACCCGAACACTGAATGGCTTGATTTTTGGTTTGGGCGAACACCAAGTGTTTTTAATGTTTTAAACATGTTTGAAAAACATTTTTATGATGTGTGAAATGCAATGAAAAGAATTTTAGCCTAAAGAGCCAAGGTGTAAAGGTTGGGTCGGTCTTGATCACAATTATGACCGACTCAACAACACTAAGACTACGGTCTTCGTTCTTGGTCTTCTTTTGGGTCTTGTTATCTTTCTTTCTTCTTATATTTATTTCCCGCCTTGTATATTCAACAACTTGTCTCGTTCACGGCGGTTTGGCATTATCAAAACCTGTCATAAAAACGAACACGGCTTTAGTACGAAAACACGATAAACCCGTGTTTCAACAATTTCTCCCTTTTTGATAATGGCAAACAAGACGGGGTTATGCATAGGAGGATTGATTTGAGACTTGAAAAGTGTTCCCCCAGGTGTTCCCCCCTTAATAAATGCAATTTTCTTTTCAACAAAGTTTATGTGTTGAATAAGAGTTAGTTTTAGAAAAAGTTCCCCCTCAATCTATGCATAACCTTTATATCTTCCCCCCTTTTGACATTAACAAAAAGAATTAAAAGTAAACTTTTATTCATTAAAAGGAAAATGCAGAATACAACGGATAAAAATACAATCATATTTAATAAGGAGAGAATAAAGAAGATGTCGTGGCATCGGTGTTGGCCTTCTTCTTTGAAGCCTCGGTTTTGGTCCTTGACTTTCCTCTGGCCATTGTTGAAGCGTTTAGAAAGTGAGTAGAAAACAAGGATGCCTTCCCAGCGATGGTATAACTCACCCATCGATGGGAAGGTGGCTACTGGAAATCCGAGAAGACGCTTAAAAAAATAGTGTCAAACACCCAGCGATGGGAGAAAGTTTCCATCGATGGGTGGGGAGGTTCTGAAAAAATTTTTGAAACTGAAATCATTCACCCAGCGATGGGATAAAAGACCCATCGATGGGTAGGGTGTTTCTTGAAAAAAAATCGACAAAAGTCCTTCACCCAGCGATGGAATGAAATACCCATCGATGGGAAGAGGGGTTCTGAAAAAAAGAAAACTTCCCTCCCAGCGATGGTATTGCCCACCCATCGCTGGTTCTCCCTGATTTCCAGAATTCTTCACTTTGAACCGTCCCTGCAAAAAAGAATAACACTTTGGTACCCAAAGTATGTCTATGGGTCCTTGGGGGTTAGTTGACCTTTATTGCCCACACACACACCCAAAATTCACACACACACACAATTAAATGATTGTTTAGGGGTTACCTTGGCCAACCCATTGTCTAGTGGTTGGCGGGTTCCAGTCTACCCGAACGGAGTGCCGATATCTCAGTGTGGTCTGTGTTGGTTCCGGTAACGGAATGTGGACTTTCTTCTTTTCGTCAAAGTAGAAGAAATAATACGGTTTCTTTTGTGCACTATCCTGTGGAGATTGTTTATGATTCGAATATCCTTTTCCAAAGGATTTCTTTTCGTCAGCACTAAATATGGTGTGTGTTTCATTAAAGGTCAAGTGCATATGTCTAGTGAAACACACGGGAGCTATATGTCCTACCCTATTGCAATAATGGCATACTACATTTGGGTTGAACATATGCCTAGGTTGGTAATAGCTAGGGGGTCTAACCATTTTCATCCTATTTTGAGAAAATATTGGTTTTTGGGTATTTTGAAGATTCTCTCTTCTAGGTGTTCTAGCATTATTTTGTCTATTTGAAAAATTATTTGTGTCCATAAAATCATTTTGATAATTCCTCCTAGGTTGCCTAGAGTGCTCGTGTTCATGACTAACCTTTTGTCTAGGTTGTCTATTATTTTTATTTTTATCTTTCTTAGGTTGAGCTCTAGGTGGTTTACGGTTGTGCTCAACTTTTTCTTTATTTTTAGGTTCATCAATCTTCCCAAAACCTATTCCTTGTTTAGTGTATTGCATAGAATCAAAAATGAGATTAAGATCCTTATGTGGTTTATTAAATTTCTTCACCGCGTCTTCTAGTTCAGCAACTTGTTCTATCAAAGCTATGCAAGAGTCACAATGTTTCGTAGAGCTCTCGGGTTTGTCGGCGCTTTTTTTACCATAAAATTTATTTTCCTCTTTTAGTTTTTCGTTTTCCTTTTGAAGTTTTTCAATTTCAGTTTCAAGATTAGAAAGACGTTTCTTTAAAGCTTTGTTGGTTTTAGAAGCGCTAACAAACTCGTCATAAAGCTCTTGGAGAGCTTCTTGCATTTCTTCAAGAGAATAAGAACCGGTAGAAGAAATACATACCTCTTGGTTTTCGTTGTTGGCGGACTTCTCTTCTTCTTGAGCTATGAGACAAAGGTTTGCTTCCTCGTCTTCCTCTTGTTCGCTTGACTCTTCACCGGAGTCGCCACCCCAAGAGATGTATGCTCTTTGCTTTTTGAAGTGACGAGCATTCCTTCCACTTCTTGGGCATTTATTCTTGATGTGCCCGGCTTCACCACATCCATAGCACACAGGGCCATCATCAACCTTCTCTTTCTTTAGAAGTTTGCAAAACTTCTTCATGATTAGCTTGACTTCATCTTCGTCGCTTGACTCATTCATTGTCGGTTCTTTGGAGGCTTTTAATGCTATGCCTTTTCTCTGGCCATTCAAAGACGGGTTAAGTATAGTAGATTCATAAGTTTTTAAATTACCTCTTAAACCGTCGATGGTGACAGTTGATGTGCCGATTGACTCATAGATGGCATCGGCCTTGGATCGCCATTCGGATGTCAAGCTCCGTAGGATCTTTCGCACAAGATCCCTGTCGGTGTAAGTCTTCTTTAATGCATGAAGATCGTTGACTATCTTGGAAAAACGGTCGAACATATCATCGATATTCTCGTGCTCCTTCATCTTGAACATCTCATATTCTTGGGTGAGGAAGTCAATCTTGGCTTCACGTACTTGGTCCGTTCCTTCGTACGTCACCTCAAGTTTATCCCACATCTCTTTGGTGGTTGAGCAGCAAGAGATCTTGCGGTAGTCATCAGGATTTACGGCACAATAAAGCATGTTTATTGCTTTTGCATAATTCTCGACCTTTTTGATGTCCTCGGCATCAAACTCGTCTTCGGTCTTGGGGATCAACTTGTCTCCGACTTTCTTCATCGGTACCTCTTCCCCGTTTCTGATAACCAACCATAATTGGAAGTTCGTGGAACGAATATAGATTCTCATTCGTTCTTTCCAATATGTATAATTGGTTCCATAAAAAAGAGGTGGTCGTGTGGTTGATTGCCCTTCACCTATTCCTGCATACAAATTTCTAGAAGAAGAACCCATGATCGCTTTACTCTCAAACGGTTAAGTTTGGACGCGAGTTAGGCTCCGATACCAATTGTTAGAATAAGTGCCCTTCACTAGAGGGGGTGAATAGTGAGGCACGAGAATGTTTATAAATTTTCGCGGAATAAAATCGCAGGGATAAAGTAAAGAGCGGAATAAAAAGGAGTAAAGGGAGCACACCAAGATTTACCCTGGTTCACCACAACTTGTGGCTAATCCAGCCTCCCGAGAGACTCTCTCGAGCTACACTACTTCCGTTAAGCTTACGGGTGCTTAACAAACCGTTACAACCTGAGAACTCGAGTCCCACGAGCCTCAATACACTTGCTCGGAGATACCGCACTCCAAGACTTCAACCCAAAGGAAAATACCTTTCCTTCGTACAACCAAGGGAAACAAGCTTCCCTAAACGTGTTTACAACACTAAGAACACTCAAGAACAAGACTCCCTTTAAGAGTAGATGTTGAGTAAACTATATACGCTCAAGAACAACTCAAACTTCACAAATTGGCTCTAGAAAACTATGAAAAATAATGTTGTTTGGATGCAATGATAATATGAATAAAGTGAAGTGAATTCATGAGAAAAGCAGACCCAAACACCCCTTTTTATAGTGCCAAAATAGGCTCCAACGGACCAATGCATTAAAGGGGTGATTGGCTTGATTTATGGGATTCAATAACTTTGGGATCTGTAGGATATTGGCTTCCCATCGATGTTTGGAACTTACCCATCGCTGCTAAGCCAATTTTCCTTCAGTTTTGAAGCCAACGGTTACCTACCCATCGATGGGTAAATGCTTCCCATCGCTGGGTGGGAGGTTGACTTTCAAATAAGGAAAGAATCAGCCTTAAATGACTCCCAACGGTCATGCCTTCCCATCGATGGTTAAGCCTTCCCATCGCTGGGTTCCCATCGATGGGTAAAGCTTCCCATCGCTGGGTAAGGGCATTCTGCCTTGTGGTAATGTTGCACCAAGGCTTTAACATCGATGGGTAGAACTTCCCATCGCTGTTTGGCATGGTTCTGGAAGTTGGTTTGGCTAAGGGACTGCTTACCCATCGATGGGAAGATCTTCCCATCGCGGGGTGGCATGATTCTGGAATCCCGGGGTCACTTACCCGTGCATGGGTGAAATCTACCATCGCTGGGTAGATGGCTAGCCCAGAACCATGGCCTAGCCGACCGGCGCTGAAACCCGACCGAAAAATGCAAAGTTCTCCAAAGTAAAAACTAAGTATTTAAAACACTTATTTAATGTATTGTGATGTCAAAACAAGCTTTGTAAGTTGAAAACCACGTCGTTAAGGTAAAAACCATAGTTGACCAAGTCAACACCGTACACGGGTGGTTTTCACCAAAAGACAAAACCGAAATGTGGTTTTCATGATGTTTTGATTGGAGAACCATTTAAATGCATTCAAAAACAATTCCCACAAAAAAAGACTCGAAAACCACTTCATTTAAGTGAAAACCACGGCTAGCCAAGTTTATGCCATTTCGCGTGGTTTTTATCAAACGACAAAAAAACGAAAGGTGGTTTTTGAAGTGTTTTTGATGGAAAACTATTTAAATGTGCCCAGAAGTAAAAACCAATCATAAAAAGTTGAAAACCACTTGGTTAGTTCGGACGCCAAAAACCAACGACGAAAACCGAATGCCGAACGCCGGTTTCTGAAACCCGAACACTGAATGGCTTGATTTTTGGTTTGGGCGAACACCAAGTGTTTTTAATGTTTTAAACATGTTTGAAAAACATTTTTATGATGTGTGAAATGCAATGAAAAGAATTTTAGCCTAAAGAGCCAAGGTGTAAAGGTTGGGTCGGTCTTGATCACAATTATGACCGACTCAACAACACTAAGACTACGGTCTTCGTTCTTGGTCTTCTTTTGGGTCTTGTTATCTTTCTTTCTTCTTATATTTATTTCCCGCCTTGTATATTCAACAACTTGTCTCGTTCACGGCGGTTTGGCATTATCAAAACCTGTCATAAAAACGAACACGGCTTTAGTACGAAAACACGATAAACCCGTGTTTCAACAATTTCTCCCTTTTTGATAATGGCAAACAAGACGGGGTTATGCATAGGAGGATTGATTTGAGACTTGAAAAGTGTTCCCCCAGGTGTTCCCCCTTAATAAATGCAATTTTCTTTTCAACAAAGTTTATGTGTTGAATAAGAGTTAGTTTTAGAAAAAGTTCCCCCTCAATCTATGCATAACCTTTATATCTTCCCCCTTTTGACATTAACAAAAAGAATTAAAAGTAAACTTTTATTCATTAAAAGGAAAATGCAGAATACAACGGATAAAAATACAATCATATTTAATAAGGAGAGAATAAAGAAGATGTCGTGGCATCGGTGTTGGCCTTCTTCTTTGAAGCCTCGGTTTTGGTCCTTGACTTTCCTCTGGCCATTGTTGAAGCGTTTAGAAAGTGAGTAGAAAACAAGGATGCCTTCCCAGCGATGGTATAACTCACCATCGATGGGAAGGTGGCTACTGGAAATCCGAGAAGACGCTTAAAAAAATAGTGTCAAACACCCAGCGATGGGAGAAAGTTTCCATCGATGGGTGGGGAGGTTCTGAAAAAATTTTTGAAACTGAAATCATTCACCCAGCGATGGGATAAAAGACCCATCGATGGGTAGGGTGTTTCTTGAAAAAAAATCGACAAAAGTCCTTCACCCAGCGATGGAATGAAATACCCATCGATGGGAAGAGGGGTTCTGAAAAAAAGAAAACTTCCCTCCCAGCGATGGTATTGCCCACCCATCGCTGGTTCTCCCTGATTTCCAGAATTCTTCACTTTGAACCGTCCCTGCAAAAAAGAATAACACTTTGGTACCCAAAGTATGTCTATGGGTCCTTGGGGTTAGTTGACCTTTATTGCCCACACACACACCCAAAATTCACACACACACACAATTAAATGATTGTTTAGGGGTTACCTTGGCCAACCCATTGTCTAGTGGTTGGCGGGTTCCAGTCTACCCGAACGGAGTGCCGATATCTCAGTGTGGTCTGTGTTGGTTCCGGTAACGGAATGTGGACTTTCTTCTTTTCGTCAAAGTAGAAGAAATAATACGGTTTCTTTTGTGCACTATCCTGTGGAGATTGTTTATGATTCGAATATCCTTTTCCAAAGGATTTCTTTTCGTCAGCACTAAATATGGTGTGTGTTTCATTAAAGGTCAAGTGCATATGTCTAGTGAAACACACGGGAGCTATATGTCCTACCCTATTGCAATAATGGCATACTACATTTGGGTTGAACATATGCCTAGGTTGGTAATAGCTAGGGGGTCTAACCATTTTCATCCTATTTTGAGAAAATATTGGTTTTTGGGTATTTTGAAGATTCTCTCTTCTAGGTGTTCTAGCATTATTTTGTCTATTTGAAAAATTATTTGTGTCCATAAAATCATTTTGATAATTCCTCCTAGGTTGCCTAGAGTGCTCGTGTTCATGACTAACCTTTTGTCTAGGTTGTCTATTATTTTTATTTTTATCTTTCTTAGGTTGAGCTCTAGGTGGTTTACGGTTGTGCTCAACTTTTTCTTTATTTTTAGGTTCATCAATCTTCCCAAAACCTATTCCTTGTTTAGTGTATTGCATAGAATCAAAAATGAGATTAAGATCCTTATGTGGTTTATTAAATTTCTTCACCGCGTCTTCTAGTTCAGCAACTTGTTCTATCAAAGCTATGCAAGAGTCACAATGTTTCGTAGAGCTCTCGGGTTTGTCGGCGCTTTTTTTACCATAAAATTTATTTTCCTCTTTTAGTTTTTCGTTTTCCTTTTGAAGTTTTTCAATTTCAGTTTCAAGATTAGAAAGACGTTTCTTTAAAGCTTTGTTGGTTTTAGAAGCGCTAACAAACTCGTCATAAAGCTCTTGGAGAGCTTCTTGCATTTCTTCAAGAGAATAAGAACCGGTAGAAGAAATACATACCTCTTGGTTTTCGTTGTTGGCGGACTTCTCTTCTTCTTGAGC
The DNA here is from genome assembly GCA_003260385.1 of Cuscuta australis. Classification (NCBI taxonomy): domain Eukaryota; kingdom Viridiplantae; phylum Streptophyta; class Magnoliopsida; order Solanales; family Convolvulaceae; genus Cuscuta; species Cuscuta australis. The sequence goes on along the minus strand of NQVE01000142.1, from coordinate 3,383,246 downwards.
TATGAGACAAAGGTTTGCTTCCTCGTCTTCCTCTTGTTCGCTTGACTCTTCACCGGAGTCGCCACCCCAAGAGATGTATGCTCTTTGCTTTTTGAAGTGACGAGCATTCCTTCCACTTCTTGGGCATTTATTCTTGATGTGCCCGGCTTCACCACATCCATAGCACACAGGGCCATCATCAACCTTCTCTTTCTTTAGAAGTTTGCAAAACTTCTTCATGATTAGCTTGACTTCATCTTCGTCGCTTGACTCATTCATTGTCGGTTCTTTGGAGGCTTTTAATGCTATGCCTTTTCTCTGGCCATTCAAAGACGGGTTAAGTATAGTAGATTCATAAGTTTTTAAATTACCTCTTAAACCGTCGATGGTGACAGTTGATGTGCCGATTGACTCATAGATGGCATCGGCCTTGGATCGCCATTCGGATGTCAAGCTCCGTAGGATCTTTCGCACAAGATCCCTGTCGGTGTAAGTCTTCTTTAATGCATGAAGATCGTTGACTATCTTGGAAAAACGGTCGAACATATCATCGATATTCTCGTGCTCCTTCATCCTGAACATCTCATATTCTTGGGTGAGGAAGTCAATCTTGGCTTCACGTACTTGGTCCGTTCCTTCGTACGTCACCTCAAGTTTATCCCACATCTCTTTGGTGGTTGAGCAGCAAGAGATCTTGCGGTAGTCATCAGGATTTACGGTACAATAAAGCATGTTTATTGCTTTTGCATAATTCTCGACCTTTTTGATGTCCTCGGCATCAAACTCGTCTTCGGTCTTGGGGATCAACTTGTCTCCGACTTTCTTCATCGGTACCTCTTCCCCGTTTCTGATAACCAACCATAATTGGAAGTTCGTGGAACGAATATAGATTCTCATTCGTTCTTTCCAATATGTATAATTGGTTCCATAAAAAAGAGGTGGTCGTGTGGTTGATTGCCCTTCACCTATTCCTGCATACAAATTTCTAGAAGAAGAACCCATGATCGCTTTACTCTCAAACGGTTAAGTTTGGACGCGAGTTAGGCTCCGATACCAATTGTTAGAATAAGTGCCCTTCACTAGAGGGGGGTGAATAGTGAGGCACGAGAATGTTTATAAATTTTCGCGGAATAAAATCGCAGGGATAAAGTAAAGAGCGGAATAAAAAGGAGTAAAGGGAGCACACCAAGATTTACCCTGGTTCACCACAACTTGTGGCTAATCCAGCCTCCCGAGAGACTCTCTCGAGCTACACTACTTCCGTTAAGCTTACGGGTGCTTAACAAACCGTTACAACCTGAGAACTCGAGTCCCACGAGCCTCAATACACTTGCTCGGAGATACCGCACTCCAAGACTTCAACCCAAAGGAAAATACCTTTCCTTCGTACAACCAAGGGAAACAAGCTTCCCTAAACGTGTTTACAACACTAAGAACACTCAAGAACAAGACTCCCTTTAAGAGTAGATGTTGAGTAAACTATATACGCTCAAGAACAACTCAAACTTCACAAATTGGCTCTAGAAAGCTACGAAAAATAATGTTGTTTGGATGCAATGATAATATGAATAAAGTGAAGTGAATTCATGAGAAAAGCAGACCCAAACACCCCTTTTTATAGTGCCAAAATAGGCTCCAACGGACCAATGCATTAAAGGGGTGATTGGCTTGATTTATGGGATTCAATAACTTTGGGATCTGCAGGATATTGGCTTCCCATCGATGTTTGGAACTTACCCATCGCTGCTAAGCCAATTTTCCTTCAGTTTTGAAGCCAACGGTTACCTACCCATCGATGGGTAAATGCTTCCCATCGCTGGGTGGGAGGTTGACTTTCAAATAAGGAAAGAATCAGCCTTAAATGACTCCCAACGGTCATGCCTTCCCATCGATGGTTAAGCCTTCCCATCGCTGGGTTCCCATCGATGGGTAAAGCTTCCCATCGCTGGGTAAGGGCATTCTGCCTTGTGGTAATGTTGCACCAAGGCTTTAACATCGATGGGTAGAACTTCCCATCGCTGTTTGGCATGGTTCTGGAAGTTGGTTTGGCTAAGGGACTGCTTACCCATCGATGGGAAGATCTTCCCATCGCGGGGTGGCATGATTCTGGAATCCCGGGGTCACTTACCCGTGCATGGGTGATATCTACCATCGCTGGGTAGATGGCTAGCCCAGAACCATGGCCTAGCCGACCGGCGCTGAAACCCGACCGAAAAATGCAAAGTTCTCCAAAGTAAAAACTAAGTATTTAAAACACTTATTTAATGTATTGTGATGTCAAAACAAGCTTTGTAAGTTGAAAACCACGTCGTTAAGGTAAAAACCATAGTTGACCAAGTCAACACCGTACACGGGTGGTTTTCACCAAAAGACAAAACCGAAATGTGGTTTTCATGATGTTTTGATTGGAGAACCATTTAAATGCATTCAAAAACAATTCCACAAAAAAAGACTCGAAAACCACTTCATTTAAGTGAAAACCACGGCTAGCCAAGTTTATGCCATTTCGCGTGGTTTTTATCAAACGACAAAAAAACGAAAGGTGGTTTTTGAAGTGTTTTTGATGGAAAACTATTTAAATGTGCCCAGAAGTAAAAACCAATCATAAAAAGTTGAAAACCACTTGGTTAGTTCGGACGCCAAAAACCAACGACGAAAACCGAATGCCGAACGCCGGTTTCTGAAACCCGAACACCGGATGGCTTGATTTTTGGTTTGGGCGAACACCAAGTGTTTTTAATATTTTAAACATGTTTGAAAAACATTTTTATGATGTGTGAAATGCAATGAAAAGAATTTTAGCCTAAAGAGCCAAGGTGTAAAGGTTGGGTCGGTCTTGATCACAATTATGACCGACTCAACAACACTAAGACTACGGTCTTCGTTCTTGGTCTTCTTTTGGGTCTTGTTATCTTGCTTTATTCTTATATTTATTTCCCGCATTGTATATTCAACAACTTGTCTCGTTCACGGCGGTTTGGCATTATCAAAACCTGTCATAAAAACGAACACGGCTTTAGTACGAAAACACGATAAACCCGTGTTTCAACAGGCCGTCTAAATCCCCCATTGTTCCCCCATAGTTTTACCAACACTTGCCTATCTCTTTTCCTTCGGAATGATTTGTCGTTTTGATACAATGCTCCTATGTTGTTTAATTTTCTAGATTCGCCATGTGTTTTCTCTTTTTGGCGCTTTACTTCAGCACTCTCTTTTTTGATTTAGCTGGTTAACATGTATGTTTTAGTTTGGGCCCAACTCCTAGTCCCGGCCCGTTTACCTGCCCGTGCTCAATCCCTGGATTGGCCATCGTGCCGCCCAATTGATCCAATGCCCTTCGCCGTTTCTGATTGGAACTTCGCGCGGCTCAAGGCTGCTTTATCGGTTCGGCTGCCTCGAGACTTGACCGCCTCTTCGGTTCCTTCGCCCTGGCTTATTTATAAGTCCCCCTGGCCTCTACTCTGCTCCATCACCAAATATCCCCCTTTTCTCCATTCTTGCCATGTCTGAAGGGATTCCTGTTTCTCTAGATCTTTCCGACGGGCCGGCTCCTTCTTCGCCGGAGCCTGCCTCTTCCCCCAAGTCAGTCAATTCCAATGACTGGGGGGGCTTGACCCTTACGAATTCTGTCGCCGGTTGCCTCGCCGGCAGTGGCCGTCGGTGAAACCGCCGCCGCCACCTCCAAACCCTTATGAAGACTTTAATGAGGCGTACGAGGCCCTCTCCGCCAACCGCCTGCCTGACGGGCGGATTGACTGGGATGCTCCATGCCCCCTCCATTCCCTGCAATGTATGGCCTCGGAGAGCTTTCAAGATGAGCACTTACCCCTCCAGGAGCATGAGTGCGCATATTACGCAAGTTTTGAGCGATGGACTAGCGAAAGCCGCACCAGTTCGCCGGTGAGGCCTTCGGAGGAGGTTGTGTTAGGGAAAGAACTGGGTTCTCCCCTACCTCGCCCCGCTTTCCGTTCGCTTCCCCAGAAGACCCCTAGGCGACCTGAAGTAGCTCGGGCGGCTTCAGGATCTCCGTCCTCGCCTAGGTGATGCTGGTTGGGGTTCACAGAGAAGTGAGCCGTCCCCCGTCCTTCCTTGGTAGGAGAAGGGCGGTGGGTTTTTGCCGAGGCTGGGGGCGACCACTCCCGTTCCATGTTGGGGAAGAAAGGTGGTCGTCCTGGACGGCCGGTGATCGGAGTTTTGCTTGCCTATACAGCCGCAGAACTACCTTTCAGACCTGCCTGTCCCCCCTAGACCTTCGCTCGCAAAGTCTTAGATTGTTGTTTTTCATTGTAGGAGATGTATGGGGAAGTATCCTTCCTAACGTAGAGATTGTTCTCAACTGTACTGTAGTAGATGCAAGAGATTATCCTTGAAATGTAATGAACATTTCTGTGACTGTATTTTGATGTTACCTGTTTACTTACAAGTTTCACCTTCTTCTCTTTCGCATCCTACATTTGACGTTCCGGTTCCCTCGGACTTGAATCAGAGAATACCTCGCCTCTTTTGACTTAGCCACTTTCGGGTTACTTTGACCCTTGTGGCGTCGCCATACCCCCAAGATCCCCTGGTCGCTCATGCGATCAACAGATCTTGTGTTCCAGACTTAGCCGTTCTCTCAGACTTTCTTGCCACGGCGTCGTCTTCAACCTTGGTCGCCTGACAGGGTTCGACGCTTCACCCACTACTGGGTATCTTAGCACGAATCACCGTGCAATTTTAGCGATCGATCTCTTGTGGTCGCTCCTCTTTTTTTTTTTTTTTTTTTTTGAGAATTGGAGACAAGATGTGCCAGAGAGCTGGATTTATTAAATCTCAAAAAAAAAGACATGGCTGGAATACAATCTATTGATAAAATTTAATAAGGTTGGCGGCATTCCATACTCGCGGAACGTCGCCACCGGTTGGAGTCTGCAATCTAAATGTCCCATCGGCCAACACCTCCTTTATGATATATGGCCCCTCGAAGCTTTTAGAAAACTTTCCTCCATCGGTCGGCCGGCTGACCTCCCTTTTCCGAAGGACCCAGTCGCCCATCTTGAACTACCTTGGTCGCACCCGCTGGTCGTGATATGACTTGACCTGCCGGCGGTAGTTTTCTGCCCGCATATATGCCCTTTCCCTTCGCTCATCAATGAGGTGCAGCTCTGCCCTCAGGTTCTCCTCATTTCCTTGAGCATCAAACGTCTCTACTCTATAACTTAACAACGAGGTCTCCGCTGGAGCCCTTGCTTCAAATCCATATGTGAGCGAGAAAGAGGTTTCACCTGTTGCCTTCCTTGTAGTAGTTCTGTAGGTCCACAATATATAGGGCACTTCTTCCACCCAGGCACTTTTGCATTCCATTATCTTCTTCTTGAGGCCATCCATGATGGTACGGTTGGTGTTCTCAACCTGCCCATTGGTTTGGGGGTACCCAACCGCCGCATAGCCGTGTTTTATGCCCCAGCTCTGTAGAAACTCATTGAACACCCCGGCCTCGAATTGGGTTCCGTTGTCAGTGATGATCTGCTGGGGCACCCCGAATCGGCACAAGATTTGCTTGGAAACAAACTTTGTCATCTGTTCCGCAGTGATGGTTGGCACGGGGGCGGCTTCGACCCACTTGGTGAAGTAGTCAATTGCGACCACCAGGTATGTGTTGTTCCCTGTCCCCCGAGGCAAAATACTGACCAGATTGATGCCCCACCGGGCAAAGGGAATCGCTGTGCTTATCGGGGTATAATTCGTCGCCGGTCGCCCTGGCATCTTCTAGAATTCCTGGCAAACCTTGCATTTGCGCACGTACTCTGCGCAATCTCTGATAATCGTTGGCCAAAAGTATCCTTGTAGGGTCACCTTCCTGGACATCGTGAAGGCTCCCTGATGCGCTGAACATATTCCCTCATGGATTTCCTCCATTAACTTCTGTGCCTCGCCCGCTCTTAAGCACCTCAACAATGTACCATTGTACGATCGTTTGTACAGCCGACCGCACTCCAGCGTGTAGCTGGGTGCACGTCGCCTCACCACCTTTGCCGCGATTGGGTCGATGGGTAACGACCCGTCAAGGATGTACATGGTAATCTCATCAATCCAATCCGGCTCCTCTCTGAGTGTGATGATCAGCACTTGTCCGGGACTGATGCTTGGCTTGAGCAACTCTTCTTCCTGGGTCATTGCCTTAATATGATCCGGGGAATCCGGACCAAGCTTTGACAAGATATCTGCCTCAGCGTTCTCTTCCCGAGGGACCTGCTCTATCCGGTACGCCCGAATGCTTTAAGCAACTCCAGGGCAGTGTCTCTATACTTCTTCATTCGTTCATCCTTGGCCTCAAATTCTCCAGTGACGTGGCCTACCACTAGCTTGGAATCGCACCGGACTTGGATTCGCTCAGCTTTTAATGAGGCTGCCAACCTCAAGCCGCAAAGCAGTGCCTCATATTCAGCCTCATTGTTTGAGACTTTAAACCGGAATCTCACGGAGTAGTATGCCTTGAACCCTTCCGGAGATATCGCCACGACACCTCCCCCGAAGCATCAGTCGCGGACGACCCATCGGTGTACACGGTCCACCAATTCCCCTCGGGTTCTTCTCCACTAGATTCTACCTCCCTCGCAGTGCATTCTACCACGAAATCTGCTAATGTTTGCCCCTTTATCGCCGGTCGCGGCTTGAACTCTATTTGAAAGGATCCCAGGAACACTCCCCACTTGCTGACCCGTGACGGGGCATTTGGGCTTCGAAGAAGCGTTCCGATGGGAATTTGTGATAACACATGGACCGGATGGGCTTGAAAATATGGGGTGAGCTTTTTCACTGTACACACTACCGCAAAGATGGTCTTCTCCATGTTGGTATATCTCAACTCCGCCCCTCGCAGCACTCGGGCCACATAGTACACAGGTCGCTGTGCGCCCTCCTCTTCCCTCACAAGCACCGAGCTCACAGCTCGAGGAGAGATTCCTAAGTATAGGAATAAGGTCTCTCCGGGCTCTGGCTTCGAAAGCACTAGTGGGGAGAGGAGATATGCTTTTAACCCCTCAAAAGACCGTTGACATTCCTCGGTCCAAACGAACCCTCTACTCTTCTTGATGGTCTGAAAGAAAGGAGCCGCTCGATCAGCTATCTTTGATAAGAAACGACTGAGAGCAGCAATCCTGCCGGTGAGCTGCTGGACCTCCTTTACATTTCGCGGAGGCTCCATCTCCAAAATCGCCTTTACCTTTTCCGGGTTAGGCTCGATCCCTCTCCGGCTGACCATATGTCCTAGGAATTTACCCCCCTGCACCCCAAATGTGCATTTCTTGGGGTTAAGGCGAAGCTGGAACTTTTTCATGATCTTGAATACTCTCTCCAGGTCGCCAGCATGAGACTCCGTCCGTTTGGACTTGACAATCATGTCGTCCACATACGCTTCCATGCTCCCCCCTAGTACTGGCGCGAACAGCTTGTTCACCATCCGTGCATAGGTCGCCCCAGCATTCTTCAAACCAAAAGGCATCACCTTGTAACAGTATACCCCATTGGGTTTGAAACAAGGATCTCTTGGTCATTTAGTTGAGTTGCTAACCATCCAAGCTAGGGTGCTTTTTGTTCGTCGTGGGCAAATCAGAAAGACGGAACCCCGACATTCGAATCAATAATTGGTACAGGTTAGCAAGTCATCAAGCGAATAGCACCTGGCAATCTATGGCAGATGATTTTTGGGTCGACCCCTGGCATATCCTCTGGTCCCCAAGCGAATAGCACCTTGAATGCTCGGAGGACCTCCAATAACTGCTCCTTTAATTCAAGCGGTAAGGTTTTGCCTACCTTCACCTTCCGCTCGGGCTCAACCGGGTCCAAAGAAACTTCCTCGACCTCTTCCGCCGGCTCAGCTCGTGGTCGCCCCTCCTCCTTCTGGATCGCCGCACAGATCGTGCTCACATTCTCGTCGACTCGGGCTTGGCTTTTAGTCGCCCTGACATAGCACGACCGTGACAGGCTCTGGTTCCCCTTTGCTACTCCCACCCCTGTGGGAGTGTTGAACTTTAGGCATAAGTGGACGGGGGAGATTACGCACTCCAGGTCCTCCAACCCTGGTCGTCCCAGAATCAGATGGTGTGCACAGTCGAGCTGTACTACCATAAATTCCATGTCGACCCAGAGTCGGTGGGTGCCATCTCCTACCCCGTCCTTTACCGTGATAGTTCCTTCTGCTTCGATAGTATCCCCTGTAAATCCTGACAGCGGCGTATGGATTGGCTTCAGGTCGCTTCGGGACAATCCCAACTCCTTAAAGGTGTTGCTGTACATTACGTTGACCGAGCTGCCCGTATCGACCAAGGTTCGGTGAACAACCACATTATTGATCTCCACTCTTACCACCAGAGCGTCCCTGTGAGGACTGAGGACTGAGGACTGGGGGATAATCCTCGTCTGTAAAGATCAGAGGCTCCTTCTTCTTTCGCTTAGGCAACGGTGGCCTTTGTACCTCGGCCAGGTACACCATGTTCCTCCACTTCTTCCGGGAGGATACCGAATCTCCTCCAGTGTTTCCTCCCATGATGAACCGACACCCCAGGTGTCGGCGACCTTGCCTCTCCTCCTCATCTAGGTCATCACAATCTCGCCCTAGGTGCCGCCGTCCATCTTCTTGCCCCTCTCCTGCTGTGATCGCTGCCGTGGGGGCTGGCGGCCTCCTCCAGGTCCGGTTACTTGTGGACGGTCGCTCTGACCGAGGAGGTGGCCCTCTAGCGATCAGCTGATCCATCTCCTTCTTCAGCGTAACGCACTCCGACGTGTTATGGGTGCTGTTACGGTGGTACTCGCAGTATTTGGGTGCATCTTGCACACCATAGCTTTCCCGACCATGAGGAGGGGCCGGCAACGACTGTACCGCGTGAACGGGATGCCTGTTCGCATGATACCCGGTGGGGTTCGGCCCCTTACCATATTCCTTCCTCTTCTTTCCTTCTGCCACCGGTGGCCCGCTTTTCTTCTCCTTCCGGACTGGTGGCTCATCATCTTCCTCTTCCAGCGCCAGGTACTTCGCCCTGGCCAACATCTCTTGATAGGTCGAGAGAGGATTCCGTCGCAGCTCCTTACGCACATCCCCTTGGGGGAGTGCAGCTTGGAGCATGGCGATCAGGGCTTGGTCGTCCGCCCCTTGGACATCCCTAGCCTCCTTCTCCCACCTATTAATGAACTCCCGGAGCTGTTCCCCCTTCCGGATCTTCACATTGAGCAAATGCGAGAAGGGGAGCTTTTGTCTCCGGTTGGATGCGAAGTGCTCCAAGAACTTGTGGGCCAGGTCGCCCCACTTATCTATCGACCCCTTGGGTAATTTTTGAAACCACTCACAAGCCTGCCCTTCCAGTGTCGCCAGGAAGCACCGACACTTGATTTCTTCTGGATACGCGTACATGACCACGTTGGCCCCGAAACGAGCGAGGTGGTCTTGGGGATCGGTCGTCCCATTGTATGCTTTAATCTGGGGAGTCTTGAAATTATCTGGGAGAGGGCAGGACATTATCCTCCTAGAGAAGGGCGTTACCTCACTGAAGACCGCCTGGCGATAGGGGTTCTGGGCATCCAGCCGCTTCTCCAGTCGTTCGTACATTTTCCACAGCTCGGCTGCACCTTTATCCCCGACTGTCGTCCGTCGCTACTCAGAACCGACCTTGGAGGTCGCTGTGGACTCCCCTCTCTTCTCCTTGAGCGTGTCTCTCAAGTCGCCTTTTCGGGCCGACCGAGTGTCCTGCAACCTTTCGAACGCAGAGGTCCGAGGTTTCTTCGACTTGGGATCTCCCAAACGGTCAAAAGCAGACATCCGCTCGAAGGAGGACGACTCGTCCTCTTCTTCCAGCCTGGAGAGCGCATCTGCCATCATAGCCTTCCCATTGGGCTTGGTCGCCTTCTTCTTCCTGGACCGCCTCACTTTTTTCTTTTTTCCTTGGGAGGCCGCAGGTCCAGCCTTCTCGCCTGTGGGTCCCCCAGCCACATCTCCCACCACTACCTCGCGGTTGGGCGCAAGTGCGGCTAGCACCTCCTTGAATTGTTCGGTCGTGATCCCAACCCTCTGAATGAGGGCCTCAGCCTCCCCGGTGGTGATGGGGGGTGCCGACCTCCGGTGGCGCTGTTCTCCCCCTGTTGGGGAACTCCGGTACCTACGTTGGCGTTGCTACGTGTTTGCACCATCGTCGTTGTGGAGGATTTCTTCCGAGTATGATTCTCGAACTCTCAACGAGAGCACCAATTTGATGGACAATAAATCCACCAAATGATCCGATTTACAGAGCGGATCGCAAGAACAAAATTAAGAACAAGAATTCGAGAATTGGATGTGTATTACTAGCTTGATTTAGCTTTTTTTTTCCTCTCCTTTCGGGTCCCTTCTATTTATACACGAGCTCTCAACAATTAAGGTGAAGCGTAACCGATGGAGTTTAGCCCGCCAAGGGCGCGATCCCCTTTTTCCGGCTCCGTAACGGCCAATCAGCTCCGTCTCCTTCTCTGGACTGACTCTGCCAGCTGCGCTTGGCCTGAGGTTAACTAGGCCCAGCTCCTTGGGCCGGCCCAGCTTGAGTATTCCATAGGTGCTTGACCCGAAGCTGTTTAAATGGTTCATTTGGGCCGTCCTCTGGATATCGGCCCATCAGTATATACATTTTATTCGGTACATATGTTTAAATTTATTATACACCATATATTATTTGGGTCAGGTTCTATGACTACTCTGTTTGAATGGCCACGGATAACACTGAAAGTAAAATCTACGGTATTTTGTTCGTAAAAATTGATAGTTCATACACCTAACCCTCAATAAATCCCTCCCACTTTATTGTTTGTTAAAGAAGGTGGTGGTCCGATCCTCAGCTCTTAAAAATTTTAACAATACAATTTTAAATTTTTTGTCATTTTGTTTATTTGTACTAGCTAGCTTGTAATAGTTATATTTGGCCAAAGTGACTTTTGCTTTGGGATGAAATAAAGGGGAATTAGTTTCCATATTTAAACCCTGCACTAACTATATTGTTTATTTTAATTATTGTAGTTGGGGGAACAAATCTATTGTCTAGGTATCATCAAAAACGATATCAACAATCTCAACATTATCGGACGTAAGTACATTTTATCGATCATCTTATCATCTTGAGTGTAACATGCCTTGGAATTTAGTTTGTTTATTTGATTGCTAATAACACTAATATACAAGTGTATTTCTAGGCAATTTCATGACGGGTTATCGAGTCGTTTTTGATCGAGAAAAATTAATTCTGAGGTGGAAATCATCATATTGTAAGTAATAACAAATCATATATATATATCTCCAAACTTAAAAATGGAGTACCTTAATGTAATTTTATTCCGAAATTGAATTAAGTGTTTTAATTTCTCTATTATGTATGTACGCAGGTGTGAGGAAGGAAGCAAGGACGGTAGTCTCGGATGCATCCGTGTCACCCATAATGGAGAGCATACTATTTCTTTTTATTAATTTCAGTTTCTATTTTTGCATATATTTCGTAATGTAATGTAATGTAATACTCTCTTGTCTCTGCCTAATCTTTCAAATTAAGATGTTTAGTGAAAGTAAATTCCAATTAGTTTTGATCGATGCACTAAGTTTCAAATTAATCATATCACAAAAGAATGCATTTATTTCCAAATTATTACGACCAAAATTTATAAACTTTGACCAAGAAAATAAAACAAGACTTCATTTTTTCGAGGGAGTGAGTAAGTGAGTGTAATACTCCGTATATAATACTTCCTCCGTCCCTTAAACTCTTTCCCTTTTCTTTTTTTCTTCTCTCACTAACTCTTTTCATTATCTATTAAAAAACCACTTTTACCCCTTATTTATTCATACCCTATCTATCACATCATATCTTTTTACTAATAATCTATTCATCGCATCTTACTTTTACCGATCACATCAAGAGTATTTTTGAAAAGTCAATACTAAAATATCCCTCCCTTAATTTTTCAAAAAGTCAATAAGAGAACGACTTTAAGGGACGGAGGGAGTAAAAAAATTAAAAATGGCATACTCCCCAACTACCCCATTTAAAAATGTATGCACTAAATAAGGCAATATACATTATTGTATAACTGGCAATATCCTATTTCCCATAAAATCGGTACGTACTAATAATATGCTTTCTGTTTTTGGTAATAATGGTGAATGCATAGTGAGTTTGGTGCTGGGTACCCTTTTACTATAAACTATGTGTGTACATGGCTAAAACAAAAGTTAGGGAAGCAGTAATTTTTTGGATACTTTTATATTTGGAAAAATTATCTCAAATAATCTCACCTTTTAGTGTTTTTTCAAAAATAATCCTACTTTTCACTCTCACCAGAAATAATCGCACTGATGGGCCGATATCCAGAGGACGGCCCAAATGAACCATTTAAACAGCTTCGGGTCAAGCACCTGTGGAATACTCAAGCTGGGCCGGCCCAAGGAGCTGGGCCTAGTTAACCTCAGGCCAAGCGCAGCTGGCAGAGTCAGTCCAGAGAAGGAGACGGAGCTGATTGGCCGTTACGGAGCCGGAAAAAGGGGATCGCGCCCTTGGACGGGCTAAACTCCATCGGTTACGCTTCACCTTAATTGTTGAGAGCTCGTGTATAAATAGAAGGGACCCGAAAGGGGAGAACTCAAGCTAAATCAAGCTAGCAATACACATCCAATTCTCGAATTCTTGTTCTTAATTTTGTTCTTGCGATCCGCTCTGTAAATCGGATCATTTGGTGGATTTATTGTCCATCACGCACCTTCCCGCATGTGTGCGAGTTTTGGGTCGCCGTTAAAAAACTAACGGTCACTTAACGGAAATTTTGAAAAATGCCCGTTTTTCGCAAATAAATGAAAGGTGAGATTATTTTAAGTAAATTCTCCTTTTTTCAATTTTAAATTTTTTGTCATTTTGTTTATTTGTACTAGCTAGCTTGTAATAGTTATATTTGGCCAAAGTGACTTTTGCTTTGGGATGGAATAAAGGGGAATTAGTTTCCATATTTAAACCCTGCACTAATTATTGTTCATTTTGATTATTGTAGGTGGGGGAACAAATATATTGTTATATATATATCTTGATTGTAACATGCCTAATAACCATATCTTAGCTTAATAACCATATCTTAGCTTCTTTCTTAGCAGCTTTTCGAACGGGCAAATAAGTCTCTCTTCCAATAATGGCTTTTCTTCATCATCATCATCTTCTTCTTCTAATAATTACCATTTTTCTCTCTGGAATGGCATATACCAACAGCTCCCATGATTATAACATGTATCATCGGCATTCTGAAGAAGTCACTCGAGTCTTGGGCGCCGCCGGTTTGCCGGCAAAGGGCACGGCGGAATACTACTCGGCATGGGCGGCTTACGATCATCGCCGCCACCTCTCTTCCTCCCACCGGCACTCACCCGCGTTCACCTTTGCCGGTGGCGATGTCACCGAGAACATAAACAACTTGGCCAGGTAATTAGTAATTTAAAAAAGGTTAATTATTTACGCACATGTTGTTCCAGTATTTCTTAATTATATATGATCGAATTACTCCGCAATTAATTAATCTTTACTATATGCAGTCTCCAGTATGCCCTTGTATATGTGGGTACCCCACCGGTGCCATTTTTGGTGGCACTTGACACCGGAAGTGCCACCTTCTGGTTGCCATGCGGCTGCAACGACTGTGCCCGCTCCTTCCATGAATCAGACGGGGAAGTACGTATACATGCAAAATACGGAGTATATTTTTCCATGAATCAGTATATATATATATATATATATATATTATATATATATTATATATATATATATATATATATATATATATATATATAATATATATATATATATATATATATATATATATATATATATATATATATATATATATATATATATATATATATATATATATATATATATATATATCACAACATTTTCTACGTACGACTAAACAAATTAAACATTTGTATGTATCATATTAATTGCAGCAAATAAACCTGTACTCGTACAACTACAGTGCCTCACGAACGAGTGAGGTTGTTCCCTGTGGTAGCCCCTACTGCTTCCCCCCAAAGAGAGAGGACTGCCCTCCCCACGCACCCAATAACTACCCATGCCCCTACGAAGCCGACTACATGGCCAAGAATACTTCGTCCAGGGGCATTATTCTCGTCAAAGATGTTTTGCACATCGAAACCTACGACGGCAACCGCACCCGTACCAGCGCGCCCGTTATATTGGGGTGTGTATTCAACCCATTCAGTTTAGTTGTTTATTATTGCTTCAATTCTAATCCCCTCTATTTGTTTTGTTGTTTTTTTTAGATGTGGAAAAGTAGAAACAGGTGATTTTCTGGACGTGGACGCGGTCAACGGGCTACTTGGACTGGGGTACAGTGCGCTGGACGTCACAAGCCTCCTATCGTCCCAAGGTTTGGTTCGAAACTCGTTCTCTATGTGTTTCGCACCAAACGGGTACGGTAGGATCGCTTTCGGGGATAAAGGCGACGATGACCAAATATTCACCCCAATATTACCTACCTTTGATAAAAGGTAATTAAGTTATTAGAAAAATTAAACATACGTAACGTAACAGCAATTATGAAAATTCAGATTTTACCTATGTCATGTGGTGTTTCATGTTTGTTTTTTTGAATGATGCAGCCCTTATTACAACATTGAGATAGAGCACATATCTGTCGATAATGTTGTAATCAATGTTTCGCTGGTTGCCCTTTTTGACTCCGGCACCACTTTAACCTACCTGACCGGAGAGGCATACACCTTGGTCACCAAAATTGTGAGTTTCGGGTGACATTATTCTATTTCAACTTGAACACTAAAACTTATTCACTGAATATCTTTATTTGAATGCATGCAGTTTAATTCTTTAATTGTGAATGCCACTCTCAGTCCAATACCCGTGGGTCCTTTCGAGCATTGTTATGTTGCAAGGTGCAGTGTGTGGATATATATATATATATATATATATATATATATATATATATATATATATATATATATATATATATATATATATATATATATATATATATATGAAAAAATATATGTGCGTACACCCTCATTTACTTATTTATAGATTTCTTTTTTCCTATGTTGCAGGAATGGTACCTCATTACAGGCTCCATCCTTAAGCTTCAGGACAAAAGGAGGGGCTGATTTCCATGTTCTCACCCCCATTAAACTAATAGACTTCCAACCATTTAGTGGAGTACGTGAGATACGGAGTGTATATAATAATAATAATAATAATAATCAAAATAATAATAATAATAATATTATTATTATTATTATTAATAGTAATAATAACAACAATAATAATAATAACAATAATAATAATAATAACAACAACAATAATAATATATAATGCATACGAATACCATTTTCTATTTTAATTTCTTCATCCCAAAACAAAAGTTCATTATCACTTTATTGTTCGTTACCTCTTAAAGAAGTTGTGGTGGCCAGCAGCTTTTTTTCCTTCAAATAAATTATAACCATACATTTTAAATTTTTTGTCATTTTGTTTATTACTCCCAACTAGGTAAAAGTAACTTTTACTTTGGGTTGGAATAAAGGAGAATTAGTTTTGTAAAACTTTGTGTACAAATGCCTTGCTTTCTCATTAATCAATAGGAGTTTATATAGACAAGTACAATGGGCCAAGCCCAACACACAATACATAAATACAATCTAAACCCGAAACAATACATGACCCGCTAACAAGTTTCTATTTTTACACTCCACTAATTAAAGATTCTGCTTATTTTGATTGTAGTGGGGTGAACAAATTTACTGCTTCGGTATTGTCAAAAACGAAATCAACACCCTCAACATCATTGGACGTAAGTATATTTTCTCATCTTTGTATTTATGTCATTATGTGATTGTATATACCACTGCACACGCTTTAAGTCCCACATTTACTTTGCATGTCAAATGTTTAATTAATTATATATAAAAATGTATATGTATGTATGTATGTGTGTGTATGAAAAGAATTAAAATATAAACTTATATTAAGTTCTTAGGTTAAATTACTTTTAATATCTTTTTGTTAATACGGAGTATATTTCAAGAAAAGAGAAAGAGACAATTACTCGTATTTGGGTTGGGCACTTAGACCAATAATTTGCTTAGTTTATGCGAATTAATTTAATTAATTAATTGTTTGTTTGCTTTATTTGCTTATAATGCGAATTAATTTAATTAATTGTATTTCGATCTAGACAATTTCATGACGGGGTACCGTGTCGTTTTTGATCGAGAAAAGTTAATACTTGGCTGGAAATCATCAGATTGTAAGAAACACATCATCTCCAAACTCATCACAAATTACTATGTAATTTTCTTCCAAGGTTGCATTAAGTGTTTTTTAATTCTATTTTGCAGGTCAACGAAAAGAAGCCAGAACTATAGCCTCCGATGCATCTAAGTCACCCATTATGGAGAGCGTGCTACTTTTTTCATTAATTTCAGTTTCCATTCTCACATATTATTTCGCAATGTAATGTAACTTATTTGATTCTCTATATGAAAACAATGATCTTTAACTCGAACAGGAGGTCAATCATGCAGGGAGAACTTCTAGCCTACTAGGAGAGCATATTCATTCCTTATTAGATAAATTACTATGTGATCTTTCAAATTCTAATTCAAAGTAAATTCATGATTTTCATTTTTTAACCAAAAAATTAAATTTTGAAATTTTATTTTTATAATAAATATAATAGTACACTCTTGTTTACTACTCCATCCGTTCTAAAAAACACTTTCTCTTTCATTTTTTTCACTTCCAATAAAACACTTCACTTTCTATTAAAAAACTACTTTTACCCTTATTTTTTCATACCCTACCTATCACATCATACCTTTTTCCTAATAATCTACACATCACATCCTACTTTTACCCATCACATCAAGGGTATTTTTGGAAAGTCAACACAAAATTATCCCTCCTTTAATTTCAACTTTAGTCAAAATGGGTAACACTTTATGGGACGGAGGGAGTATAATTTTACACTTTCTTATTTTGGCTCCAAGTCAAATTAGAAACTTTTTTTGCAAATGGAGGGAGTACGAAATAATCGATCGATCTCTTGACCCAAATTAAAATCTTATTAACTCACTTCTTCACGAGTAGCTTAGGGAGTTGTTTGGATACGGAGCAATATTATTGTTGTCTTTCAATAATTCAATTCATACCATTCATATTAGTGTGCTACATACACGAATGTGAAGTGTCCATTATATTATACTCCCTCCGTCCCATGAAATATGAGACTTTTGCTTTTTAGGAAGGATTTAAGGGGAGTATATTTTGGTATTGAATTTCCAAAAATGTCCTTTGATGTGATGGTAAAAGTATGATTTGATGGATAGATTATTAGTAAAAAGGTATGATGTGATAGTTAGAGTATGAAAAAGTAAGGGATAAAAGTGACTTTTTAATAGAAATGAGAAGTGTTTTATGGGACGGATAAAAAAAGAAAAGGGAAAGGTTTCATGGGACGGAGGGAGTATTCAACACAATTTTACTTTATTCTTAAATAACATGAAAAAACAATGGCGACCTTAATATTAATTAAGATGCCAAAAAAACAATAATCTAAGAGATGTTTCCCAACATTGGCACCGTTTTCAAAAACTCTTCCTCTTTCATTTTTTTTACTTCCAACAAAACACTTCCACTTTCTTTTAAAAAACCACTTTTACCCTTACTTTTTTCATACCCTACCTATCACATCATACTTTTTCTCTAATACTCAATCCATCACATCTTACTTTTACCCATCACATCAAGAGCAAAATTGGAAGTCAACTACAATTTAACACTTCCTTATTTTTACACAAAGTCAAAATAGGAACACTTTTAAAAAACGGAGGGAGTACTTATTTGGGCCAGCAGCAGCAAAAGCCACGCGGATCATGTTCGTAATGCATACAGACTCCTTGGGCACCTTTCGGGCACGGGTAGTTAACGCAATCAGGGTTTGTGAAACATTTTACCCCAGTGCAGAGTTTAATTGGCATAAACAAAACATTCTCCGGAGTGTTTGCTACCGATCCTTCTACAACATATATACAACAAAAAAAAATAAACAAATTGATATTAGCTATGGATTACACATAGGTACCACTAAGGGCAAAAGAATACACAGAGTAATACATATAAACTCCATTTGTTAGTGTCTCATCCCACATCGGAAGTTCAAGAGCAAAAATAATCGGTATATAAGCTCTTGAGTTGAACTAACTAATCGATTGGATTCAATTTTTTAATGTAGTTCAACCCAAGTTTCTTATTTCCCAATCAAGTTGTCCATACCCATCCTAAATTCTATCATGGTATCGGAGCAGATTTTGGCCCACCTCGTTAAGTCCATACCAACGGCTCGCGGTCATTTAGGTGTTGGCGCTCAAAAAAATCGAGGGAATGAGAGTTTATTTGCAAGTGGTCAACCGGTTAGATTTAAAATGGCCTGGTTGTCCACTTGAGGGGGAGTGTTAGTGTGTCATCCCACATCGGAAGTTCAAGAGCAAAAATATTCGGTATATAAGCTCTTGAGTTGAACTAACTAATCGATTGGATTCAATCTTTTAATGTGGTTCAATCCAAGTGTCTTATTGCCCAATCAAGTTGTCCATACCCATCCTAAATTCTATCACCATTCCTCCCAAAATTATTAAATTGTCCTAATTTGATCTCTTGGTATTATTATATATTACTGAAAATGAGAAGCAATTACGGAATATATATTATTATATTTGCATTATACTGTAAGTAAATAATATATCATCCCATTGTATACATTAATCAAAACTAGATAAATACCTTAATTAAATAGGAATGGTATATTGCATACTAGCATAAAAACGTTTTCAATAAATTAAGCTTACAAAAAAACTTTCAATTTTTTATTTCACTATATTAATATACACTAACAATAATCATTTGACACTATGTATTTCACATGCATATATGTATAAACAATAATCATTTTCTGTACGATTAAAAATACGTAGATGGCTATACATACCAGCTGATGAGAGAGCAATTGCAATCATCAGAATGGTTAGAACAAATAGATTGAAACCAAAGCCACGATACAAACCACCCATTCTTTGATCACTGTTTCTTAATTCACCTAATAATATAATAGTGCTAATTATTAATTCTGATTAATATATATATGTGTGTGTGTGTGTGTGTTTGTGTACTGTAAAATTGCTGAGATTCGTTTGAATTTCACCCATGCTGCTATATATGGCTAAACGTTTATGTTTTTTCCACTTTTAGAAGCTATTACCAATAGTAGGTCAAATGCATGCATTATTTTTAAAAAAAATATATGCATCCAAAGGAAATAAATCCATAACATATTTCAAAATAAGAAGAGGTTACACAATCATTTCAATAATTCAATAAATTACCCCTTTTTAAGATATTACAAGGTGCATGTGTTTGGGAATTGGCTTTTCACTTTGCCTTTGACTTGTTTCACTGATATGACGGACAAATAAACAAAATGTAATTTGCATGTTTGAATTGATTTTGGCTTTTGAGATGGCATTTGGTTGGTTGCTTTGACCAATTTTGGCTCATTTAAATAAATCATTAAAATACGGAGTATGTAAAGCTATGGGGAGTGGTCTTTCTATTATACACCCTCCGTCCCATAAAACCTTTCTCCTTTCTTTTTTTATCTGTCCCATAAAAAACTTTTCATTTCTATAAAAAAGTCACTTTTACCCCTTACTTTTTCATATCCTACCTATCACATCATACCTTTTTACTAATAATCTACCCATCAAATCCTACTTCTACCCATCACATCAAAGGACATTTTTGGAAATTCAATACCAAAATGCACTCCCTTAAATCTCTTTAAAAAACAAAACATCCCATGTTTCATGGGACGGAGAGAGTACTATACTCCGACACTCCGTATTTGGCTATTAGATAAAATGAAATATTTTTATTATTTATCCTCATATGCAATTTTAGTTGAATGAATACAATAAATATTTTTTGCATATTAGTAAACAAATATTCTTGCTTCTCCAAATAAATTCATTGAGGGATTTATGAGTTTTTTTAATTAATTTTACTTGAAAATGGACTAGAATTTTTAAAAAATTGAACAAGATTGAATGGGAGATTGACGATGGGAACAAAGTGCTGGGGGAGGGAAGTTTGAACAGGAAGTGAGATTCATCAAACGAGATATTCCTGGTATGGAAAAAACGATGAGTTTCAAGGTCATAAACCCTCTACCTTTTTGTACTGTATGGAAAACCAACAAACATTTGACATTTTTGGGAGAAAATTTGTTTGGAGGTTTGAAGACATGACAAACAAAGCATAAGCACCCAAAAACCCTCTAAGAGCTTACTACTCCGTATATTGTTTTTATTGATGTTTTTGTGTAAAAAGATTTTGTTGATATTTTTTCTGGGTCGGGCCGGTGGCCTGGTGGATAGTTCGATATTCAAAACAAAATAGAGTTGATCACATTATGTGACATGTCTGATATTCAAAAAAATCTTGTAATATGCAAAAAAAATTACAAATGTATTTTTTATAATAAATGATGCATAAATAAGTTGAGGTGTAACGTAACCACAATAACTTTTTAAAATTTAAAATTTTAATATTTATGCTAACTTTTTATTCTAATTTTTTTGAAAGTAGATTTTTGTGTATGAATAAAGGCAATACTTTTTTATCTTAAAGACATTGATTATGATAACCTGATTATGAATAATAGTAATAATAATAATAAATTATAACACCAACAGTTAGAATGAGAATAATATAAAAATAAACTTAAATAATTTTTTTATTGTTTTTTAGATTTTTAATTTTTTCTAGTTCCCTCTGACAGTTCTTTCCAATTTTTTGTAGATCCTTCCAGTTTTTCTAGTTTCTTTTAGTTTTTCCAAGTTGTTCCAACATCCAGCACTTTCTTTCCCATCTTAAAGAACAAACCATAGTTATTGGGCTTGTATTATTCAATCCGCACCAAAAAGAACTTAACATTGAGATTTAGAGTGTTTGACTATATTATTTCTAATTCAATTTATTTTAAAATTGGCATAATTGTGCCAATTTTAAAGATATACGGATATATCTCAAAAGATATACGGATATAAAACAATGGTGATATAATTGTGCTCTATACAGAGTATTGTTTTGTCAAACTAGATTCGTACATATGCATTGCACAAAGAGAATTTTGTTATTATATTTGCCATTTATTGAGTTTAATGAGTACTGTAATTCAACGAAGAAATTTTCTTATATATAATGTATGAAATTCCAAAGACAAATATAAAATTTTTACAAAATCGATAATTATATTGATAATTAGAAAACAGACTACATGATATAAAAACATCACAAATGACATGTGTATGTGTCAAAAAATGATTGTTACTACATGTTTCAAATATTTTGGATCACTTTCTTGAATACAACATTGGCAGTAAAATATTTTCCAATATAAATACAGTATACAAATTATAATATACGGAGTACTAAAGTTGGAGTGTTCCCCCTCAGAACTGATTTTATTAAATTTGATTCTAGTATTAAAATTAGAAAAATTCACGTATAGTTGTTACAATATAATATTTTATTAAAATTAATATATCACAAATAAAAATATTTTAAACACAAATTTTAGATTCATGAATTTTGGAATGGGAAATTATCATTTTTGGAAAAAGGTGTGATATTTGAATTGATGAAAAATAAGGAAGTAAAATAAAAAGAAATCAATCCTTTAATATAATATTTGAGAGTTGATAGCCTAGAATTTTGACATATGGCAGTTTTAGAATTCTATTTTTTTTGACACATAAGTCTTACACGTGTCTCTCCCTCATCACTCGATTAATTCAACGAAACGTTTCAGATCTGCCCGGTCAATTTTTTTCGGCTAATTCACAGAGGCAATGCCAAAAGGAAATAAACTATTTTCTTCTTTACTTAGAAATCTTCGCATATTTTTCAAAGGAAAGTCTCCGCTTGAATAATTGACTAGAATCCCTAACTCAAAGGAAAGAATCAGATTGCATCCATCTCTCATCTCTATACTTCTCCCGTTTCTCTGTAAGAAACATTACACGGCCAACCCAGAGGGGATTGCACCGGCTGTAACTTCTCCCGATCTCTGTAACTTCTCCCGTTCTGCCGTGAGGAAATTGCAGCGGCCGAATACACGGACTCCACCGGCTTCACAGAAATATCATCGCTACTTACAACTGGTATGAATTCATTAAACTATTTTGCCTAACTTCACTAAATTTTGGAACTCCACATCTTGATTATTTTTGGTATAAATTTTGGTATGAATTTTCGGAATAGTTTTCAATTTCTAGCATCAAATTGTGAATCCCAATTCAAATTAAATTTCAATCTCCACATCTTGATTTTTTTTTTCCGGTTGTGTGCATTTTTGCCTAATTGGCAACCTAATTGGAATGGAAAATTTGAGATTATATCATACACTTTATGCTTCATTTTGAGTATTCATATTGATGGGGACAATGCGAATTTGATTATCTATTTTGCTGCAAGAGACAAGCAAATCAGTCTAGCATATTAGCTTGATTTCCACCATTCGTTGCCATCTTCAATTCATACGATTCATGTCCATCTAACCTTCCAGGTTTCCTCTTTATTTTTTTAAATGATTACTTTTCATCTTTTTCAATTCATATTTTTGTATTAGTATTTTGGTAATTTTAATTTTTAACTAAATTTTTTAATTTAAAATTCATTTTGAATATTTTAAGAATCAATTTTTATCATTAAAAACATGCTCCTTTTATTATGGAAGACTACTACTTTATTGTTTTTACACTTACGTATCAAATTTTTTTATTATATTTTTTGAAACAAGTGAATTAAAATAGTAATTTTAATTGTAATTGGAGGCAATGAAGCGGAGATCAGTTGAAATTATGAAAACATACGGAGTATATGACTTTCACAATTTTTGGAAGGACAATTGCCAAGTCTCCTTCCTTCTTCAAGGGATTTCAATCGAAGGCAGTAATAGCACAACTCAGAATTCCAAATTTTGAGATCAGAGTTGGTAATTCAATTCCACTTAAAGTTTTAGTTTACTCAAGTTTTTTTTGCCCTATTTGCAATTTTATAGTAAGAAGGTCAATTTATGCTAAAATCTAATCCAAAACCCTTTAGAAGTATTCATATTTGTATTTTAATAATTAAGCACAATTCAATGAAATGAATCTCCTTACAACTCATGTTCTGCGTTGCTATTTCCCTCTCTTGGTATAGTAATTTAATTCTTGCTGAGGACATCAAGGTTTACATGTCATATTAAATATTATATAGAAATGCTTTCCTGATTGTTGGATTAATTAGGGTATGTGAGAACACATACATCTGTAAACCTCACATGCTTGATTTATGTGTGAGCACACATGTTTATTAAGCATATATGTATACTACAATTAACCATAATTCAAATAAATGCATCTCTTAAAAATTGATGTTCTTTGTTGACATAGCTCTCCAAATTTGTCATTCAAATTTACTAAGTGGCTTACTTGATTCTTAAAAGTAGTGAAAGAATCTTTATATATGGGATTTGATTTGGTGTATGACTCTTTTATTTTGGTGCTATATATGTTATCTGGGATTAGAAGACTAGAAGACTGATGGTAATGAGTAAGCATCTAATCAGTATTACCATTGAATTAGCAATAAGGAAGCATATTTTGGCTCTTTGTTGTTCATTTGTATTGTGTATTCATTGCTAATTCCTCATATGGTGATGAGAAAGAATTTTTACATACTCCGACAATTTCGAATAAGATTTAATTTAGTGTATTGTTCTTTTCACATTGCTAGATAACATGGAAACTGAGAAACTAGACTGAATGATATGAACAATACACATAAAAGAGTAGTAAAATGACTTCACCCGCATGATGAATAGAAATATTTCTATTTGTCTTGGTGCTATATGGGATTGGTAAATTCATGTGTGGAGGTGTTATTTTATATTGTTTCCATGATGAAACTTTGTCAGATTTTATGTTTTAGGGTATCCTAATAAATGTGACACCTATTAATAAAAAATGACAATTTTTTTACACGAAGTAAAAGAAAAGTACGATGAGATGAGGGCCAGACCAAAGCCTCCCTAAAGGAACAAAAAGAAACAGAGACAGAAAGAAAAAAGGAAAGATACAAAAATAGAAACTGTTAAGGCAGCGATGAGTAGAAATCGTGCACGGTTTAAGAGATTGATAGAAGCACTGTATTGTTACTACGAAAGGTTTGGACTTCCACAGGATAAAGCAAGTTAAATGTTCTTTGAGCACAACTTGGATTCTATATATTAAATGATGCAATTGAAACATTCATATAGCCAAAGTCTAATTGAAGAAACACCATCCAACAAGGAATTATTGTTTGGTAGAATTATGATTTTGTCTTGAGTTAATTCACTTTGAGTACTTTAGCATGCCTGTTGCCTTAATATGAGGATTATTCCAACATCGTCGTCTTTGATTCAAGCAACTTTTCGAATTCTAACTTCTCATTTAGTGCATCCAATAATCTAGATTTCTTCTCTAATCTCTTTTCTTAAACTTTTTAATCTTTTGCATTCCATCTTTGTAGTATCATAAATAATTCGTATATGAAATGGATGATAGTGGAGTATTTTTGTCAGTTTTTTAAGAATTTTGCACATTGATAGTTGATATATATAAATCATTTACAATCTTTACTCATTTTATTGTGTTAGCTTTATTTTACACAAAAACTAATACTTGATTTGTATTCAAAACAAGATGTATCGATTTTACAATCATTGAATGATGGCAAACAGGTACGGATTAAAACTGGAGTAATTGACACTTTGGACATTGCTACTATTGTCATATTTGGAGAAATTGGATCCAATGTCTGTTGTGATGTCCCGAGATGATAACATGTTGTGAGGTAAGTATGTATAATATTAATGATTTTGTATATAATACATTTTTTAATTCTCATCTCAATGGTATTGTGTAAAAAAAGGTCGCCAGTCTCTTTAAAACCCACATATAATTTCCACATGTTATACGAGTCTATGTGATTCTTAGAACATACATCTGCTGACCTGCACTTTAAGATAATTATATATTGTCTAAAAATGCATCCATAATATACTTTTTAGTAAATTAAATGGAATAAAAACTGAAATATGAGGACTGTAAGTCAACTTTTAGTTTTTGCTAATTATTATCTGCCATCTTAGTTATCCAACCGAATTAGTCAGTCATGTAAGTTACTAATATGGTTGAAAATATGGCTGATAAGCCAAAAAGCGTGCACTTAGACACTTAGTGTTAGGAAGTTCTATTTCCTTCAATTTGTTAGCTTTTGACCAGTGGTTATTCATCATACTATAATATTTACTTAAAGTTTGAGCTTTTGCATTGATAAGACATTAAGACGGTGTTTGATATGCTTTCATGATGGTATGGTTTTAGAACTTCTCTGCAGGTTGTCGACCAGGCAGTCATCACCTATGCAGCTTGCATAAGAGTGCCATAATTCCGGGATGGGTAGGGTGGGGTGGGTAGGGTGGGGTGGGGGATTTATTAGGGTGGGATGAGGGGATTTAATTATTGGGGGCTACGAGTAGGAACTATCAATTTTTACGAACAAAACACTGTAGGTTTCAGTGTTCTCCGTGGCCATTCAAACCCACTAGTCATAGAACGAGACCCAAATAATATATGGCGTATCATAAAATTAAACATATATACTGAATAAAATACATATACATATTATAATTCCAAAATATTTTATTTTATTATTTTATTTCGGTCCGGTTCTAGTGCCACCAGAGAACGGCGCCACTCCGGTGCCACTGCATTTTTTGAGCACCTCCGGTGCTCCGTTCGTAAAATTGACGGTTCCTACCCCCCTAACTCACCCCCTAAACCCTACCCTACCCACACCCCTGCACCCCACCCCAACCCCGCCGTAAGCTCCCTCCCACACAAAATGTGTGGCTATTATGCAATGCATAATAGGGGGTTTAGGGGGTGGTTAGGGGGGGTAGGAACCGTCAATTTTACGAACGGAGCACCGGAGGTGTCCCAAAAACGCAACGGCACCGCTAGTGACACCATTTCTCGGTGGCACTAGAACCCCACCGATTTTACAAATTATTATATTACTTATTATCCTTTTACTTAATCTTTCTTCTAATCTCTAAAGTGTGACCTGCATGACTAATATTAATGACTTCATCTAGTTATCAACCGAGTTAAACTTTAATTTAAATTTGATGCTCTTTTTCTTCTTATGATAGCATTACAAATGGCTATGCTTTTCACAAAGAGATACCAACATTATATGTATATTTAGAATAGCTAGCTTTCCATTCCTTCAAAAAATTGCAGGCTTTTCATGTGCATACTGAGATAAATTCGTATGTTATGAGCAATATACTTCCTCCGTCCACAAATAAACAAACTTTACGTTCACTATTCACATGGTCAAACTTTATTCACTTTATTGGCCTACTTTCGTCACCCATTTGATAAAATTAAATAATATAGTTGATGGGTGTATTTCACCCAAGACCGGTCAAAGGAGAAGGCCAAATCTTTGACCGGTCAATCTCGAAAGTTTTGGAAGGGAGACTTAAATCGTCAACAAAACGATATATCATCGGCCAGAATTTGACCGGTACACTTCACAAAAAAGTATACCGGTCAAACTACGTTATCATCCTATTTATTCCAGACTTCGATGAATTCACCTCTCGGAGATTACCCGGTGTAGTTTCTGAGGTTGGAAAGTGTCGGCAGAAGAGGATCTGCGAGGGCTTGGCGTGTAGCGACCCGTGTCAGTAGAGGACAACTGGAGATGCTGAGGAATCCATCCAAGGCGCTACTCGACAAAGGGAATGATCCCCCTCGCAAGGCGACAAGGCATCTCGAGGACGAAACCAGTCACCTCGCACCACATCAGCGGCATGCCCCCACGTGGGCGCACGTGGTCCTGTCCCCTTAGCCTAGTATAAATACTCATGTAAACCTCAGAAAGAGGGATCCGAATTCATTCTCTCTAAACTCCCTTGTAAAAGCACCCGTGCATTCTCCGTTATAATATAAATTGGGCTACAGGTGCTCCACCTAAAGTCCTACCGGTCAATCTGCGAGTTTTTAGCTTTATTACTTTGCCAAATCGAACAAACTATTCTAGACCCGGTCTAGCATAGTTTGACCGGTCAAGTAATTTACACCATCAATAGTCATGTCACCTCTAATTTTGTAGATCTTTTGATATAGTTTCTTAATATATAATTTTTATTTTTCAATTCTACATCATTTTATTGTAACGCGCAATGTAAAGTTTATTTGTGGACGGAGGGAGTATGTTTTTACTTTCTCAATTTTAGGTGCATGCATGCTATTAAGATAGGGAATATAAATATCTAAGAGGCTATTTGTTTCAGCCTCTTAATGGTTCAGATGTCTGAATGGTTCAGCACTTAATGGTTCAGACTGTTTGTTTCAGCTTCTTAATGGTTCAGATGTCTGAATGGTTCAGACATTTGTCTCTGAATGGTTAAGTATTAAACAGAGTCTGAATGGTTAAGACCTCTTATCTGAATTGATCAGACATTTGCCTCTGAATAGTTAAGCAATATACTAGCTCTTAATGGTTCAGACCTTTTACTGGTTCAGCAATTAATGGTTCAGACTTCTTACTGGTTCAACACTTACCTATTCAGAAGTTGCCAAACAGCCCCTAAATATATTATCAATATGCCAACAAAAACAAAAGAATATGATGGTAATAGTTTACTTAATTTGGGTGTGTAATGGTGGAGGAGTCTAAAAGACAAGTTGGAATGCTGGGTGCCTTTTCGGTCAAAATTATTGGTGCCAGAAAATGATGAATTTATGACTTCTGCGTTTTTACCGTTTTACCGACGAGAGAATATTAACCATCCATCAATTTTACTGTGCCAATATGACAGAGCTCTTCTACTCCCCATGCTTTTAAAGTTGATGACAGAGGCCCATCTCACTTTTATAATAATAATAATAATAATAATACTAATAATAATAATAATAATAATTGATGGCGTAAATTACCACACAAATACTAAGTATAAATGATCGAAGGACTGTAGGTGGAAACACCTGTAACCCGGTTTGTTATTAATGACAATAGGAGCTATTACAAATACAAGCCGTGCAGGTTAATTAAAGCATGCCTCACAAATGAGACTTTTAGGGGTATTTATAATAATTCTAAGCACGTCAAGCACGTCTCTGATTATCTGGCCGGTTAGTGGACTGACCGGTTTCCTAGACTGACTTTGATAGCCGAATCTGTGTCTTCGTCTCCCGACCGGTTGGATAGCCGGGCTAAACAAGTCAGGCGGCACTACAGTTGGTACCTCCAGTCGGTCAGACCAACCGGGTGGTACCCATGGGTTATTACCCATCAATAATAATAATAATAATAATAATAATAATAATAATAATAATAATAATAATAATAATAATAATAACAACAACAATAATAATAAATTATAACAACAACAATTAGAATGAGAATAATATAAAAATAAGCTTATATTTTTTTATTGTTTCTTAGATTTTTTTTTATTTTTCCCAGTTCCGTCTGATTTCTTTCAATTCTTTCCAGTTTTTTTGTATATCCTTCTAGTTTTTCCAATTTTTTCTAGTTTTTTCCAGTTTTTTTTCAATCAAGAACAAATCCTAGTTATTAGAGCATCTCCAATCATCCAATTTTGGCTTGCTAAAAGCTATGATATAGCAAGCTATGATATATCACTGTTCACTTGCTAAAATATAAAATTAGCAAGCCAATATATTAAGCATGGTTGGAGATGCTCTTAGGCTTGTATTTTTCAATCCGCACCAAAAAGAACTTAACATTGAGATTTAGAATGTTTGACTGAAATTATTTCTAACCCAATTTATTTTAAATTTGGCATAAAAATAAAAAATAAAATTATTAGTGTTAAACTCAAAAGATATACAGATATAAAACAATGGTGATAGAAAAAGAATATTGTTTTGTCAAATGCTCAAAACAAATAGAAAAAGAAAGTAAATATACTTAGATCCAATAAATAAAAACTCCCTTCATCCCAAAAAGAATTTTCTATTTTTATTAATGTGTAAAATTTCGTAGATTTAAAAATGATTTTATTTTCAAATTGGTAGAAAATAACACATAAAAAAATTATATCCAAAAACTCTACGAAATAAGAGGTGACAAGAATATTTTATTTTATCAAATGGTCAATAAAAACACATAAACAAATAAGAGTTATCGAGAGGCCGTAATAGTAAACAGAAAAGACTTTTTTGGGACGGAGAGAGTGGTAAATTGGTCTCTATTTAAGGTTGATATTGAAATTTGAAAAGCACCGAATAATCCAAGACTCCAAGTATATACTCTTTCCGTCTCTGGATATTTGTCTACTTTTGGTTTTGTTTAGTCAAAATTGGTAAATTTTGATTTCAAATTAAATAAAAAAGATATCAGATATTCATACAAAAATAATTTTATTAGATTTATGGTATCAAATATTTTCAAAATATTCTTTTATCTAACTAATAAACAATATATATTTTATTTAGGGGAATGTTTAAGTCACATTGAACCTTGATGTCATGGGATGACCCGAGGGGGCTCCGGTGCCCCGTTCGTAAAATTGACGGTTCCTACCCCCCGGTAAACCCCCCACCAGGCACCGACCTGAACACACCCCCGCACCCCCTTCAATTGCACCCACAAGTTGATTTTGACTTTGGAGTCAAATTTTGACTTCAAAGTCAAAATCAATTTGTGGGGTGCAATTGAAGGGGTGGGGGGGGGTGTTCGGGTCGAGGCCGGGTGGGGGGTTTACCGGGAGGTTAGGGGGTTAGGAACCGTCGATTTTACGAACGGGGCACCAGAGCACTACCGGGTCATCCCATGACATCAAGGTTCAATGTCACTTAAACCTTGGTGTTTTATTTAATTATACTTCTAATGTTAAAAACAATTGATCAAAAAAAATAAAAAATGAATAAATATTCTGAGACCGAGATAGTATCTACAAACCTAATGTCTAGCCCATTATTAAGTCTAAACGATTAAGGGACTGTTTGTTTCAGCCTCTTAATGGTTCAGATGTCTGAATGATTCAGCACTTAATGGTTCAGACTGTTTGTTTCAGCCTCTTAATGGTTCAGATGTCTGAATGGTTAAGAGATTTGCCTCTGAATGGTTAAGTATTATACAGAGTCTGAATGGTTAAGAGCTGTTATCTGAATTGATCAGACATTTGCCTCTGAATAGTTAAGCAATATATTAGCTCTTAATGGTTCAGACCTCTTACTGGTTCAGCACTTAATGATTCAGACCTCTTACTGGTTCAGCACTTACCCATTCAGAAGTTGCCAAACAGCCCTAACATAACATACCCATTACGAGTAACATAAAATACCCACTAGCATTAATTACAAACTGTAATTAAGTTTTTATACTACCTCCGTTTCTCAAAAGAGTTCCTCTTTTGACTTTGAGGGAAAATAAGGAAGTGTTAAATTATAGTTGACTTTCCAATTTTGCCCTTGATGTGATGAGTAAAAGTAAGATGTGATAGTTTAGTTGTTAGTGAAAAAGTATGATGTGATAGGTAGGGTATGAAAAAGTAGGGGTAAAAGTGGTTTTTAAATAGAAAGGGGAAGTGTTTTAAGAAAAACAAAAAAAATGAAAGAGGAAGGGTTTTAAGAAACGGAGGGAGGGAGTAGTTTTTTCCAATAAATAGTAAATGTAAAATTGTTTTTGGGAATGAAGTATTTGTTATAAATGGGCCTGTATTTGTTAATTACACATGTGTAAATCACATTCTACATCAGGGAGTACCCCACCCCGTTTGGTTATCGTAATTGTGATTCTAATCATTTTTCTACACTTATTATAAATACCATATGATTATTGTAGTTATTGTTGTTAATTAATTAATAAATCTACAACGCTTTGAGATGATGTGAATTGAAGGGCTTCACAATTATATTCTTTCGGTTCAATTTCACAGATGGACAACAATAATTCACATTTTTGAATTCTTCCAAATCCAATCTCAGGTATATATTTTTTTTATCAAAGTATTTTGTATTGTTTAATTTATATTATTAGGGAGAAGCACATGAAACATTATTATATTCCATGTATTATTCTTTGATTTTTTAGATCTTTGCTCGCTAAATGTAAAATCTGAAGCACCGTATCACAACAGATCTGCCCTTGAGATTTTCTTAAATCTAATAGTTTTTTTATTTTCTTAATTTGGGATTTTTTTATATAATTACGACTTTTGGCAACGCTAGAGTTAGATGTACATTTATTATGCTTTGAATAAGGTTCTTGTATGTACCAGAGAGAGATCTATTCCTTAACTCTAATTATTACTCTATCTAAGATTATGACTTAATTACCGCCTCTTAGATAAGTATCCGGGTCGGACTTGAGGGCCGATACGATGGAATTCATCCTTTTTCCAAAATGTTATATGCATCAAAAACATTATTGTTTTCATACATGCATAAAAGGAAAAATAATGCTTCGTTCATCACAATAGTTAACTTTAAAACAAATGAATAATGGAAAATTCAAAAGATTTTCTGTTCTGGCCTTGCGATATATTTAAAGGACAAACAATTTGTATCTGTTTGAAACATATATTATCTGAATTCAATTGTTGATATTGGAACTATAAACGTATATGAATATGGTAATTGCCGATGGTAATTAGATATTTGATCTATTTAACATACGACTCTGGATACATATATGTTTGTCAATTACCTTTTTTATATAGAGTATAATTTAATCGTATAAATAAAATTTATTATACTCCATCCGTCTTATAAAACATGAGATGTTTTACTTTTTGAAGAAATTTAAGGGAGTGTATTTTGGTATTGAATTTCCAAAAATGTTCTTTGATGTGATGGGTAAAAGTAGGATTTGATGGGTAGATTATTAGTAAAAAGGTATGATGTGATAGGTAGTGTATGAAAAAGTAAGGAGTAAAAGTGACTTTTTTATAGAAATAAGAAGTATTTTATGGGACGGATGAAAAAAGAAAAAAGAAAGGTTTTATGGGACGAAGGGAGTATTTTAGAGTATATCTTTAGAAGTAAATCATCTATTTAGAGTTATAGTATTCGATATCGTTTAAATAATTAGGTGCGGTGTATATTTTTAATACCATATTTGTATGATTTGCATTCATGCAAACTTTTTTAAATTTTGATTTTTTAAATTTAGATTAGACAAATTTGATAATTAATTACATTAAATTTAAAACTCAAAACAAAGAAATATTAACTTTCAAACATTGAGTAGATTCGGTAACATAGTGAACCCAATGTAATTAGAATAATAGTGATTTGAGTAAAGTTAAATATGGAGTAACATTTTTTTCTTTCAGAAAATTGAACCGGTTCATCCATTGAATCGTCTAAAATGAGTGACCAATGCGCGCCGGCTGCCACCGGGCTTGCTATCCTTCCGGCTAAAAGAAGGCGTGGCCGGCCACGAAAAGACGGCGGATTACCTAAAAGAGGCAATTATCTTTCTCCGCCACCGCCAGCTCCGGCGCCCAAAGCTTCACAATTTCCTCTCGAGACGAACCGGTCCGACACTAGTGCTCTCCAAAACATGGTCGGAAAACCGGTTTCCGGCGTAATCGACGGTTGTTTCGATGCCGGTTATTTCCTGACCATAAGGGTGGACAACAGCGACACGTTGCTCCGCGGTCTGGTTTTCCGACCCGGGCGGTTCACTCCGGTTTCAGCCTCAAACGACGTCGCAGCGCAAGCCAAGATGTATCACAGAAAAGACATCCCCGTCCCGGGCCCCACCACCACCAACAACCCACCTCCAGTTCAAAATGAAACGGATCAACCGCCTCCGCCGCCGGTGTCGGAGGCGGTGACCGTTCCTCAGCCCGGGCTGTTTTCCTCTGAAATGACTGAAACACCCTTCTCTCCGCCGAACATCACCACTGTACACCAGGGTCAAGATCAGAGGTTTCAGATCCAAACCCAAACCGACCAAAGACCGGAGATTCTCCGGACGGTCGAACACGATGACGTCATGCAGGTGTTTGAGCTCTCCCCGCCGCCAGAATCACATCAATTGCCGGAGAACGACGGCGAAGATGATACATTATTGCCTGATCAATCTACGGGTCTTAACGATTCGGAACTGACCCGGAACCCGACGGGCGGCCCGGGAAGCCAAATTGATTCGAATCAAGCGCCCAAATCTGATTCTGGGCAATCCGAAGCTCCTCCTGCAGTTGAAGAACCTCAATCTGCAGAGCACATCAAGCAGAGTGATGAGAAAGAGACGACCCAGAAACCAGAGGAGTTAATTGATTCTGGGATTGGTCAAAATGGGATGCCGGATTTGATGAGTGATCATAGAAGTGGAGAGGGGAGAATGGATACCCATGGGTTGTTCGGTAATCCGGTGGTCGGGGGTTCCCCTGAGTTTGGGTTTGGTATGGGTGACTTGGTTCATCCACCGCACGCCGGCAATCCAAACGGCGTCGGATCTCCTCCGGCAACTCTCAATGATTGATAAACCCAAAATCTGGCGCAACCATACGTGGAGTATATGCATGGTTTTTTAATTCAAAAAATAAATATGTTATCCGCGCATCACACCAAGTTGCACACTCACTATACACCCATATAGAGTGTTTTTTTGAGTCAATAAAAAAATGCTAGAGTGCCTTCAAATGGTTGTTATCAGAATTGTATTTATGCTTCGCATAGATGATTATCATCTCTGTTATATTTGCGAAGCATGATTATATCACTGATAGGAATCAGTTGGAGTATCCTAGCATGATCAATAAAAAATGAAAAGGTAGAAAAGAAATGGGTGTAGTATACAAGTTGGTGTGGTACTTGGTGTGTCCCTAGTTTTGACAATATGTTTGATTCAGAGATTTTGAGAAGCAAAAATAAAAGAAAATAAGGTAGAAAATGATTGTTCATGTTTTATTAGTGCGGAAAACGAAAAAATTGGAAAGTAGAGAAAATGAGATGAAAAAAGATTAAGAAGAAGTAAAATGAAATTCCTTACAAAGAAAAAGAGAGAAATCAATATCTTTTCTTTTTCTTTCAAATTCATTTGAACTAAACATAGGGTGAATTTTTTCGTGAATGATGCTCATGATACTACTCTTGTCCTCTTAGAATTATATAACCATGTTGTGTATATTTTGGGCTTACTTATTAAAAATGTTAGATCTTAAAGTTAGCATTTCAAAAGATTATTGATCGATAGTGTCTAATTTTAGTGTTTTAAATATAATTTATATCATTACTTTTTAATTAAATATTAATGCTAATAAAAAATATCATTACCAAACAAGGTATATACTATTCTCTCCGTTCCAAAAGAGACTCCTAGTTTGACTTGGAACAAAGTTTTAGAAAAGTGAAAATGTGATAGAAAAGTGAAAAGTTTTAGAATGGCTCCCATAAAATAATAGAAGATGCAAGTACTTTTTTGAGACATCTCTAAAAGAAAATAAAGAGCCTTTTAAAGATACTCTATTAATTCGAGGACAAGCTATTTGTCAAATCTCATCTTTCAAAAGTAGAGGTTTTTTGTAGGTGATCTATTACTCTGTATAAAAGAATTAACATAATAAATATTTGCTCTAAATATCACTAAAACTTAAGTCATTTTTCTAAAAAGCACTTAAACTGTTTTATTCCATTAATAACACTTATTAATGTCCAGAAGGAGGAATAATATCTAGTGATGACGAACATTTACTTGAATAATAACTAATGAGTAATGACTTCAAGTGCTACATTGAAAAAAAAGCACATATGATGCTATTTACGGAAAGTCATTATATTTAAGTGATATTTAAGTAAATTCCCCTTAACATAAATATTACAAATTGAGTAGAAGATTTGACCAGCATAAAAAGGTATTCAAAATCATTTCAATATTCCATTCGTTTAGAAATGATCTTCTCATTTCACTTTTTTTATCAACTTTATAAATTTTGACCTCGATATATGAAAAATATATTGTATTTCGATATAAATATAATATCAATAGTTTTATTATGAAACATAGCTTTGAAATATTAAATTTTGATAAAAGAAATTTATATATAAATGTGGATATTTATGGTCAAAATGTTATATTGGAAACCTTAAAAATAGATTCAATTTCTTTTTATCAAAATAAATTTTTATCATTTATTTTCA
This sequence comes from Cuscuta australis, assembly GCA_003260385.1. Lineage (NCBI taxonomy): Eukaryota > Viridiplantae > Streptophyta > Magnoliopsida > Solanales > Convolvulaceae > Cuscuta > Cuscuta australis. The sequence continues at coordinate 3,347,929 of NQVE01000142.1, read as the reverse complement.
AAATTTTTACCCTATCCTTTTGAGTGAAGTGAGTATGGTACGAGGTGGTTCAGCATTACTTTCGGTACATATCGAGACAAATACAAACATACCTAGTTTACACTTTAAAATGTAATAAAATATCTTTATTTTTTAAAAATAGGAAGTCCATTCAAATAAAGAAAATAAAAAATTGAAAAATGAATAAAAATGCAAGCAAGAAGTACTTATTAGAAAGAAAAAAATGACAAATTTAGGAGTAAAACATGGGAAAAGTAACAAAATATGAGCTTCATGTTTTTTATCTTCAAAATAGGAGTTAAAATGCCAATAATGTCAGTACATAATAGTCATAATACATAAAGTACTGTAGATGTTATTATATACTGTCATAATGTCACAGTACAAACTTTTTTTTGAAAATAAAAACATAAAATTCATTGTTTAAGAACAAATGATAAGTTTTACTCATATTTAAGGCGATTTTTTTATTAGAACTTAATTTTATACAGAGTATTTGACAAACAAAAAAAGTGAATGATAACAAAATACTGTAGTATTTCGAATGTTTGTTAGTATTTTTATATAAGTCTACCAAAAAGGCAAAAACTAAAACTTGAATAAAAGTATAAGTTTCACATAACAAAATTGGAACTAAATTTTCAAATTAAAATTATTATTTAATGAAAAAATATAAAAAAGATTATTTTTATACTTCGAGCAATATATCATTATATATGTTCGGTTTTGGATTTTCGATTTGAGAAGTTATTTTGTAACGCTCTCAAATATCGTAATGATTTTTTGATTTGGTACAATTAGATTCTTTTAGGGTATTTTTCGACTTGATATTCCCATATTTTAAAAAAAATCGTGATCAATTTAGTATTTTTACCTATATTTTTAACACTATGTTTTGTTCAAGGAATTTGGAAGGAAAAAAGAAAAGAAAATGATTTTCCTTGAGTTTCATCACCAAAATGAGAGGAATTTAGTTTTCCTTTCTTTTGTTCTCTAACTAAACGAAAAAAATATTTTCATTCTCATTTTCTTTTTCTTGGACCAAACATAGTGTATGGCCATGTTCTCTTCATATGATCTCATTGGTTCTGATTTAATTGAAATAATTTCTCATCTGATCTATATATAATTATATTTAAAGCTATTTCTAATGTGATTTGATTCCAATAAGAATAAGTAATAAATAAAAAAAATACTCCCTAATTTTGGAGAAAACATAGCTTAAGTTTGGTTTGTGATATGTGTAAAATTTGGGGGGCGTGGGATAGGGGTTAGGAGAGGCGGGACAGGTGATCCGAAGTTCTTCTTCCTCCGATCGGGGAAGCCATCTTCACCGGTGGTGCCGTTCTCCATCATCTTCCGGCAATACCTCAGGGGGGTCTGTACTGTGGGCTGTCTACATCTGTACGCATAACATACTAGAATTTCCCCGATCAAACTTCGAATCTGGGAATCATCTGCTCCTTCCGTCTGAATATCTATATATGCATATATGCATCTTCATATCAAAATCAAACCAGTCATTGCATTACTCGCGCATGAATTGAATTTCAAATGGAGTTCATTTGAATTCCGTGCTACGAATCCCGAACAAGTTGACGGAGCCTTTCCCTTTCATTTTACTGATCTGCAGGTAGAAGATGGACATAATATCGCAATTGCAAGAGCATGTGAATTCCACGGCATCTATTGCTTTTAATACCTTCGGAACTCTTCAGAGGGATGCTTCTCCGGCCAGATTATCGGCTAATTATCCGGAACCCCCTCCGGCTGCTAAGCCTGCCGATGATGCTGCTACGACTGCTAATGCCGTGGAGCAATCCAAGCTCATGGCTACTGAACTTGTCATAGCTGCTAAACAAGTAAAAACTGATTTAGGGTTTCAAACTTCCAATTAAGTGATGTGTTTGTGTGAACTCGTTCATGTATAATTCTTCTCTGGAGAAAAATAATTGGGGGAAAGAAAAGAGAAATCGAGTTTGATAGCTGCCCTCTTTGTTTGTCTGAGCTACTAATTACTTTTAATGATGTGTTTTGAAGAGTGTGATTGTAAATTGTTGTTGAAAAAGATGAAGATATACAGCTAAGTGGTTCAGTCATAACTTATAGAGTAAGTTGCTCCACATGCAGTTTGATGCATTGGTTGCTGCACTCCCATTATCAGAAGGAGGGGAAGAAGCTCAATTAAAAAGAATTGCAGAACTTCAGGTATATGTGTTCCATCAAATCTCCATATTGTCTCATTTTCATGTAAGACTAAAAGTTTATACATTGGATATGACCAATATTGAATATACATTCTCTCTTTCTATTGGGGAAATGGTGGATCTTCAAGTAGAGTATTGCTTATCTAAGTTGGGTTATTAATCTATGTTTACTGTTTTACTTCTGTGCACTGTTGAATGGCGCCCATAGTTTGGCAAAGGGGGTATGGATACCCCCCCCCCACACCCCACCCCCATTTTGTTACTTAGGGGCTATTTAATAAAGTTTAATGAAACTTAACTTTCATTGAACCGAATTGAATGGTACTGATCCGGTTATACAATACTGAAAATAAGTGTTATTGAACGGACCCTTTATGTGGGAAGGCTCTATTTACTCATTTTGTTTCTTGCTGCATTCTTTTCACATCTACAAGGGGGTTGTTTTGAAGAAAGGTTTTGGAGGGGAGTTTAGTCTAGATATCATGACGTGTATTTAAGATTTAATAAATATTGAGATATTAACCCAATATATATAGCATTTCAATCATTTTATTCATTTTAAAAAAGTTTGTTGTATTTATCAAGATATAGACTAAGCCCATTAAAGCATTCTCCTCCAAATCCTTCCAAAACCCTCCGTCCACACATCTCTTACTCTCTATAGCCCATCTATTTTGAGGAAAATCATTTTATTGCATCTAATTGTAGTGCCAGTTTTTGTCATCCCATTAAGAATTGTCATGGCTTCATTCTTTGTTTAAAGGTGGTTTTGTTTATAAATGCTTTGCAGGCCGAGAATGATGCAGTAGGCCAAGAACTTCAAAAGCAACTGGAAGCTGCAGGTACATACTGATGTCTTATACTCCGCACTTAACATTTTAGAGTGCATGTACATTGCGTAGTTACTTGCATTATGAATCTAGTTTTTTATGTTAGTGTGTCGATTTAGTTATCATTAAGGTTCCGCTTACATTCAGTAATTTAACTTGTGGGGAGAAAAATGGTTTGTGGAAATCTTTTCTGAAGATTGTTTCAGTATGTATGCATGAACAATCATTCACTTTTGAATGGCCTTCTTCTAATTTACAAAATACAAGGTACCAACAACCCAATATAATCCCAACTTCGTTGGGGTCTTTGGGGGTGGGGTTGGGGGGGGGGGTGGGGTCAAAATGTACACAACCTTATCCCTGTAAAATACAGAGTGACATTTTCCAATAGACCTTGATTGTTACTACATTTACTACCCAAAACTTCATTAAAGTAATGAGCAAAGAAAGTTTAATCTGCTGTTTTGATTAAATCAAATTTTTAATTACCCGAAGCTAAAACATTGTCATTTACAACTATCTGAGCTCCATTGGCAATGGACATGAATATAGCGATAGTATTAAACGTAGCTCCATTTTCCAAAGCTAAAAACATTGTCAATTATGAGTGGTTTACAAAATACATAGTAATATTATTCTGATTGGCATTTGTGATGCTATTTGTACCAGAGAAGGAGCTGAAGCAGGTTCAAGAGCTGTTCAACCAAGCTTCCGATAATTGTTTCAACTTGAAAAAACCAGATTGAAGTGTGAGTGTGCTTTAGGGCTCAAGTGTCGATTCGGAATGTCTAAAATGGTAAATTGTTTGTGGCCAACCTTTGTCGCGTAATTTTATTTTCTGTTCCCTTTTATGGATGATGACTCCAAGTTAACTTCACATTTCAAGAAAATGAAATTTCAAGAAGAGAAGTACATCAATACCTCTACTCTGGGACTCTATGAGACATTAAACAATGAAGGATAAATAAAGTTAGAAAGTCAACAGAAAAAATAAAAAAGATTAACATAAATATGAGAGTTATTGAAAACGAATACAAAGCAAAATAAGAAAAAAAAAAGAAGATAACAATATGAGTGTTTGGATGCAGCATGCGTAATTGTAATTTGATGTAATTATATATATGTTGTCAACTTCTAATGTATATACACAATCATGTAATGTCAAACACTATGTAATTAAACACACAATCATGTAATGCCAAACACTTTATGTAATTAAACAGTCATGAGTAAATGCTACCCTAGATTAACAGATTATACTGTAATAATTATACCTCGTTGTCCAAACAAACTTTTTTTTGTTTGCATTTTTATTTGAAATTTGACAGAATCAACTTCTTCTTTCATTTTTGGACGTGCCCCTTTTACTTCATTCTTCACTCTTATCTTCTGTTTCATTTTAGGCATGGGAACCATCATTTTTTCAAACGGAATATCGTAAGAGTCTTGGGTCATGTTATGACATTAAGACTTAATGTCACATGAAATGGAGTGGTTATCCAAATTGAATACCCTAATATTTGTATTCATCCTCCATTCCAATTTAAATAGATGTTAATGTTTACAAAGATTAATAAAATTAATTTTAATTCATTTTATTTGAAAAATAGTGTGAAATTAAAAATAAAATTAAATATTAAAAACTATATCAAAAGCTTTATAAAATTAGATGTAACATTGCTATAATATTTTATCAAATGAGTATCGAAAATAGATAGAATATTAGGACGATGTAAGTAATAAATACAACTTAAATTGGGATGGAGGAAGTACTTAATATTCAAATAAAAACTCATATTTGCATTTAGGGCAAGGTTTCCATGACATTGCCCGGCAATGTGGGCAATGTCATGGGATGACCCAGGGGCACTCCGGTGCTCCGTTCGTAAAATTGATGGTTCTTACCCCTTAATCTCCTCGGTAAACCTTCCCACCCTGCCTCGACCCGAACACATCCTCCACCCCCTTCAATTGCACCTCACAAGTTAATTTTGACTTTGGAGTCAAATTTTAACTCCAAAGTCAAAATCAACTTGTAGGGTGCAATTGAAGGGGTGGAGGGGGTATTCGGGTCGGGGCGGGGTGGGGGGTTAGGGGGGTAGGAACCGTTAATTTTACGAATGGGACACCGGAGCGCTCCCGGGTCATCCCATGACATTGTCGGGCAATGTCATGGGAACCTTGGTGTTGCATTTATATTTGCTTATTTTAAATATTTGAACTCAAATCTGCATAATTTAACACTCTATATCAATTACGAATCGAGCCAGAAAAAAGGATTAAGACAAAAATAAGTGTAAAACATTAGAAAAGAATAAAAAAAATCTAAATCTAATAATCTTATTTTGAGAATAAAAATTTCAAATTTATTTTGAAGATAAGGTTATATTTTTCTATTTTGGGTGATTTTTTCCCCAAAACTATTTTCTTTTTTTTACACCACCACTAAATTTTTGTACAAAAAGAAAAAACTCTCAAAAATTAGCTGTTAATTAATTAATTAATGTGAATTATATCTTATCTGGTTGTGTATTATGTGCACTACCTATTACACACAAATTTATAAACTATACACACTTTTTTGTCACATAAAGTAAAAATCTAACATCTTAAAAACATTCTTTAATCAGTCAACCAACACCAAAACAAAAAGAGATGAAACCCCCATCAGATTTTGCATATAAGTCCCACAAACACAACAAAACAAATATGAAGCCTCTAATATTTCATAGCTGAGGTAGCCACTGCATAATAAAGTTACATGAGCGCAATTTGACTGTCATGTACTTTTCAAGAAGAGAAGAATTAGACTATAATTTTCCATAGAGATACTTTGCACTTAAAACAACAATATCTGCATAACAATTCTCATCGGAAATATCTAAAGATCAGACTACAAGAATATCTCAAAGCTATAAAAAAACCAACAGATTGCAGCAGAACCATAGTTGAGGCTTAATTTGAGTTTGATGACTTGATCAATTCCAAAATCTCAACAGCTTCTCTCAATCTTCTGTCAACCTTTTCTCTCATGGCAACAGCTTGAGTAGTCCTGCATTTAGTTTCTTTTTTTTTTTTAATAATATTCTCAACATGTTTTATGTGCATCTCATCACAGGAAACAATCTTGAACTGTCAAAAGAAGTGTAAAGAATTCATTTTCCAAACACTCTTTGTCTTGCTTGACATGGTGGGTCAATGAAGACGGGAATGAGTTGATAAACGAATAGTTCAACTCACTCCGTACCTTTTCCCTCTTCGAATGAGTTGTTCGTTGAACTATGTTCAACTCAATTAGTAGCTTAGTTGAGGTTAATGTATGTTTCAAACTATTTCTTCAAAGTATTTTTATATTTATCAATGTGTGATGACCCACCACGCCAAGCAAGATGAGACAGAGTGGGTGAGAAACTTTATTGAGGCTTCGTTTGAATTCTAAGGAAGTTGTGCTAGACAGTAGACATTTTCTTGGAAAATGAATGATTTCATGTACGTATAAAACTACTATAGTATTACTAAAATGCTTTTGAATCCCACATAACAAATCTAGAAAACATTTTCTACTTAAGATCTGTAAATAAAATGGAGCCTAACACTGTAGAAAATTTTATTTTGAAACATGAGAATCAGACCTTTTATCATTTTTTGCCTTCCTAGAGAGCTCTTCCACGTGATTGTGTAGCCTCTTCACAAGAGCTGGTAACTTGTGCACAACTTCAATGCCATTGGGATGAAGAAACAGTTTCTTCAAAAGCTCAGCAGCAATAAAATACCCCTCCTCTTTGTTTCTGATAAAAAAGTATTCAGATTTCATAAACTATCACGAGAGTAAACCCTTTGCAAATGGTATTGGGAAATGGAAAGGAAAGAAAATAGATATATATCATATGGGTGCATATTTGAAAGAACGAAAATTGTTTAGCAAATTCACAATAAACTACCCCGGAGTATATGGTGGAACTTTAGAAAGAAATAAAATGACACTGCTTAACTACATTTTTTCCTTCCTCGGTAGCTCAATAATTTTTATCTGTAACTTTTATATTTGTTCAAAATTTCCTTACCATTTTACGCGATCTATAACACACAAACATCCTAAGTAACTGGAATTTAAAACTTGAAAGCTTATACCGAACCTTAAAAACTCCAAGAAAATTGTGTCGATGCAGTCACGAGTGCTAATCAGAACTTCAATCAAATGTGGATATCTCGTAAGATTTCTGAGGGTGGAGAGAGCATGTTTCAAGACTTCCTGATCAGGAATGCTTCGGCTCACAGACCGTATTTGCTTTATTAAAATCTGAACAGCTCCCGCAGCAACAAGTTCCTCACAACACCTTTGAGAATGCTTTGTTGCCATATCTAGGCAATATACCAATACAGAATAACTTCTAGTTAATTCATTTGTTATCTTAAGATTAGTGATAGCTTCACAAGCCCCTTAGGGATGTTTCGTTTTGCGGAAAGAGATATTACACAGATAATGTAATCAAAGACTCAGGGGCTGTTTGGCAACTTCTGAATAGGTAAGTGCTGAACCAGTAAGAGGTCTGACCATTAAGTGCTGAACCAGTAAGAGGTCTGAACCATTAAGAGCTAGTATATTGCTTAACTATTCAGAGGCAAATGTCTGATCAATTCAGATAAGAGGTCTTAACCATTCAGACTCTGTATAATACTTAACCGTTCAGAGGCAAATGTCTGAACCATTCAGACATCTGAACCATTAAGAGGCTGAAACAAACAGTCTGAACCATTAAGTGTTGAACCATTCAGATATCTGAACCATTAAGAGGCTGAAACAAACAGCCCCTCAAGGTTTTGTAAAATGTTCTTGTTTGGTTCAAGTAATGTGATGGGCTCAATATCATGATCATGTTTGGTTCATCATAAAGAAATCAGCGAAGGTGGTACAAAGTCTAGTGATGAATTGATAATATACCAAACTCACCTAAAGTTGCACAAGTGTGGAGAATGCCACTCACACTTTTCATATTCAGAAGTTCTGATAATGCAGCAAGAAGTCTGTTGATTATACGCATACCATCATCAATGTTTGCAGCAGACTTTTGCACTCTCAAACGCAGATCAAGAAGCTCGCCTTTTAAATCTTTCCTTACAAGATAAGCTTTCGTGTATGACTGCACATTTGACGACAGGCGAAGAAAACATGAACAAGAGTACTCACAAATGAACAAAATTTTAGGTTGTTTCAGGCGAGCTTGTTTGAATCCTTAAAATGCTAAGGAGAAGGGGGGGAATGCTAAGTTATTTCATTATGTTTGGTTTTGCTTTGATAAATGCAAAGGAATATGAAATATGATAGGCTGGCCTCATTGATTTTAGATTAAGGATGAGTTGGTATTGATAGTACAAAAAAGGTTAGGTTATTGCTGTTTTTGTATTTCTTAGTTTTCATAAAAGAGACAGGTATAAATAAAATGAGTATCAACACATCTAAAATAAAATCATTGAGTTTTAGCCTATCTTCTGTCTTCCTCCACAATTTTCTTTGCTGCAATTTTTCTTCTATTATTTTCTTTCCCTGAAACTTTATCACTATGTTTGGTCCAAGGAATTTGAAATGGAAAAGATAAGAAAATGAGATGGAAAATAGTATTTCTTCTTTGGATAGAGAGGAAAAGAAAAGAAAAGTGGAAGGAAAAGGAAATGAGAAGACAAATATATTAAGAGGAGGGAAAATCAAATTCCTCCCATTTTGGTGAGGAAAATGAGAGAAAACCATTTTTTTCTTTTCCTTCCAAATTACTGGAACCAAACATAGTGTATGGGTTCCGAACAGGCCCTTAATAACAAATTAAGAGGGATGAAATTGATACCAATTCCACAGATTGGAGAATTGGAGATAGAACTTTAATCTTATCTATTGTAACAATAATCTAAAGATAATTCATAGATGATACAGAAAAAAATGAAAAACCTCAGTTAGGAAACCACACACAGGACTTCAAAAGATTTAAATCTACTTTCCAGAGGGGCTCTAAGAGCAATGTTAGTCATTACAACTTACAAGTATGAATAATTGTTCATTTGTTGTATTAGAAACCTTAGGAACAAATAACAATATAGATGGATAGAAATGTCACTTACCTGGATCACAATAATCCCTTGTCTTTTCTTGGAAGCTTGTTTCCTGGCAATCCATCCACGAATATGTGATTGGATAACAATTGCTGATCTTTCTCTTTGTCTATTTAACAAAACAGCCCTCCACAACCTTTGCAACTTTGTCACTGATTGCAGAAATATTCTCAATTCAGATACTTTGAAGGTGCTACTTGAAGTCCTACGATAGCGTGACGAACCTGCAATATAGTGAAATACAATTATGCAACAAGAGCTATTTGTGTGCATTTTCAGTTGCAGTTTGATCAAGAAAACCAGACAGTACCTAGAAGCCTCTTTCTTGTAATTTCTCCTCTGACAAAGCGCTGTATTTCAGTTGCAGCGTGTTTCCGGGAAAGGAATGTGTTATTATGTATCATCCAACGGGCTGCAGTTTGGATCTTAACTGCCGCCTCTTTCTGTAGGGACAGTTCTTTCCTTTTTATGCACCCACGACAATGGCTCTAGATGAAGAAAAGGTAACATTTACAGACACATTACAGTTTTGAAAAGATAAGTGATGAGTTGATTGTCAAAGATTTCGTGTGAATTGGTACTTTAATCGTATAGATCACAGATCATTAACACTATGTAAATGATCATAATTGACAGCAGTTTTCAGGAAAATGACACCTACACTCTTTAAGGATTGGAAAGTTTCAGGCGAAGTATTTTACTACTCTTAAAAGGTATCCAGGCCAAAAGTTGAAAGCATGAAATCTTTGATTTCAGCAAATCTCAACTTCGCCAACTGTGAATGATTTTTAAGAGTGATAACCATTTTGCATTATGCATTTACAGCTGGTAAGTGGTCAACAATTACCTGAATGTTAACAATGAGATATTTACACCGATTATAATCTCTACGAGCAATCCATCCACGAACATAGGCCTGAATTATGATCGCTGACTTAACTTCACATCTGTAGCGCTTAAAATCCCTTGAGCATTTCATAGAACGGAAAGTACTCTGGATAAGTGCTGCTGATTTCTTCTTATTAATGAATGCCTTCCTCATTAACCAACCATGCCAATGCGTTTGAATTTTTAACGCCGCAGAGTGTCTAGTCTGGAGAGACAACATCTGTCCTCTGTATATTATCCAAGCACGTTGTATAATTACTGCTGCTTTTGCTTGAGAAATCATGTTTGCAAACATAGATCGTGCTATACTTCCACGGAAGCATTTCTGAATGACAATGCAAGCATTACTAAGATGAGAATCTGAAAATTTTTGAATCTCTTTACTTCCCTCTTGATGCAGCTCATTGATCGACATCCTTGTAGCAGCCTGAATGGGTTGTGCAGAATTTTTGGACTTCATTATATCTTGGTTATTGACTGAAAAGCCTGCAAGATTACCAAAATTACCAAAACTTTCATTATGTCTTTGGATAACAATGATGGTCAATGATATTCAAAAGGATTTAAACATATGTATATGCATACTTCAGATGCGTCCAGTTTAAGATAAGTTTGAATTATTAGGTTCATTTTTCTAAGTTTCACACAGAAAAAAATTCACTTTTCTAAATTCTGTAAAAGAACAAAGCCAACAAATGGACAAGCTTTTATGCCCACACTCTACATATCAGAGAATAAGTTGAGTGAATAAATTCAATAAATAAACTAGAAACATTAAAAGAGACATACCCCTTTCACTGCTACAGCCTCCTTTACAGGTAAATAACTCTTGTTTTGTCTCAGGTACTTGCTCCATGTCAGATTTATTATTACGTAGAGCCATGTCTTTCCACCAGGACATTATTGCCTTGAAATTTTTTGCAGCATCTTTCACAAAAACAAAATTTAAATTTAAGGTATAAGTAATCAAAGATATTTATTAAGAGAATGTTGGCATAGAAGAAGATGACATTGTTATTGTAACAGGCTAACAAAAAAGAATGATGTTCAAAATGATTATTTTCGGTGACTGGGAGCACACATTGTTAGACAAGTACTCCGTAACATAAAATATGAAAGAACTCAAAGAAGCCATTGATGATCTGTGAAGTTCATTCCGGATCCATGACTTATGAGTTGAGTGATATTGGATCATCCAATTACATAGTTCATCTAAACAACATTTTTTTTCAAGCAGAAAATTTCAAGAAAACAGGTTGTCAATTGGTGATACTAAATAGTGTCCTACTAAGAGCGCGTGAAAGACCTTCAGAAGTGTGGATTCTTTCTTGCTTCATGTCAGTTGCAGGATTCATAAACCATTGGTCTTTGCTTAGCCTTCTCCTTTCAGGACTTTGACAATTAAATCCCAACAATTTATGAAAGTTCAAATGCTCCTGGCAAAAATTGAAAAGGAAAAAAATGATGAATTGGTTCTCTAAAATCTGGTCTAAAATGTTCTAATATTGTTTTTTTACATAATGGATTATGATTGCTACCGTATTTCTTCTGACAAGCAGTTGAAATGAGAGAAATGCCAAGAGTATAACCACACTCCGATCATTGCAGGCTCCATTACTTTCAAGTATGTCACTGACTTGTAAAACCTGCACAGTTAAAACTTAAAAGCACAAGATTAAGAAAAGAAAAAGGTGATGCTGAGAATGAATCTGACATTCAGAATGGCAACTGAAAAGAAGACACAAATGGCATAATGTATCAATTTGTTCTGTCAAAATAAATAAAGAATCAATGAAGATAATGTGCCTCGTAAGGAAGCAATGATTGCGTTCTGTTGATACTGTCTACTTTTGTGACTTATGATGAATACTAACTTGAATTAGGCTAAATTCATCTAGCCTTATTTTAAAAAAAATTTATCGTGTTCTTACCTCTGGAAATTTCCCCAATAGGGATGGCAGCTTTTGGGATAAAATGAAATTGTGCACCGCATCTGTATAATCAATAGCAGATACAATGGAAACTTCCGCTTCATCGCTCGCCTAAAATATAGCAAAGAGTAGAAAAACATGAACAATTGTAACAATTTAATGTAGTATAAGGGTGGCTGGAGATTAGAACACCTTAAGTGAACAAGAACAATGTAGTTCCTTCCTGAAGTAAAAATCGAGCAAGCACCACATAGCTTTTCCATCGGCCAATGAAGAAAATGTATCAACCTTAAGATCATAACTCTTACAAATGGCCTAAAACAGTAAGATATATAAACTTTAAGGTGTGCAAGTATGTGTATCAATAAAAAAGTAAATGGACCAGTGCAAAGTATTCATTTTTTTGCCGCCCCTCAATCAGGAATCAGGTGTGGGAGAAGAGAGCTAGACTACAAGTAATCAGATGCAGATATTTTGTGGCAGCATACACATCAAGAAGTACGACTGTACGGCCATGGACGAATTCAAAAAATATGTAATATGATTTAATGCAAAACGAATTGAGTTGCAGAGAGGGCAACCAGAGGCTGAGGCACTAATGAGCAAATATGGAGGATCTAGAAAAAAACCTAGTACACGGCAATATAATCTTTTTCTGACAAATGATCAGACTGTTCAGTTTTGTGGTTCATACTTTTTTATTCAAAACTCCTTTATTGAAACAAAGGATTAACTTACTAGATTCTCAAAGACTTACCTGAAGTTGTAAGCCAAGTATGTTTGTTCTAAAAAATATATACATTATCAAATAAATGAATGTTATTGAACAGACTGAATATTAAAATATTGATAGATTAACAAACACCACTGCAGATTACATTTGTCATGAATACCTGGATCCAACACAAAAGCATGTCCAAATGAGTATGACTGTTTGTGCATTTCTGAAAATCAATACAAACGTGTATTTTAAAAAATAATAATTCAAACTGAAAACAAGAAAAGTATCCAGGACATACCCCCTCAAACCCTTGTATCTTTTGAATCTCCGCAACCATCAGCTCCTTGTTGATTAGAAGTGGCAACTGCACATTAGATGACAGGCTTGATAAAACATATGACAATTAAAGTACATTCTAGATGGAAGATTGTAATAAAATCACAATTGAAAAAGCATCAAAGGATCCAAAACATTGAGCCTAAAAAATAGAACACCTGTAAGTGCACAAACATGTTCCATAGCAATGAAATGATGAGTTCCTTATCCCCATTAACAACATCTTCGGCCATTATAATAGTACCATCTTCATCTACTATTGGCACACTAGCTTGTTGCACATATTGCAAAACCACACCACAGTTATTCAAACACTTTTTGCGGGTGTCTGATGGAACCAACATTTTCTGTTCAAAACCAAAACAATAATGAGCAAAAGTTCCAATCCCCAAAACCATAATCATTTTGTTACTTTGTTACTTTGTTTTGTTATGTTTTTAAGTAGTATGCCAAGGGGCCAACAATAATGAAAAGTCTAAGAGATCTTTTATAAGAGAAGAGAAAGTACAAAATTCAACTAACCACTAAGATAGATGGATCATGCTGCAAGAGCTGAACAGCTCTGCAAAGTCGCACACCATCGTGAAGATCTTCAAATATATCAACGACCTTGAATTGATACTCTACCAAAGGATTCTGCAACATTTCAAATAATATATTCTAAATCCAACCAATTTCAATGCCTCAAAAGATCCCCATAAGATAAAACCCACAAACCCACTAGCACATGGAAGAGGTTTACCTGTTGATAAGTTGCTTTAAACCCCATAATGACTAAATGTGCTAGAAGGTTACCCTCACCATGCATCACATCCGAAGATAAGAACTCTAAATTTTTCCAGAAAGATGAAAATAGAATGAAGATAATTGGAAGTAAACTGCAAAGAAGAGTTCAAATCAGAAAGAACAATTCATAAATTACCATTTATAAGTTGATTGCTAGATTTAACATGTGATTGCAAAGAGAACAACAGAGGGGATCCCCCGTCTAAACCATCAATACCATATTTACAAGGAAGACTGCTTTGACATTTGGCTCTATCAAGTACAAGAACAAGCAAGAAAAATCTCTTCAAGATGACTTTCCCCAACTCATCATAGTAACCAGGTCTGTATAAACCTTCAACCAATTTGTTATAAGCATATGTTTTTGCTAAACCGGCATGTGAGAAAAACTGCTTCTCGATCAGCATCCTGAAGAAGGCAACTTCCTGTTCAGAATTAGCATCTTCATTTTGCAGCAAGGAGTCACCACCCAGAATTATGTACAATCCAATCCGAAGCCAGGTGGGGTTATAACACATGAGAGTTTTCAAAGCTTTCTCCTTCATTCCAACATCAGTAACCATGGGGCAATGAGCCTTCATTTTCAATCTTCCTTCATCAATATTCTGAAACATCCGAACTTTCAGATATTTCAAAACAAGCAACAATCTATATGAAAAATCTATACTCAATGAATATGCAGTGGAACTGTAAAAGTGATAGGCCACTACCCCATTAATGTTCGGTGGTTTAGTCAAGTGTATAACCTAATTTGGCTCTTAATTCACAGAAATTGTTGGGTCAGGAATGGCATACCTTTGCTACTTGAGTCATGGCAGTGAATATCTCCTTACAGCTTCCCAAACTCAAGTAATTCTTCATTCTCTCCTTCAGATCATCAAAGCTGCAAACTTCAAGCAACGAAGTCTTCAACCTGGAGAACATGGAATCCGGAAACGCCCATGTTTCCTCCTTCCCCAAACCCCTCCACGACATGTTCCTCTGCCTCTTGGGATCCCTCCAGGGTTCCCCGTCCCCAACCACACAAGCCGGCCTGCTCTCCCTCTTCCCAGTGAGCGCAACTCCAGCCTCACACTCCCCCAAATTCTCAATCCCTCCGGCGGAAAACCGTGACACATCGCACCCACAAGACCTAGGATTCTCGAACAGGAAATTCAGCCAAACGCCAAACGACTTGGCTAAGGACTTGAGCGACTTCTCCTTTTCCGTCAAGGCCTTCCGGGACGATTTCGACTGCTCCTGCTCGAAATCTCGCAGCTTTCGCGCTGCTTTGCTCTTGGCGGCTGTGGCGGAGCTCTTCCTCGCGTGGCGGCCGCGAACGGAGGAAGCAGGGGTGACATTGCAGGGAGTGAAGAACCGAGGTGAGGATTGGAAATTGAAGGAGCGTAAAGGAGGCCTGGGGGTTTTGAAGGACGAAGAAGACGGCGACGGACATGGATTTTGAGCTTGTTTCTTCCCTTCCATCTCTGCATCAAGCTTTTCCGCTTCAGAGATTTGAGTGTCCGAACTCGAGAAAACGGTGCCTTTCGAATTTGAATTCGGTTTTGGGCGGTAGGAGAGAATCACACTTCACGGTGCCTTTGGCAGAAGCCCGAGTCATTAAAATTTATTTACTCCCCAATTCTTAAAAAAGTCAATAAATTTTTTTTGAACTTTAAAAATTATACTCCCTCCGTCCGAAAATAATATTCTCGTTTCTCCTTTTTACCAGTCCGAAAAAAATCTTCCCATTTCAATTTTTGATACACTAACTACCCAAAATACCCCCACTTACCATTTTCACTCTCTCCCCCTCTCCCCTTTCTCTCTCCTTCCTCGCCACTCAATTCTTATCTTTTTCTCCTTCTCTCTTTCCTCTTCTCTATTTCTTCATTCGTTCCTCCTCTCTTTCCTCTTCACTTTTTCTTTTTCTTTTCCCCCTATTCTTCTTCCCCCCGTCTCCAGATCTGTTATTCTTCCTTCTTCTTCTTCTTATTCCTTTTCTTCTTCTTCCTCTCTTTTTCCAATTATTCTTTTCCCTCTCTCCGAGATCTATGGTAGATCTGGTTGAAGGGGCACGGTGGTGACTGGTGAGGGTTGAGGGGCGATGGTGATGAGGGTTGAGGGACGATGGTGTTGACGGTTAAGGCGACAGTGGTGGGTCTGGGTCAATTGTGGCAGGGTCGATGGAGATGGTCAGGTTAGGGGCGGCGGCGATGATAGAGCCGACGATGATGGGGGTGGTGGGTGCTCGCCTCGGCAGAAAACATCGGCGACGATGATGGGGGATAGTGGGTGCTAGCCTCGGCAGAAATCAGCGGAGGGGGTGTTGGGCTGTAAAAGTGTAAAACAAGTAAGAAATGAGGGGTATATTAGTCATTTCCCTTTCAAATCAACCATTCAAAAAAATGAGAAAAAGTCCAAACCGGGAAGACTTTTCCCGGACGGAGGGAGTATCAATATTTTTTGAATTTTTAAAAATGTTAAATCAATGGTCTACACCAAGTTTGGGAATACGTTAATTGCACGCAAATCAATATATTTGTTAGAGTTTGATAAAGTCGTAGATTGATGAAAAGATTGATCGATTAATGGAAGAGTTTGATTGATTGATGCCAAAACTTTGAATATGATTACCGACGGCTAAAGTGAGAATAATTATTTAGGCTTTTAAGAGATTTAAAATAGAAAAAATAATATTTGGGTAAACATATTGCAAAACTCGCGTGTTATATATATGAGTTTAGATGAATTCACACATGCACCAAGATACAGCCCTTACAATACCTGTACCGCTACTCCAGTAGCTAGCCGTCGGCGGGTGTAGATTCCGCCAGAGCGAAACATCCTGTGCCGGTGGCAACCGATGTGCTGGTAGCAACTGAACACCAGTCCGATACCTCACTACCATAGGTTCGATACCCGGATACCGTCTGTCCGGTACTTTCGTTCCGTTATTGTTTTAGAATTTTCAAATTGCGAATTTCAAATCTAACATTTAATTAGTCAAAATCTAGCCTAATTAATCTCCAGCGGCTAATTAACATTTTCCACTATAAATATGAGCTTAGTCCTTCATATTTGAGTAACAAATCACGCTCCAAACATCATATTTCATATTTCAAGTGTGTTATCATTCTTGTTCTTCATTCTTATTATTTTGGCTATTTCAAAAGCCTTTTCTTCTAATTTTTATACACATATTGAGCTTGTGGCTTAGATATATAGAGAGTGTTTGGTAGTGCGCTGCTTTTAACAATTTAGCTTCTGCTTTGAGTGGAAGTGATTTTACTCTGTTTGGCATGTCAGCTTCTGCTTTTCACCAACATTATTTTGTACATGGAACACCGTTTTGGAGAAGCAGGTATAAGGTGCTTTTGCTTTCAGCTTTTGTAAAAATTACTTTATGAATAAGTCAATTACTCCCAAACACCCTCATACTCTCATATCTATAAGTTGATATTGTATCTTTCCTAGAGAGTATATCTTCGTTCTACACCAGCTAGGTCTTATTCTTTATCCTTGTGCCAAGCCGTTGTGCATGACCTGTTTTTGTGTTTTCAAACGGTCGAGAATAGTTGTTACATTCTCAATTGTAATGGTAAAAGCTAACTGAAAATTCCTTGGGTAAAAAGTTCAAGGATAGTCTTTCAAATCTTTGGGGGAAAAGTAGAAGATAGCATTTAAATCTTCATTGTAGCGGTTCGAGATAGCCGTTGTGAAATCTCGGGGTCAAAACCTATTGACAAGAGTTGTTTGCCAAACTAATGTGGTGCTTTGACGGAGTTCAAGACACAAGGACTTGAGGATTCGGAAATTCTTAAGGAGAAGTCATAAGGTACTAGAGTAGGGAGTTCCTGAACCAGTCTAAAATTGGTGTGTCTTTGTTTTACGCTTTTACTTCTGCGTTTTATTATATATTGTTTCCGCATTTGTCAACACCAATTATATTAAACTCCAAAAAGTTTTTCAATGCTTTATTCACCCGCGTCTAAGGCATGGGCACATCCATTAACACATCACACCCAAAAATTATACATTTTTATACCATTATTTTGTCAGTGTCAATCAGTTATATACGTGACATTTTAAAGTTAGACAAAATAATTAATAAATTAAATATAAGTTGGCATTTACAAGTATTAATAAATCGAAATGCATTATAACTAACCCTCCCCAAAAAATAAGTTGACATTATAATTTATTTATTTTTGGTTTTAAGGTTTATTTTAAATTTATTTAGGAAAAAATTGCATTATTTTAAAAATATGTGATTTTACGTTAACACATGAATATTATATTGTATCACCACTCAATATATTCGTTTATAACTTATGGTCAAAGTTTAAAAACATTGACCACAAAATTCAAAATTAGAAGAATAAAAAAAATAGATGTGAAATAGTAATGCATAAGTGAATAAATCATTATCAATGTAAGAGGTGCTTAATTGTGAAATAAAAAAATAAATAAATTCAAATAGTAATACATATACTTAATTGAATAATTAATTAATATCCATATATATATATGTATATGATTAATTTAAATAATATACTAAATTAAGCAAATATTTTAGTAGGGGGAGTTTGTGAAGCCAGCCATCATTATCATCAATGTAAGAGATGCTTGTGAGATAATGCAAATCTTGCATGCTCAATTTTGTTAATAACCCATTCATTCTCATTGACTTGCCCGAACCCGGTCCGCTGCACTCCTCTTCCACATATGTCAACTTATCCCCACCCCCACTGCATAATCAATATTTTTATTCATCAATAATAATAATGATAATAATAACAATATATAATAATACTCCAATACTAATGATAATAGTGATAATACAGAAAGACTAAGCTAGATAATACATTTTGTGCATCATGATTGGCAGATCGTTTGTAATTTTTATCTTGGAGGAGAAAATATATATATACCGAATCTAAATATTAATCGTTGAATGGATTGAAAATATTGGACATAATTCCTTTTATAGTTAGTGTTTTTCTGTGATTATAAACAATTTTTAACTTATAAGCCAGAAAAAATAAACACACCTTACCTGCTTATTTTTAAGTCAGTTTTTTTTTACTTTTCTGTTTTGACCATATTATTTACAAAACTATCGCTCACCATTTATGAATATTTCTAAATGACTTATCTATCATTTTAGTCATTTTCCTTTCACGAAAGAATATTTGACCCACTTTATAAATTAGAAACTGGTCATGATGAGCAATAAACCAATAAATACCAACATAGAGAAACACATCCATAGATCCAATAGATTTATCAATATATATATAGCAAATCAAACAATGTTAAGAAGAAGTGTGGGATTATTTCAATAGATAAAAAAAGAGAAACTCACTTGGAAAGGAGTTCATCATTAGCCCACCAACCTTGAGGGACAATGATGTTTTCCATATGAGTCTTGAAAAAAATGACTCTTGAATAGTCTCCCCAAGGCCTTCCCAAATAGGCTTTGCCATTTCCATTCACATAACATTTCTTGAACACAAACCCACTCTTTTCATCTGGGCTGTCTCTCCCTTGTGATGTTATGTATCCCACCATTGTCTTATCATTGCCTGTATCTACTGATATTATACACTTCTGCATTATTTTTTCAAAAAAAAAAACATACAAACAAACAAACAATAATATAGTTAGTTCACAAAAATAAAACAATTACAAATAACTTTTGTTTGTGAGCATTTTACAAACAGAAAAGTTATGTGCGAAATATTTTTTGGTTCATTTACTAATTTAGTCAAAACGGATATTTCAAATTTGTATGCTTTAAAGATACGGAGTAATAAATTTTTTCCCCGTATTTAAGATCCGTTGAATCTAATACTACCTCCGTTTCTCAAAAGAGTTCCTCTTTTGACTTTGGGGGGAAATAAGGAAGTGTTAAATTGTAGTTGACTTTCCAATTTTGTCCTTGATGTGATGGGTAAAAGTAAGATGTAATAATTTAGTTGTTAATGAAAAAGTATGATGTGATAGGTAGGGTATGAAAAAAGTAGGGGTAAAAGTGGTTTTTTAATATAAAGGGGAAGTGTTTTAAGAAAAACAAAAAAAATGAAAGAGGAATGGTTTTAAGAAACGGAGGGAGTAGGTATTTGTGTTACTAGATCACGTAGCCGTACAAAATGGCATACATTACTTGTTATACACATAGTCAAACTAGGTACTAAATCTCACTTGATGTGTACAAACTAATTAAAACCAGAGTATAATTAAGTTTGTGTTTTACATTATCTTTAACATATTTATCTTTACAAATGAAAAAATATTATGAAGTATTGAATACTCTAATTTTTTAGTTTTAACAATGCATTATGATGTTTTGGATACATCGAAAAGTGAATGAATATAGTCATATTTTATGTTCATTCATTTTTCAACGTACATATCTAAAAAGTCAGAAAGGGCATTTATTGTAAAATGTAGGGCTAAAATCCACCATTGCTCCTTCAACTTTATTAGTTGTGCATGATTGGTCCTTCAAGTTTCAAAAGTCCATAAATAGTCTTTCAACTTTATGAGTTCTGCACCATTGGTCCTTCAAGTTTTAAAAGTCCATAAGTAGTCC
Organism: Cuscuta australis; assembly: GCA_003260385.1. NCBI lineage: Eukaryota > Viridiplantae > Streptophyta > Magnoliopsida > Solanales > Convolvulaceae > Cuscuta > Cuscuta australis. Next base: position 3,327,551 of record NQVE01000142.1, on the reverse strand, counting down.
TTCAGGTACACGTCAGCCGTCCATATGAAGTCTTTTTGACCATAAATATTAAAAGTTAAATGAAATACTGGTTTCATATAATACGAGTAAATTCCATTAGGTACGACTACTCCGTATTATATGAAACCAGTATTCCATTTAGTTTTTAACATTTACTGTCAAAAGGACCTCATCTGGAGGGCTGACATGTACTTGAAGGACTATTTATGCACTTTTAAAACTTGAAGGACCAATCGTGCATAACTCATAGAGTTGAAGGACTATTTATGGACTTTTAAAACTTGAATGACCAATTGTGCACAATTGATAAAGTTAAAGGACCAATGGTGGAGTTTAGCCTAAAATGTAGGGAGTGTGTACAAATGATTCAAGACGCAAAAATTAAGTGCAAACCCAAATTTCAAAGGAAGTTTACCTTTTATAAAACATAAAATAAAGGCGAGCTGAGTTACTTTGTACTCCGTATTAATTATCTGAATCATTATTCGCTTTCATTATTATATGGTATATCTCTATGTGGAAACACCATTTTTTCTTAGCAATTGTATTTTGAATAAAATTTTAACATTGTAGATTACTTTTAAAAATGGTAACGACAAACTCTAATGATATTGCTAGGTAGGCCTACAAATACGATGTTTCTGGTCGAGCTAAAAAATATACTCCGTGATTAAAACTTCCCTACAGTGTATTTATTGATACTTACCATATAACTATTAGATATTGATCACATTAAAATCTATACTTTGAATGGGATATGTTATGTTTTAAACATATGGAATCTTAATTAATTACTTATATTTACTAAATAAAGAGCAATTAAATATTTTACCTCATATATAGATTGGCCGTTACCAAAAATGAAGTCAACCGCCCCTATGATGGTGCATTTTTTGAAGTAGTGACGGCCCTCATTGTCCCAAACCGTATCTTGCCATCCCTTAAACCCACATCGGTAAACCGCTATTTTGTCACCGGAAAACTTCGCCGCCACCGCCCAGTCTCTTTTCTTTCTGTTTTTCTCCGGTGGAAAGTTGTACGAATTCTGTTCAGGATTTCCAAAGTCACTTTGTACAATTAAAAAATTTTCCCGAAATATTAACACTAATGACAAATTTATCCCCAAACGAAATCTACATTCGTTCAAAATCTAACAATTATTGTGAAATGCATATTAATTCATCATCACTTACAATGAAGGTGATGCTTTTGATGAGGATGTTATCCGCATCGCAAACGAAAGTAGCGTTATCGATATCGTGATGCCCATCCCAAATCACACTCGTTCGCTTTCTCGCTTCGCCCTTGAGATAAATGTAGGGTTTATCTGCCGGTATCTTCACTTGTTCTCTACCAATTTTTTTTTAAAAAAACACGAGATTCATTTCATTTCAACACAACTTAATAATATCGATCACTGAAAAAAAAGTGAAATCGTATCGACAGATAAACCCTAAAATTTGATACATACCTATAATTTCCAGCTTTGACATGAATGCAGACCCAAATATTGTTGTTCACAGGGACTGAATCAATTGCTTCTTGGATAGAATTGTAATCTCCATGGCCAGAAGAAGAATCAACATAGATGTTTGAACAATTCAAATGGGACGATAATAATAATGAAGCATTTGCTTTGTATGTGTACAAATTATAATTATTAGCACATACAAAAATCGCCCAAAAGAATAAATTAAAATATAATAGAGACATATTTACTTTAATTTTTTGTGGGAGTATTGCGTTTATGTTATGAGATGCGGACTATATATATGCGTGGAGTGGGTTTATAAATCATTACCCTTTATTTACATTTTGAGATTTACCGTGAAGTATAAGATAGTTTTTTTTCAGTTTTATATTCTACGAGTAATTATCTAGACTTGATTTTAGTCTTTAAGTTTTAGATATCAGACTTTAGAAGTTTTAGGTTTTAGTTGAATTCTATGCTACTACTAGGGATGTTCATTTGGATCGGTCCGATCTTCCGAATATTCTAAATCTTTCGAATCGGAAAAATCTATTTAATGTCTGATCTGGAAGTTTTTGGATATCTGAGTTACCAATATCCAAAATTTCATATTGGATCAATGGAATTTCCAAAATAAACTCTTATGAATTTCAAAAAATTTCATAAGAGTTTATTTTGGAAATTCCATTGATCCAATATGAAATTTTGGATATTGGTAACTCAGATAGTACAAAACTATTGTCACTACTAGTTTTGTAGATCTTTTGATGTCGTATTTTAATATGTAATTTTTATTATGTAACTCTATATCATTTGTCATATAAAATGATTTGAAAATAATTTCAGTCAAACATCATAAACCGAAACAGACACTATAAATTAGGACGGAGGGAGTAATTAGGTACTAACTATTTAGAAATGTATCAAAATATCTCTTTCAAAGAACTTTTTTTTCAGTCCCCTGTACTTTTTTCGTCACCTTCTTCAAATCTCAATTGCAAACACAAGCAAAAAAATATTCGGAAAAAAAAATCGAACTGAAAAACTTATTCAAAAATCCGTTTAAGCAAATATTCATTTAGGGTCCGTTTGGTATACGGAATTGATGGATTTGAAGTTGAATTGGAATTGAAATTTTATGGGATTCAATTCCATAGAATTGAATTCTGTCAATTTCAATTTATTTTTTGCACTATCAATTCCAAATCCACATAATTTTTGTGCTACCAAACACTAGAATTGGAATTGAAGTCCTCAATTCCAATTCCATAGTTTTAATTCCATGTACCAAACGGGGCCTTAGAAAACTTTCAAATGTTTTGACCAAAAAAGGAAGATATGATGATGGTTCACAGACCAGTTCGTTCTTTAATTCAAAGGTTCGAGTATATATTATGTGTACATAATCATCTTAGTTTATTTGTTTATTTTGCATAATTTTTTATTCCATCATGTAAAAGTAAGCATCATATAAATTTGTGCATTAAATAGAAAGAAAGTATTTAAAATATACGGGGTACAATTGACGGAGGGTGGATTCAGAATGGGGTAAGAGTTTACCGTGAAGATTAGGGAGATAGAAATCATCAATTTTTTTTTGGACGGAATACCATAAGTGCCCCAAAAAGTTAGTGACCTCAAAGTGGCATTGTTGCCCAATGGCAACTAAACCAATCCTTAAATCCCAAATCACATTTTTATTTATTACGGACTTAACGATATTTTTAGGTCAATTTCTGTTTGCAATTTTTTCAAACGGATAATTTCCATTCGATGGATTCTCGGTTAAACTTCATTTTAGTGAAAAATGTGTTCCTGGTTAGTGAACATATAAATCCCTAGGGAAACATGAAATTTTTGACAAAAGTAAACCTCTCAAACAAACCAAGGAGTACATAATTGCACCACAAAAACAATTTAAATAAGAAAAAAACAAGCTACGTAATCAATGTTGCAACAAGAAACCTCGACGCACGTAAAATATTCCCACTATGCATTTCACATTATTTTATCGTTTCGCTAAATTTTACTCTGTATTATACTACTGTATTAACTGGCACCAAATTAAACGCCATCAACCCTAACTTACTTGAGAATTAACTGAGGGGAGGGGATTATCAAAAACTTCGGTTAGTGTAGTTAGTAAATAAAACAGCATTGCCTCAGACAAAAACCTTTTCTTTATGGAGTCCTGAGGTGTTGGGAACCATAGGCAGCAGTTGAAGTTACTGTTGTGAACATAACTATCCAACTGCATTTTAATCCAGAGAAATGGAAGTTCTATTAATTTCATGCATATTTTATGCAAATGTATAAAGCACAAAAGGATGCAAAGTTGTAATATTGTACATATATGATATACCTCAAGTAGTCGATACACGTTTGGGTCGCTGCATTGCCCAATTCAGGTTGAAGTAGGGCTGCTGCAACTAAGACCAATTGGAAGAAGGTGTTGACCTGTCAACACACCATATGGCATTAGCAGATTAACTTTGATCACCAGAGGAAGATATTCTAAATATTTTTCTTTCCCTAACATTTTTCATGTTCCAAATGGACTCTAAGGATATGTTTGAATCATGGAAGGGGAATGGAAAAAAAAACAAAGTAAAGTTATTCTCTTGTGTTTGGAATTAAAAGGAAAAGTGAAGTACAATTAATTGTGACTAGTGTTTTGATTTCTTTCTTCGTATAGAGGATACCTTGCTAATCATAAGAGGCTCTACTTTCTGGGGGCGCATTCCATCCAGGTTGAAGTAATCTGACCAACTTGTCAACTAGTAGTGAAAAATGAAGTGGTTATGGAAATGAATCTTCAATTAGGAAAAACAAGCGCTGACTAATTGCAAAAATTAAGAGCATATATATGAGGTTTCACCTTCCATCCCAAACAGTCAGCTCTTTTGTAAGCTGCACCACCAACGAGGGCAACATCACGTAGCACCACAAGTGTAACAAGTTGAGCTTCACAATGAGGAGAAAAACAAAAAGAGCCACTTCAAAGCTGAATGTACAAAGACTTGAATCTTTGCAAAATTGAGGAACTCTTACTGACCGTTTTGTAGTCAAAGATAGCCAACTATGTATTGGACTGTGACTCAAGGTACTTTGGCTAAAATTTGGCTGAAGTTGCCGATAATGGTTATTTTAGCCTTTTCTATTTTATTATTGAAATATATTTTATACTTCGTAACTTATTTTCACAATTTTCATCAATATCAGCCACAGTTTCAGCCAAGATCGTACTTTAAACGGGTTCTTGATTTGATAATGGTGTTTATTCTTTCAAGTTCAACCCTTCACTCAAAACAATCCCATATCATTCTAAAGTTTAAAAATAAAAAATGAGAGAGAGAGAGAGAGAGAATGCAACATGTACTCACATTGCAAAAGACCCCTCTCAACCATTGCCAGGGCCACACATCCAATCAGCACCTGAAATACGAAATATTTCATGGGTTGATGTACAAAACAAGTCATATCAACAGTTGGAATTACAAATAGAATATGTGGTGGAAACTTTCTCCAATGTATCAAAACATAAGAATGATAGGAAGAATAAAGAAATGAAGACCAAAAATATAGGAAGAGGGCCGTATCATCCCTTGGAGGTCAAAAGCAATAGATTGACCTATTGCATTTAAACAAAGTACCATGCAAGCAGGTTTACTTATTAGACACATTGTGTTTGAGTTCTAAAGAAAGGTAATATCTTTGGAGCTCAAATGCAATAGGTTAACTTAATGGATATATGGATCAATCTGAGGAGCTAATGCTAGAAAATATTTTAGTTACCTTGTCAGCAAGGGGGTCAAGGTAGGAACCAACCACGGAATCTATCCCCATCTTCCTGGCCACATACCCGTCTAACTGGAATTGTAAATTAAAAAATTAGGAAGCAACTTAATTTCAACAACATCAGAAGAGGGAGAAATAAGACTATAGTACTATACCCAGTCACTTGCACCAGCAAAAGCAAGCCCAATGAATGCAGAAACGTACATATCTTGAGTGATCATCCTGCAAAGAAGTTTTGAAAAAAAACTTAATGCAATTAGTGTAACTAAGTTGAAATATACCAAAAATCACAAAAAGGACAAACCGTTCAATTTGTTACTTTCATCCTTCGTGACAGTTTCACTAGTATCCTAGTTAACCTCTTCAACCATTACTTATTAAGTGTCGTCCAGTTAAAAAGTGGTTTTACATTATATGATGCTTTAAAAATCACTGAGTATTTAATTCCACTCTCCCTTTCCACCCTTCTCCAGTCTTAATTCTCAATTTAAGTACCTTCTAATATTCCAAGAGAGGGGGTACTTTATAACCGAGTAAGGATCGTTTAGGCATACCAATATTCTTTTGCACAATTCTAAAATATTAACAAGTTTCATAATTTGAGAGCATAGTCATTAAACTACAAAGGGAGCACTATGTCTTAGGGAAACTTCAACAAGATTATGCATGCCAATACATTGAATATCTGGCTCCTATGCCTCAACTAAGTTGCACCGAGACGGAGATAGGTACTTATATATGGACGGATTTGGAAGCTTGAAAACGCTAACTTTTTGAAAATTTATACTCCCTCCGTCCCGAAACTAAAGGCACACTTTCTAAATTGGGCGTTCCAAAACGAAAGGCACCATTCTTTAGCATAACCTACCATATCGTTTCAATCACTTTAACTCTCTTATTTCAGCCTAGTCTTCCCTACCTTTTTCAATCAATTAACCATCTCATCCCTACTTTTTCAATCAATTAACCTACTCATCTGTACCTTTTACTATCACTTTTACACTTTTCCTCCTACTTCAACCACATCACAATATCACATTGCCTTAATCTCGGTGTTTTCCATTTGTGCCTTTAGTTCCGAGACGGAGGGAGTAAAGGATTTGTGTGTCAGGATACATTCCGGAGATGGGGTACTAAGCTTGAAAACACCAATTTTAATATTAAAAAAATATAAGGGATTTGGGTGTCGGGATGTCCCCAAGTACCCAGACTAGTGACATTTTGGGGACGGGAACCAACACTTATTTGAAGAATCCATGCAACATAGTGCCTCAAGATTCTTTAAAAACCTTTTGAATGTCATAAAGGAATGTCTGGATTACAGATACATGTAATGATAAGCATATACATCTATGGGCATACTAAGAAAATGAGAATCTATCATGTAACATTGTGCTTGAGCTCCAAAGATAAGAGTAAAAAAAATACCACGCGAGTAATGGGCCGGAAAGCAACCGGCTGAACGAAATAAAATTTGGGAAATTGACAAAGCTATCTTTGATTCCAGCAACGGCTTGAGAAGGCTGAGATTCAACAAATTGCTTTTCCTCTGGTCCATGAAGAATCAGTACCGGAGCAGGGGAAGCAGACTGAAGCCCTAGCCTGTAGGGAAATTTCAAATTGAGAGCTTTAGCTCGAAGGAGGGCGAGCTTGGGATGGAGGTGGAAAGGCTTTGTGGATTGCGAGAGCTTCCAGGGCGGAGAGGGCAGAAAAACGGGAAAAGAGTTCGAAACGACCGCGGTGGCGCCGCAGAAGGCGGGATAGAAGAGGTTAGGGCGCGCGAGAAAGTGGCGGCGGCGGAGGTAGGCGGAGGGCTCGGTGTAGAGAGGCGGCGAGGATGCGTACGAGGAAGAGAAGGCTGCGGTGAAGAAGGTTCTAAGAGGATCACCGCCGTTGAGGGTTCTGGTTCGGGAAATCAGCGTTTTGACTGATCTGAAAATACCCATTGATCCGCCGGCGGCATCGGAGTGAAGAGAAGGCCAGGGGAAAAATTGCAAATTTGTTCTAGTAGGATCACCGCCGTTGAGCCTTCTGGTTAGGGAAGAATGTAAATAAAAAAAATTCAAAGAATATTGTTTTAAAAATGTTAAATTTCTAAAAATAATATAAATAGTGTTTTAATCTTGAATTGTTCTAGTAAAATCTTAAATTTCTTAAAATATTAGAATTGTTTTTTTTTCTTTTTTATAGGCTGTGTGTATCATTAAACATTGTTTAAAAGATATTATGGTATGTTTGGGAACATAGATTTAGATTTCAAATCTGGATTGACTCAAATTCCATGTTTGAGAAATTTACACATTTTGAATTAAAATTTGAATCAAATTTTTCTCATTCATAACAAAGCTTAATTTTAAATCCATGCGTCTCCCCTTTTGGAATTGAAAACCATGAATTGAAACAAAATCCTAGTTGCCAAACACTACCTTAAATTATTCTTGTAAATTTTCAATTTTCGAATCTACCGACAATGATTTTTTGTTTTTGTAGGTTAATGTGTATAACACTCCCTTTATTTCTTAAAACATTTTCTATTTCATTTTTTCCATATTCTCAAAATACTTTTATTTTATATTAAAAATCATATTTGTTATTACTTTTTATTATCTTATCTATTATATCATATTTTTGCACTAATAATATATCTATAACATCTTATTTTTACATTTCGCATCAATTACATGATTGATAAATAATTTAAAATACGTTGCATCAAAGAAACAATTGCTAAAATCACTCCAAAATAGTAATGTCTACTTCTCTCTATTAAATTTGTTAAATTAGTTATATTGGGGTATGTCAGAATTGGAGAATTTACCTATATAGTATTCCCATCGTCCCTAAATAAATTTTCTTTTTTGACTTTTTGAGGATTTAAGGGAGTGATATTTTTGTGTTGACTTTCTAAAAATACCATTAATATGATGTGTAAAAGTAAGATGTGATATGTAGATTATTAGTAAAAATGTATGATGTGATAGGTAAAGTATGAAAAAATAATAGGTAAAAAAGGTTTTTTAATAGGAAAAAATAAGTTTATTTGGGTACAAAAAAACAAAATAGAAGTTTATTTGGGAACGAGAGAGTATAAAATACCTATATAGAATTGGAGAATTTACATATATAGTTATATTAGGGTATGTTTGTGGTAATATATGTTATTTATTTCTTAATGTAGTACTACGAGTCATTGTTAAAATAAATATTCACCACTACTAAACATTGTTTAAATTAAATATCAATCATCACTAGACATTGTTTCCACCACTAGATATTATTCATATACTATATATGGAATAAAAAAGTTTAAATATTACATTGGGAAATTACATACTCCCTCCGTCCTATAATGATCTTCCCGGTTCACAAAACGAAGAAAAATCTCAAATTTTTTCAATCTATTTTATTTAAATACTGGTATAGAAATAAAAAATAAAACATACATATTTAAAAACTATACCAAAAGTTCAACAAAATAAGTGGTGACAAGAATATTTTATTTTATCATACAGGCCATGAAAAAACACAAATAAATATAAATTCCTGTGAAGTTGGAATAGTGCTCTGAGAAGATCATTATAGGACGGAGGGAGTATATTTTAATACTTTTTAGGACAAATTTTACTTGAGAATTTGGATTTCAAATTCAAATTTGTCTCAAAATTCTTGTTTGGGAAACTTAAAACTTTAGATTTGGATTGGAGTCAAATTCATATACTCTCTCCGTCCCAAATTATTTGCAACGTTTGTTTTTTCAGTAGTCGCGGGAACTTTTTTTTATTTCTACGTTTTCATTAGTTATTTGATAAAATAAAAAATTCTTGACACCTCTTATTTCGAAGAACTTTTCATGTAGTTTTTTGATATGTAAATTTTATTTTTTATTTCTAAACCAATATGTAAATAAAATGAATTGGAAAAACTTGATATTTTGTCTCGGGAATACAAGTGTGGCAAATATTTAGGGACGAAGGGAGTAGTTTATAACAAAACTCAACTTCAAATTCATATATTTCTCATTGTCATTTGAAATTCAAAAATTTAAATTTTGAAATTGAAAAAATGAATTTAAATGAAATTCTAATTCTCAAACATTGCTTTTATGAATTAAAATTTAAGAAATATATAAAAAAAAGTGTAGATATAACCATTTTTTGGGTAAATTTAGCAATACATTCGTGTTAACCAGAAGTCCACCATCAATCTACATATGAATAAAATAAATATTTTTTTTTACTTAAATAAACATCCAGTCTTTTTAACATAAAAAATAAAAATTCTCAAAAATTACACATAAAAAATCCAAGGAACACTTAAATTTACCCCACATTTTTCTTTAAACGGAGAATGGATCTGCCCTAGCTGCCCAAACCAAAACCCTAGCGGCTTCCTTCTTATTTCTTCTTCGTCCTCCTCCATCCTTACCAGAACTCGCAGGCCGCCATGGGTCGTGTCCGCACCAAGACGGTGAAGAAGTCCTCCCGACAAGTGATCGAGCGCTATTACTCGCGCTTCACCCTCGATTTCCACACCAACAAGAAGGTTCTGGAAGAGGTGGCCATCATCCCGTCGAAGCGCCTCCGCAACAAGATCGCCGGCTTCTCGACCCATCTCATGAAGCGGATCCAGAAGGGGCCCGTCCGAGGCATCTCGCTCAAGCTCCAGGAAGAGGAGAGGGAGCGCCGCATGGACTTCGTCCCCGAACAGTCCGCCATCAACACCGACTTCATCGAGGTCGACAAGGACACCATCGATCTGCTCACTATGTTGGGCATAGCCGATCTCCCAGGAGTGGTGCAGAAGGTAGAGGAGACCGCTCCTGCTCCCGCCGCCGTCCCTGCAGGTACCGGCGGCCGTGGTGGATTTGGAGGCGGTCGTGGTGGATTTGGCGGTGACCGGTACTGAAATTTGAATCGTTCTAATCGAAATGCTCTTTTAATTCTGGTACTTCTTGAAAGATTTGATCTTTTTACATTTTGCTTGTTTGCTGCTCTCTTATAAATATTTTATCTGGTTTTGAGATTATTAGCACTTCTCTGTGTCTCTACATTTTCTTGCTTGCTTGATCAGTGGTAGTACTAGAAATTAAAAATTCAAGAAATAGCAAAACTGCGTTCAATAAAAATCTACTATTCTTGCCCGAAAGAGTGTCCTTTTTCAAGAAAAAATGTTAAATTTAACTGAATATTAAGGCAATTGTTTTCCAAAAGCATTTTACCATTTCTCAAAGAAGTTGAGTTTGCTACATTTAGCTGAGCAAATAAATAAATTCAGAAACAAGGTTTGATCATATAGAAGAATTGTTATGTGTCTATTTTACACAGATTCCCATGGTATTCTGCTTCATCACGGTGTCGTATACTTGGATATTTAAAAGTGTTAACTAATTTCTTTACAAATGACTTGTCTTTTTCTGTTAGAAATATGAGTTATGATTTGGTACTCCAATTTTGACACTATACACATACATCTCTTCTTTACACATTCATAGATTCAGAACAGTTCTGGGTGGTTGTGAATGTTTGTAAGAAAGCTGTGTCAAAAATGATGCCAAAGTTGTGTGTTCTTAGCTGTCTCATTGTTGTAGAATATCATCAAATGTTTTGGAGTTTGATTTGGTCGACAATGCGCACAGTACATTTGGAATGGAGACACCCTAGGCCTAGGCAAGCAAACTGAAAAACAAGTTAATTGGTCTGTCTGATTCAATCCAGAATCACAACTTCCTACATTCAAAGTGACCTGGGTTGCTTTTTCTTGCCCAAGCGCGGGGATAGTTCTGTAACTCCCTCTACATGCTACATCAAAGATGCTTGAAGCATAGCTTTGTACCCCACTTCGTACGCCACACCATCATCCACCATACACTTCTTATGGGGTTGATGAAATTTGGAGGGGTTAGGCTCGCACCATCATCCACCATTCATTTCTCATCGGGTCGATGAAATTTGGAGGCGTTGTGCTAGGTGTACACTAAATTTGGTATACACCACTTGTACATGAGTTTGTAACACATTGGGGTACACTTGAGATTTTTGAATTTGGAGAGTATGTGGATGAATGATGGTGGGATGGAGTGCAAAATGGGGTACAAAATGGTGCAAGGCACTACGCGTTTAATTCTACGAGTGTCATTTTGAAAATATTTTTGAGGCATTAAGCTTGGGCGACCCCAAATGTAACCTCAAATTTCATGTTTGAACCCAACCTTCGACAATTGAACCCATCTCTTTTCAAGTTAACAATAATGCCCTCCTCAATTGAAATCTTTTCTAGCTCTCAAATATTACTATTCCGTATTGATTTTGTGTATATGGAGTGGTAGAAAATTTATATTGCTAATAAGTACGGAGTACTTGGTAAGTTAATATAGGTAAAAGTCTTTTTTTTTAGGTTTTACTGCGGAGTATTTTTTATTAACTATTTATATAGAGTACTTCAATTACTTGGGATTTTTACTTTTTTAAAATGTATTTTTATATTTTACTGTACTTCAGGCGCTAAAAATATTTGCAAAGTGATGTCACTCAAAAAAATTCGTTAGAAATTATTGATGTTAAATAAGACAAGAAAAAATGTAGATCTCGAGAATAATACCCCACAACTTTATAAATTCATTAATTATTTTTATTTTTTATCTTAATTATTCTTTTATAAAATACTCCGTAAATAATTTGTCTCATATCAGTAATTTTTGTTAAACAAGTTTGGCATATAAAAATACATGCAAAAGTTTGGTATATAAATTTAAAAGAAAAATGTAAACTTTTTTTATCTTTTAGACATACCAAACTTGTAAATGAAAAACACAACAATTGTTTTCAATTGATTGAGAATCGTTGAATTGTTTGTCTTTTTTATGGGTAATTAACATTAATAACAATATTGAATTGTTTTGTTTATTTTTCTTTTAAATTTAATAAGAAATAGTGACCATCTTGTTTCACTATTTTGGGACATGAGTTAATCACGTACTCTCTCCATTTAGAAATAAATTTTTCGATTACTATCTACATAGTCAAATTTTATTTATATTATACTAAGTGTTAAATAATAATGTCATTTTATTTTGGGTAACTTTTATGTTACTTTTTAAATATATACTCCGTAGATCTTAATTTTGAATTGTATACCAACAGCTAAATAAATTCAAATAAATATAAAATGATCAAGTCTCGTGAAACAAAATGAAAACTCCAATTCTAGATGAAGAAAACGTTTTAAAAAAGAAGTCGATCACAAAAATACATTACTCCGTATTTAATACTCTCTCCGTCCCAGAATATTTATCCAGTTTAACTTTTTTAAATCAAATTGGACAAACTTTGAGCTTCAATTAAATAAAAACCGTAAAATATTTTAATATAAAAACGAGCTTCAATTGTATTTCATTATGCTAATATGTAATACGGAGTACAAATTGAGAGTAATTGAAGTTAAAATTTGTTCAGTCAAACTGGACAAATACTTTGGGACAGAGGTAGTACTATTTTTCCAGTATTATATTGAACATAGTTTAAGAAATACATAATAGAGCATCAAAAACTATTTTTAAAAACAAAAATGTGAAACGAATGAAGAGCATTAATGTTGGGGAGCCGAAAAAATTAATAGAGTACATTATTGTCATTTTTAAAAGAATTGAGTAGATTTAGAACGCTAGTAACTTTATTGGAATGCAAATATCAATGGTCAAAAATAGGGGTGAGCAAGAACCGAACTGATCCCGATATTTTCTAAAAAAATTAAGAATACCGAACTGAAAAATAACGAACTGATAAAGTACCGAAAAGAAACCAAATCGTACCGAACCGAGCGGTCGGTCTGGTATTTGGGAACGGTACGAGGTTACTTCATACCAAAATTCCCGAATCGAACATATATACTAATATATTATAAAAATAATAATCTTTTTATACTTCTTCATTAAATAAAAAATTATATAGACAATTTAGTTTAATTTCATTATGTTTAAGTTGCACTATAATACGGAGTAAGAGTTTTTTATTTTTTTGTAGATGAGTATATGAATATTGACAAATATTTGAAATAGTACTTTGTTATCACTCGTTCTCTTTAGTTTGTGAAATATAAACTAACTTTCATAAGCATTTCTTGTATTTTATTTTTTCATTTTTAAATTTTTTTTATCTTTCTTTGGTTAAATGTACTTTCAATTTTTCAAAAATAAAAGGTTTTGTTACATTTTATGATGTAAACTAGGTACGTATATATTCATCCCGATTCGTACCGAAACCGAATCACCCCGAACCATACTGAACCGATGCTTTGGGATCAGTACAACGTAAAATCCCATACCGAATCAAAATATTTGGTACAGTATTAGTATGAGCTAAATACCATATCATATCGTACCACGCTCACCCCTAATTAGAAACATGTTGAAAGATACCGAACGTTTTAATGTGGAATATTTGTAAGAAAATGATGAAAGTTGGGGTTATATTCGGGGTGATCCTAGCTTTAAGGGCCGGAACCAGTTAGGCATTACTTGGACTCGGTGCCTTAATTGATACGGAGTATTTTTTATATTGTGTTATTTTAAAAAAACTATTTCAGATCTTTGAGATATCTTTTTTTCTCTTGGATCTACCATTGCAAAGCGTAATATATAATCCTTCCGGCCGGAAAAAAAATTACTAGTACTATTTACAAGTCAAACTAATTCTATCGATCATTTCATAAATCAAAATAACTTTATCACTACTTATTTTGTATAATTTTAATGTAGTTTTTTGCAGAGTAATATACAATATTCATTTTTAATTCAAAAACAATTTTTACTTATGTTAATCTGAAAATAATTTTAGATAAATATCATAAACTAAACGGAAGCCTTACTTAGATTGGAGGGAGTATTTTTTCAAAGGAAAAAACTGCATTACTCAATCAATCAACGGAACAAGAAAATCAAGTAGCACTGAATTCCAGCGGCTAGAGCATTACTTAAAGACTATGAATATAATATCGTATAATTATGGATAAAAGACTATCTATTAATATTAGTATTGTTTTTAAGGAAAGATTTATTAGAGCACGAGCATTGGCGAGGTTTTTCCATGCCTCGCCCTGCCACATCACCAAAATATGTACTGTTCATTGCGTGGCAAGGGAAATTTTACACGCATTGCAAGCCATGTACAAGGCAATGGCATCCATTTTTTTCTTTTTTTCTTTTTTTTGCACTCATCACTTCATCCCAAAATATTTGTTCTCTTTTGAATAATGTGATATTATCTTTTTTAAATTAATTTTATATATACAAATTAGTAAGAAAATAAAAATTATAAATTACACCATATTTAAAAATAACATAAAATTTTTTACAAAATAAGCAGTGATAAAAATAATTTTTTATTCAATATACCATTAAAAAGGAAGCACAAAAAATGTTATCAAAAATCTAAAATAGTAACTACGACATTTTTGGGAACGGAGAGAGTATAAACAAAGTAGAATTATTTTATGAAAAAAATTAAATATTAATAATTAAATATAAAAAATGTAAAAAAGTGACAAAGATAATGACTTGCCACTGCAATGCATGCCACTTCACGCTCTTGCCACACGATGACTGAACTATTTTTTATTAGTTGAAATGTTCCACGTCAACATGTGGCATTCCAGTTTTTTCTTTGTCATTGCCGGTGCTCTTAGATTCATATCACTCCTTTATCATCTACCTAAATTTTAATGACGTTTTTTTCTTTCTAAAACGTAATGTAAGCACATAAAAACTACATGTAAAAATCAAAGGGAAAGATTAGCAATATATTTGGTTCAAGAAATTTGAAAGGGTAAATAACAAAAATGACATGAAAAATTATTTTTTCTTGGTATTTAGAGAAGAAAAGAAAAGTGAAAAAAAGAAGATAAGAAGACAAAATAAATTAAAAGAGAAAAAAGTTCCTTTCATTTAATAGAAATCACCGTAAATAGAACTAAAACATAGAGAAAAGTATCAAAATAAGACTTTTATGTTTTTTTCCCCGAAATAGAACCTCACACTGTGGTAATGTGGCACTGTACAAGTGCACATTACTATACCTTTGGTAATATACATGACCATGTTTGGTAATGTAATTACATTTTAAGTCCTATTTTGGGAATAAAAATATGGAAGTTTTATTTTGGTATATTTTCAATATTTTAGTCCTATTTTGATCTTTCTCCCTTCATTTTACTAATTTTAGTAAGATTTATCTTTTCATTTTCTTCTTCTTTGAACCAATCCGGCAAACATAGTGTAAAGAAGAATGGAGTATAATGAAATACGGAGTATAATTTTTATTAGTCACATGCATTTTTTATTGGTCCCGAAAAAAACCAATGCAGGCAAACAGGTGAATCCAGGGTGGGGGACAAGGGGTGGGGTGAAATTGCTGTGTGTGTATGTGGGGGAGGAGGGTTAGAAAAGTTAGGGAGGTAGAAACCGTCAATTTTATATACGGAGCAACATAGATACCCTAATTGGAAAGGTGACATGATGGTATCATATGAGGATTGTGTAACTTTACACCTCCTCTAAATCTTTTCCTTCTTGAGGCGATAACTTTGGTCACGATTCAGTGCGGTCGCAACCCGAAATATCGATCCTGCCTCTACCAGCGGTCTGAGCGGAGGCGGGAATGGGTAACCAAACATATAGGGACGGGGACAGGAAAGGAAAAACACAAGCTTTCCCCAATTATACAAAGGATTTCGGTTGCAGAACACTCTCAAGTACCCAAATAGCGACGCTTCGGGGGCGCGTCTTACCAAGAACTCGGTGGTTAAATTGGAACAATATTATATGTATATATCATCATCAAACATGCTCTAAGTTCACTAAAAGAATAGTACAAAGAAGAAAATCTCTTATTCACTTTACTAATCATCGTTCATTACTCAAAATGAACCAATTATTTCTCTCTTTCTCTCTTCTTGTATATCTATCTCTTTCTGTATTGTCATTTTTTTTTCCTTCTATTCTTTACTGACCTCAAATGGCCCTTTCCTTTGTTCGTCTTTTGAACAAAAAAAAAGTAGAATGGTGTTCCTTGTAAACAAGTATAGAGGCCTACCAATTCCAATGTATGATGTTAATTAATATAGTTAGTAATACACAGTGGGGGGAAGATGGCAGGAATACCTCAGAGTCCGATGTGAGGCGAGAGAGAGCTTTAACGCATCATCTATTCTTGAACCCCCCTGGAACAGAGAATTGTACAGCTCACACATGAAATGACACAACTTCCCTTCGTCGTCGTCCCATATAGAATTATTATTCGCGCGACCATTTCTCTCGGGGTCGCTATCTTCCCAGTCGCTGCCTGGGCTGGACGGCTCGCTATCTTCTTCTTCTTCGTCTTCCATTTCTTCATCTCCTATCTCAAACCTACCGTTTTCTACGGCATTGAACTCTCCGGAACCGTGAAAGGTTGATGACTGTGTTTCGTCAGGCTCAGCGGAAGGGCATATGACGGCTTTAGCACCGGAGTCTAGAAATGCCTTTATTAAAGACTGTGTAGGACCATAAATGCCAGTGAAGATTATAATCCTGTCCCTCCAGGCTCCAACCTGGAAATTTTGAAAGAAGAAACGTATCATGCACAGTACTTGTTTGGTAACACTAATTATCATTGTTTCTTGGAACCAGGTACATCTTGAGTAAACCACTCATAACAAGAGTGGAGAAAAAATCATATAATTATCATTATTATTATCAACTTGTTCAGTTTGATAAATGGAATATATGTATGCAAATAAACGAAAGGTGGTTGAAATGTTATACTTATAGGATAACATAATATGCTATTACTTTAGTTTAAATAAAGTCACAAATGTATATCTATGTAGAGTTGACCCTCCAAAAACTTCAACCCCAAGTCCCAACTGACCCTAACTTATTTGAATGTGTCAGCTGAATTGACAAAATATAGACAAAAAAGTAGCACAGAAGTACTCTTTTTTTTAAAATCGAAATGGAACTGATAAAAGGAGATAACACTGCTACTTGCATTGCAGAGATAGTATTATTTTTAATCTATTTAAACAACAACAGCAACAACCCAGTTGGATCCCACAAGAGTAGGGTCTGGGCTTTAATCTATTTAAAATGTATTTTAAATAAACTTTCACATAATTCAGCTAATTCACACTCCAGGGTATATAGTTCCTGAAAATTCAACCATTACAGCCCAAGTCTACCATCATCAGACGGGCTTTTAAATTTGAAACAAAATTTACACTTTATGCAATTCATAAATGTAGCAATTGGTAATAGAGTATAGTTGAACAAGCAAAATGCATCAGCATACACCTATCTATGCGGAGTATATATCTAAATGCAGCATACATGTGTGTGTGTGAGTGTCACATTGTGTGTGTACTGTGTAGCATTGTGAAAACTGAAAAAGGGTGTATAAAAACAAAACAAGGAATACTATGAGATAGCATACCATCCACCGAACATCGTCTGGGGTCAAGTGTATGGAAGGAACTGTTCTGCGAAACATGAATGCACCAATCTCTCGGTCATCTTCCATGACCTTCAGGAGGGAAAAAACAAGCATTAACTATATTGAACTAACAAAAGACAGATGGTTTTTCCGGGTCAATAACACTTTGCACCCTCCGAATAGGTATATTTCTCACTTTACACCCTCAAAAACACATATGGTTAAGTACACTCTTGAAATCATTTTTCCATGTCACTTTCCACCATCAACCCTATTCTCAGCACAAAAAGGGAAAAACCCCGAGTCGAGGGGCGCTTTCATCTAGGAAATGCTCGGTTTTAATCCTACTTTTGCCATCTTCATGCTGATTGCTAGAACCCTATATAGACATTATTGTAAAATCATATGTGTAATCAACACATACTGCAGCACAAAGCAAAAACGGTGGGGTTCCCATGGCATACGCTTTCCAACTATGTTAAGCTAAAGGCTGTGAAATCGGTGCAATGATCTACAAAGACTGGACTCCAGATCCATGTCAATAGGGTTGCCTGATTCCTCAAGTCCATAAAGTATGCTGAGCATCTCGGTGCCGGTGCGCCAGTTTATCTCTGTGTTGTTCTCGAGAAACTTGGAGCTGAGATATGTGTTTGTGCCTTTATTTTAATTAATTAATTGATTCTTTGATTTTCAGAGCATCCTATTCAATCAGTCAGCTCCGCAATTCTCAACTGCTATTCTTGAATTTGCTTGCTATCGATCAATTGTTTTATTTCCTATAAATCAAGATTGAATTCTCTTTACTCAATCTTCTCGTTTGATGATCAAACTATTCTAGACGAAAGTGCCCATATATTCTAGATTTTTTCTCTTTTTTGGCAAAAACTATGATTGAGTGTGGAAAAGGAGTTAGAAATCTGGTTTCAAGGGTGTACTTATTCGAATGCGCTTTGTGAGGGTGTCAGGGTGCAAAGTGTAATTGACCCGGTTTTCCCCCAATAATAAAAGGTAGGTAGGTGCTACTGAAAGAAGGAATACTTGAGTTTGTCGCCCTATATAACGGTGAACAACACCTCCAATTTGGAAGAACGGTCTGCACGATACCAGATCAGCGACAGTTGAGATACCAGTGATGACCGATGCATATTTCCTCTTCCTTCCTCGCAGCATTGACAACAGGCTGAATTTGACACTCTTTAGGAATTTCTCTGCAAGCTCTCCTGGCTCGGCTACCACAAATACATCATTCTGCCAACTACAGTATATAAAATTTAATAAAATGTCAGTCATCCAGGAAAGCTTATTTCTTTGTTTCATTTGGCTTGTTTTCTAAGAATCTCAGTGTTCTAGATCATTATTGTCTTACATACATATAGACTATCATTTTAATTACAATATTACCCTATCAAGTGCATTATCTTTGCATATTCTTTTAATATACTCCGTGCTAATTTCTCCCCACTCCTTTGAAACAAAATAGTGCTTCATCAGTTAAAAAAAGTAGTGTTTGACCAATGTACAACACTTTAATTTCCTTTGGAGATAACAACACTTTAATTCTGGTTAGGTACAATTATCATAAATCAGGATTCATAATCATATTTTTTAATGTATAAATTGGATTGGTTAAATTTATCATAGGTAACTAGAATGTGGCTCTTTTTGACAATTTGCATGTAAAAATTAGCTTTGTTTGATCAAATAGAGCCTTTTAGACCAGAAAGTGTTAGAAACAAGACTTTTTTAGGGGAGTAGCAGGTCTTTTAACTCTTCTGCTCTCCACACCTCATCTCTTTTTGAACCAAAGAAATATGAGGTTAAAGAAGTACACAGTGATGACATCTCTAACCTTATTATGGAGCCATACATGTCATTTTGCAGGGCCATGTGCACGACACCAACCTGAGGCGAATTCTGTAGTTTTTGGTGCAATGAGAGAATGGGCAAAGAAAGATTATGGCATTTAGCAGGTGAATCAGGAGGTGATACAACTGCTTTTCCAGATTGAACCTCATCCAAGCTTAATGGTGGCACTAAATCGATTCTACCAACCCTATGATGCCCAAAATCAGGACTGTATAAGCGAGGGCTTGATGGGAAGCTCCCAGTGAATAAAGGCGATGCAAAGGGTGTTGGGAAACTTGATCCTGTGGCTTTAACAGTTCCCGATATACCATTGAAAACAGATAGCCTTATTCCGTTTGTGGTGCAAAATGATTCAAGTGAGCGAGCATGTTGGAACACTCTTCCAGAATCTGGACTGTTGGTAGCCTCCACAAGGAGGATACTCCTCCTCCAACCTAAGGAGGGGCTACTCTCATCTGAAACCATAAATACCACAAGTAAAGAAAACAATAAATGCAAAATTTTGTTTTCATCAATAAAACCTAAACAGCTACGACAACCCCTGTTCCCAAAAAAATCTTGTTTCACCAGGGTTCAATATTTTAACTCTAGTAAGGTACAAACATCTGCAACTAATACGAAGTAATCAACTCTGACTTTATTTTAAAAATTATTTGTTGGTTAAGCTAAAATGCAGTATGTATACAACAACACCTAAAATGCATTATGTATACAACAACACAACGAAAACAACCCAGTTGAATCTCACAAAAGTTGGGTCTGGGGAGGGTGTGTGTACGAAGACCTTACCCCTACTCGAACGTAAAGAGGTTGTTTCAAAAGAGACCCCCGGCTCAAGCACCACAGGTAATCATGTATGCAGCCTGACCGCTATGTTTAAAACATAGAGCGGCTGTTTCTGAATAACCCATGATGAGCGTCAAAAGTTGCACTGACTAACTGCTACTTTATTAAAAGAAGATCAGACAGTGTAAAGAGCCATTTTGCTTTATTCCATCATACCCATTACCTCAAAGCTACAAAATAGTGAATCTTTGCCTCCATCGGAGATGGACTCCAAAATTATTTTGCTTTATTCCGTTATATGCATTACATATAATGAAAATTAATTTATTTTGATTTAATAAGACTCTAAATTTGAAAAAAACACGTTTTCAGAGCACACTATTTTTAGACAGAGGAAGAACTAGAAAAAATCCACAAAACATAATACCAGCTTTTTCATTCTTTTCTTTGTTGAAACGTTGAGAATTCAAGCTATTGGATAGCTTCTCATCATGTGGGCTTGCTAACAATCTTTCAAAGAGATTTTTGAAAGCTGCAGATGTATTTTGCATGTAGTCATCAGTGGCAGCCTCCAATTTCAACCAAACAGCAGGATCTGTCTCATCAAGCTCCATATCACAGCGCTCATCAACTGCATACATGTTTAAACTGCTCGTTATAAAACGGCAATGCCAAAAAAATGCTGGGTCACAAAGTCATGGCGCTAAAAGTAAACTCCTGGTATCTACCATTTGACCCTCTGTTTAGGCAGTGAGTACGGAGTAGGGTCGTAAATGAATAGAATATTTTTAGTTCGGTTCGTGATTCGTATTCGTATGAGGTGATTCGTATTTGATTTTTTCAAATCCGAATATGAATCTGAATAAATATTCGAATCCTTAACGAATACGAATATGAATCAAGGGTATAAGATTCGTGAGTTTGACAAATATATTCGGAATATAAATTTAATCATACAAATAATATATACATATACATATATATATATATATATAGGGTCCAGTTCACGTGAGAATGCACCTTGGTGAAAGAAATAAGAAGAAAATCTAGCCTTTGGATCTGATGCATCGATATGAAGACACTTTTAAAACAAAAAATTAAAAAAGTACTCCATATTTGTATGTTGCATTAATAATTACGGAGCAATATATAAGAAGAAAATTTAAAATAAAAAACTAAAGGCACTTCACTGGAGGCATCAAATTGTGGCGGGAGTGAAAAGTTGCTCACCACAGCAATGCATGTGACTAATGTAAGACACAAAGTTTTGGTCCATTGAAAATTTGAAGTATTAATACTCAAATAAAATGGTCTTTATCATCTAATATTAACCCCACCGAATCTATAACCATTAGCTTCACCTGGATTGAAACGAAAATAATGCACATCAGGAAGCATAGGAAGCAGTGTACTCAAAGTTTCCTCCACTCGATCAACAGAGCATGCGCTCTCGATCAACACTTGACCAGTATCCAGATATCTCCATCCACCTTTTCTGACCTGAGAGAGCAGATAAATTGAAACAAGCAAACAAGTGAATACTTAGAGTAGAAAGATGTCAAAGATAATTAAGAAACCCAAATACCCAAGGGCAATCCTAGGCCACTATTTGAGCGGTCTTTACTTCAACATCATCATAGTAATACAGAGTACATACAATCCTATAACTGACTCTTATACTACTACTAACGTATACAGTATATTGTTTCAGCTAAACTCATAGTATCTCCATACTCAACAAAATGAAATAGCATCAACTAGTACGGGGTAATATATATTATATTCAGCCAAAGTTTTATCAACGCATCGTAAGAGCACACTAATATTGTTGTATATACTCCGTCCTATATAGTATATCCTGGCACATCAAATCACATACTGATTATGAAAGCAAACAAATGCTAAAAAAAGTTGCAATAAATGAAGAATTTTAAATTAACTAATTTGGCAACTTCATTAATATAGATCAGTATACTGCAATTCTACAAACACATCACATACTTGATACTTCCAGGATAAATTTCAAGACAATTTGCTCACTTATATTTCAGATTGCTTATTTGAAAAAGACCAGTCCTTAAATGAACTTAAATCACTATTATAAGTGATACAACTCAAGTCTGGAAACATACTAGGAAGTTAAAATGCCCAAAAAAGGAGAAATAGCATGCTTATTTAATTTGAGACCTTAAGAGGCATTTAATATGTGACAATATACCTTTGTCGGAACAGAACCACATCCAATTGAAACTAAGCAGTCAATTCTTGCGTCTGGCCATAACAGTTGTGCTTCTCGTATTGCTAAAATAGTAGGATTATTTGCCACAATAGCACCATCCTGCCAGCGATACACACCTGTAGAAATTAAAATTTTAAGAAATAGCAAAAATGTGTTCATTAAAAATCTACTACCTCTGCTCCCTCCCCTCCCACAAAAAGGAAGCCTTGTTTAAAAGCTTTTTCTTGCCCAAAAAAGAGTCATACTTCAACATTTTAATTGAATTTAAGGCAATCGTTTTCCAAGAGCATTTTCCCAATTCCCAAAGAAGTTAAGTATGCTACATTTAGTTGAGCAAATAAATAAACTTAGACATGTAAGTGTGGGGGATAATATAGAAGAGTTGTACCTTAGTAAATTTAAAAGATAGTACCATGATGATAGAAGACTATTTTTGGACGAAAGGAGTACTAAATAATCAAATTCAGGAGAGATAGCCAGTAACTCATTTTATGCAAACATATAGCTAGTTACCATCAGAAAAATCATCAAGATAATATGGTGCAGCAGATGATGCACGTATGGCTTGCCAGATGTGATGCTTGCAGCTTCCAATAAATGCATTACGCTTGAATCCAACTTGAGCACCAGTAGTAGCAGCTCCCACACCTCCTGTTCCTATATTCTCTGTGTTTACAAGAGAAGCCTCTGGCGTACCAGGGGGGTACTGCATTTAAAATGATGAAACTTCATAAGCATACTATGTGATTGACTTGTGGATCGTTAGGTCATAAATGATAATCCATATGTATTATCTCACACCTGATAATTTCGAAATATGAAGGGTTGAGCAGGTGACATGCTGACCAGTGTTGATACCACAAAAACTTTAGGAATTCCTTTCACTGCTGACTCTATGAGAAGATCTCCATCATCATCAGCACACATCTCCCTTAGCAATCTCTCAAACTGATCGGCACTGTGCTGGAAGAACATGATATGGTATCAGAATTTCAAGATGTGAATAAATCACGGTGATTTCATCCCAAAGCCTATTACTACCATTCCTTGGCACAACTTCCCCATGAAATAACACAATAAAAAATGATTATGCCATTCACCTTATAACTTTTAATCATTATTCAATACATACAGTAGTAATAGCACACACAGAATTCTGATTTTAACAATTAAAGAATCAGATACTATTATAGTCTAGAAAAAATGCCGTTGTATTTCCTCAACTGTTCATATTTGGTCAATTTAGTCTCTCGCAGTAGACACTTGCAAACTAATTAAATTAAGTTACAAAATTCTAACTCTTATGGTCCTTGAAATAACCCCTATGCGAATTTCCATTTGCTTTTCATAGATACCCAATTTAAGAGTGTCAAAATACGAGTGTAAAATAAAAAGACCACAAAATGTATGTGAATCTGAAACCCATATCCATTTTGTTCCCATGCAATCAAAGTCTCCACAATTTCTTTCCAAATGTTACATCCATGCTAAGAAATGAACATTAAAATAAGGAACCTATATTTCTACTGTGGTATCTACTCACCACTCACTATAGCAGCGATAAAAAGTCTTGCGGCTCAAACTACTTTTTTCTGCTTCCTCACGCACATTTGTGCTGATAAAGCCAGCCCACAAATGCACTGGGAACAGAGATATATATTACTCCCACCATCCCCAAATAAAAGTTCTAGTTTAACTTCACGGAGTTTAAGTTATTGAAAAATAAAAAATATGTGAATATAATTTGTTTAGAAGAGAAAAATGTTATTAACCATTCATTCATTTCCTTTTATGGAAAGAAAGGAAGTGGGAAGTTTATTTTAGGATGGACGAAAAAGGAAATTGAGAATTTTATTTGGGGAAGGTGGGAGTATAAGGATAACATTATATTTACTTGAGATGGGCTGTTAATTATAGGTTAGTACTTCATTAAATACACATGGGTTTGTGAAAATTTGGAGACTGAGAAGATTATTGGGTTGTAAGGCTCTAAAAACATGTGAGGGAAAAATGTAATGATGTAATGCAGATTTAACCTTCACAATATAGGTTAGAAAACGTGATAATGGAAGTTTACATGGCTTAATAAAATTCCTATAAGTGCACATATTTGGCCTAATAAAAGACTGATTTTGCAACTGCCACAAGATGCAAACAATTGGGGGAGTAAATATATTTTTTCACTATATCTTTTTTAAAAAACATTAAATAAGTAAAAGCCAATTCCACTTGCATTAAAAGAAAGCAAATAGGAAAATGCAGTGTCTCACGTACTTTAGATCCGTGTACAACAACTCGGAAACTCTGAGATGAGCTCTTGTAGAGTTGATCCAGCCTTTCTCTCCAAGATGCTGCTTCATTGTCCTTTGGAACAGGTTCAGCAAACACGAGCTTACCTGCAAATTACATTGCAAAGGGGATGTGAGGAGGGATATAGTGAGCAAGAGGTTGCATGTCCCTTACTAATCAAAAGAACAAAAAAATAATGAAGAGGCCTAGCATAGAGAACTAACCAAGGTCCTTATATATCTCTTCACACTGCTCCAAAGACATGAGCTTGATTCCAAGAGCAACTGCAAGCATGCCACCAGTTGATGTGCCACAGATAAGGTCAAACAGCTCATGTATTCGTTTCCCAGTGCCTCTCTCAATTTCTTTAAGAATTCTTACAGTTGCCAGGCCTTTCATGCCGCCACCATCCATTGAAAGGATGCGTAAACCCTGCTTGGGCACTTGCCTGACTCGAATAGCGCGCCGTAAAACCTCATTCTCTCCTGATGAAGAGAGATGTAAACTCCACAAGATTCAAAAATGAGATTCCAAATATAACAATATATCGTTTTCACAAACCGACCTAGGATTGCTAGAGCTCGGGCTGCAGCCTTACTCACGTTTGACTCAGATGAAGCTGTCAGACGCAAAAGAAGTTCCCTCAAGCTTTCTGACATAACAAGCACACGCCGGTTTTCCAAGCTGAAAGCTAAATTACCAACTGCAAATAAAGCTAACCTTTGTACCTAACCAGCAATAACAAATTTTATTCAGCTAAACAAGAGCTGATTTGGACTAGCCAATAGAAAAATGCATTTAAATGCCTACTATCATTAAGTCTTACCTCTGGATTTTTATGAGCACATAATAGTTTCAACGATCTTAATGCATCCTTGGTCAACATTTTTTGAGATACGGTATCAGATGCAAATGCCAACTTTGCCAAAACTTGCAAAACAGATATAACTTCCTCAGGCCCAGAAGATCTAAGTACTCTTTCAATAGGTTGCATGATATCCGACTTCATTAATTGCATTGCCACTGAGACATCTGAGGCAAGATATGTAAGTGCAGAACAAGCTTGTTCTACCTGACCAAACGGCAATCAATTAGACCACATATTTGAAGAAAATTAAATCAAAAGTATTCTTTCTGGGAATTTAAGCTATCATACCACATGTTGATTTTCACTAGTTATCATGCTTATGAGCTGCCTCACAGCATTCTCATCTTTTCCAACAACTATACGATTTCCCTCATCTCGCATTATCTTTGCCAAGGCAGATGCTAGCAGAGGATGGTGACAAGAAGAAAAGCGGAATATAAGAGAGAAGAAGGCACTGAGTTTATGTCGAGAAGCAACAAAATAAGAAGTATTCTCCATCTGCAATGAGTTCAAGAAATTTGTATTGCCAGCTCATGAAGCCAAAGTGATGAGTGGAGAAAAGGAGAAGAAACAAAGCTCAGAAATGATGATCATTACCTCTATCTGCACATTTACAGATCTTAAATGATCATCTGCCACAATCCTAATATTGGCAAGAGATAAGTGGCGCAAATTGTGCAGTGGTAATATGTCAGGAAGAAATTCTAGAGGATTACCAAATAGCCTCAGAACACGAAGCTCAGTCATAGCCCTGTCATTGAGCTGAAGAAAAACATTAGACCTCAAGAATGAATTGATGTATAGTTTACCACGTGTGTAAATGGAATATATTACGAAAGTTGATAGAAAGACCTGAAATCAAGAAGCGGCCTAACCAACTTGTTGTGTTCAAGTGACAGCTCAACCATTCCAACACATTGTCTCAACTCAACTAGTCATGTTTCCAAAGCACAAAAAAGAAAGTAAAATAACAAAAGCAAACGAATAGGCCTTCACAGTTCAAACACATAGAACTTTTTCTTTTCTTGTCTTTTTCATCTCAGTAACTTGACACATTTGCAATTGCAATGAGAGCTACATGTAAAAATCAATTACTAACCAATGTTGTTCAAAGCTTACCAGGGACTGAGATCAACATGTTGCCGTCAACAGCTAGAACTTTCAGGTTCTTCAGCTCACCTAGCTCAGACGGCAATGTTGAAAGCTTGTTGTTTTCAAGGTAGAGCCTTTCAAGGAGAGGCAATTTGCTTATTTCTACAGGCAACCCCTGTAGATGGCATAGCTGTTAGAGACTGGTTGATCAAATTAAACTAACCCCGGAAGCAAAGCCTTCAGGTAAATAGCCACTAATTTTATCTTTAAAATTACTCCCCCGCCTCACTATGTTAGTCCCACTTTTTCTTTTTGATCCCTTCAAATTTTCTTTTCTTATATGGTTATACCACATTGAAAAAAATGCGGATCATATTTCTTACTCCCTGTGTCCCAAAATTATGTTACTAGTTACCGTTCGGAAGGTCAAACTTCATTTAAACCGAAAGAGGAACATAATTTCATGATGAAGGTAGTGTAACTTATTTAAATGCATATAAAGTTTACAGTATATTTCAAACAAATCCTTGTTGATTATTTATAAATAGATATATACATGTGTCCATGTCCTACAAATTAAAGAATGACTTCTTTATTGAATCAGACCAATACTAAACACGGAGTAATCTATTCCATTCTCCACCCCCACGAAGTTCAATGTTGCAAGTGTCTTATTCTTCCAAAAAAGCATTAGATAACTGAAAAACATTCCCCTCAAATTTCTTATGAGTTAGTATTCGGTCACCAAGTTACTTTAACATCAAGGCAACGGTTAATAAGAATGGTAGTTCCCTTATAAATGTTAGGTCATAAGTGCATTCGAATACGAGGTAAAAGCATCCCTAAGGACAACAAGCAAACACAGGGAAAAGTCTCTCACTGTTAGTCCAATGCCGGAGAGGCTGACAACAGTGACACTCCTCCAATGCTCAGCGTAACCGACTAAAGCTTCCCCACCAGCACCCAGCCCCGCTCCATTAGAGAAATTTGACCGCATCAGCTTTAATAACACGCCCATTCCATCAATCTGCTGGCCAGAACCCCCAGTCCTCCACATTATGACCCCTTTCAAGGGATCTCTCCTTTTCATCACCCTCATTTCCACCCCTACCTCCCCTTCACCACCATTTCCACTGTTCCCCTCACTGCCCATCTCCTTCAATTCAATCTCGACAGTGTCTTGCGGCGAAGGCAGCGCCACCATGACCTGGGACTGGAGCTTCAGCGCCACCTGATCCTCATCATCACCAGCATTCCAATCCAAGTCAACCCTAAACCCTACCTGCTGCAGATCCTCTCCCTCCTGAAAAGACGCCTTCGGAGATGCGGCAAAAGGCGACGCCACAGAGGACGATCGCGATGAAGTCGGCGTGGCTTCATCAATGACATCGTCTGTGCCGTAGCTCAGAGTCAGGTGAAAGACATCCGAGGGACGCTTCCACCCCAAACCCCATGACATTGCGAAATCACAGCGCTAACTCGCGGGGACGATGATGAAACGGAAACGATCGGATCATACGAGGTCGGATTATTCGAATTGGATTCGCAGATTTACAGAAAAAAAGAAAGTCTTTTCTCGATCATGCATAGTACATGCGGAGATGCGAGGTGTATGTACAAGTGTAAAGAGAAATCTGACAATGGAGTCTCTCTCTACTGCTCTGACTCCATTTCTATTCCATCGTTGTTCTTTCCTTCTCCCGTAAGAGACGGGTCGGACCGGACGGCTTCTGATTCAAACGGAGAGCAGGTCGGCGGGTAGGGGGGAAATGCTCAAGCAAGGAAGACGTGTTTGACCGTTTTTTAAAGTTTAATGGATGCATTTCCCTTACAGCACGAAATTGGGCGAAGCATGGCTTAATTTTAGGTTCAATGTGGCGAAATGGTAATGCTTAATTTTGATTTTGGCAATTACCCTCGGTTCCAGTGTATTTGTCCAGTTTAACTTTTTTGAATTAAATTAGATAAATTTTGAGATTCAATTAAATAAAAATTGTAATATATTTTAACATAAAAATGACTTTATTAGATTTATTGTATTGATATCTTTCAAAATTCTATTTCATTATGCTAATATGCATTATAAATTGAGAGTAATTGGAGTTTAAAGTTTGTCCAGTTTGACTCGAAAAAGTCAAACTGGAAATATATACTGGAACGGAGGTAGTACGGTATTTCTAGACTGAGAGAGTGTTGGGGTTACGTTTAAAAATTATTTATGATCTTTTGCTTTATTAAAATATTGTTTGTCGTGTTTATCAATTTATTTTTGTTTATAAATTATGACTTCTGCAGTCTATAATATGCTCTAAAAGTGCTTAAACTTTTAAGTAAAGTTCAAAATATTTGTTTTGTGCTTTGATTAAAAATTTTGTTTTTTCAACAATCTACCACACTCCCAAAATATCCTCTCAACCTAGAATGATAAAGCCATACCGAGAGACTAGTTACCAAAAATAAGAACATAAATCACTTAACGGTTCTGAATAAAAAAATTATAGTCTAGTTGTAATTACTCTCTCCGTCCTAAAACTTTCTTCTCACTTCTCCTTTTTTTCTCCGTCCTAAAACTACCTTCACATTAGAAAAAAAGATGACAAATGACAGTAATACCCTCATGTATTTACACCAATTATCTTCAAACTCTATATTTTGAATGATTGCAAAAAAAAATTCAAAAAATCTTTTTTAAGGAGGGTAAAATTTGAAGTCAATGCCAAAAATTAAAATTGGAGAAAAGTCAAACTGAGAAGAAAGTTTTAGGACGGAGAGAGTAATATTTTATAGAGAGTGAGTATACATAAGAGAGTACGTGATTATATTGAGTGCTCGAAATTGGATCCTTTGAACTCACAACATATTTGAGTAGTCATAACATATGATGTCTACTATAGTCAGGTGAAGGGTCACAACATATTTCTGATTTAATAGGTTTCTTGGATTGTAATTGTTGAATCATACTCTTTAAACTAATCACCGATTAGGTGAGCACCCACTCGATCTACCATAATCCATTTTTGTGTTATTCCTTGAAGTTGAATTGCCACACACCTAATTCATATATTAATAACCCATCATCCTCGAGCTATGGGCGTAGCTTAGGTGGTTCCCATATTTAAGATAGGTTATCTGGGTATGTCTTTGGCCTGACATGTGAATAAATGAATAATACCTTATTCATGAGTCATAGTCCATACTATACAACTATATTGGACAATTATTTTGCGAAACACCTTTCTTACACCCTCGACCTTGGCAATAAGACCCGGCCACCATCTTATTGAAAGAGGTGTCCACGTTGTTGACTCGGCTAACCTTGAATTTATTCTCATCAATAAGTTCTCCACCTCCGCTTTTCGTGGGAATAGAAGAGTAATTTTTTATTTCGAACTCCGGGTTTGTCGAAAAATGAAATTTATTTTCCGTTTTCAAAGTTTGATTCCTTGTTGGCCAAAAAATATCCAAATGCTGCCTAATCCTATCCATTCGTTCTCATCAAAATTTGATCCATGTTATTTAATATTGTAGTCGTCATGTCGCGCTCGTCTTCCGGCATGTGCAATAATGATTTGGTATCATTAAGGCGGATTATGCATGAAAGCTGAAGAGGTCCATGCATAAGCAAACCGCTGGCTTTCACGACAAGATCATGAAAATAATAAGATGCTAAAGACATACGATCTTGAGTAAAAGACCAATATGTTGCAATAAGAAGTCCACATAGAGAACATACGAACATAGACCAACCACTCAAAGAAGATGAGATGAACATCCGAGAAGAGGCCTTCATGACTAAAGTTATTATCTTGGCACAATCTTATTTTCAAGATATTTGTACCGATTATTTGTGCCAACGTGGAAAGCAACTGAGAAGTTCTTCATGTAACTCTTCGAGAAATAAGATGGCAAGAGCATGATATCCCAGATTGCATTGGTTGGGTCCATGTTAGGCCATGTACAAAGAAAGGGAGAACATGTAAAAGCCTAAAAATAAAAACATCCCAATGTTGATTTTCAAAGCAATTGGCCTTCTTGGTCTTCACAGTGAGTTGCCACTCCCCCTTTTCTCTTAGCGTAAAGTCTTTATCTATCGTGATATATAAAAAGTATCCAAGAGATAAATATGTAAATGGATAATATCCGTTTTGGATATGCCATATCCAAATCTGATTATGCTATACTCGAATTTGTATCCGACAAATATTTACAATGTCATATTCAAATTCGAATCCAACACGTATTCCCTGAATTTGGATATATTTGTATCTAATTAAAATATGATTACATTTTAAAACATCCAAATTCGCAACCAAATATCCAAAACTATTTAGGAATAATAGTCAAATCATTAAAAAATCTGAATGTGTAATACTAGATAACATCTGAATATGTTGTAAAAACTGCCTTCTGAATAGTGAATACTTAACCAAAATAAATGACGTGAACAAAATATATAAATATGTAACCAACCAATTACTTAAAAAGAAAAAGTAATCGATAATTATTTTTGTCTAGTTGTCAATTATAAAGTGATAGTCTTTCAGGCATCCAAAAAACAAGTCATAAATAAAATAGGCAAATGGTAAAATTTGCACTGAATAGGATTAAAACATAAGTCAATTTTTAATAAAGGACTTAAAGTTTTAAATTTTTTTATTCCCTAAATAGGACTCAATAATGACAAGTGAGAAGAATAATGTCTAAATGATGCTGGACATTTAGTTGAATAATGACTAATAGATAATGACCAATGGTTCTACATTGAGAAATAAAAACATATGGTCATATATTGAGAAATTCATTATGTTTTAGCCAGACTTAGGTAAATTACCCTAGGCAACTGTAGTATATAGTTTATTACTCCGTATTTATTTACTCTTAATATGGGAATTATTATACACATAAGTCATGTAATGGGTATAATAGATCAAATTATCTAATAATCAATTAGTTAAAAGGATGCACATACAGATCATATTTTAAAAAGATCGGATCTATGATTACCAAATTTGCATTCGTCCACCAATCGGATATTGTTATTCAGATGTTAGATAATATTTGTTCCAATTGAATGTAGATATTTTCCATCTAAACATATACAGATGCAGATGATACTCAAATTATTAAATATTAATTTACAACCTTTTATGATTTAGACCCGACTAATCTACATAAAAAATGACTATAGATGTTTTTCTATTGTGTTAGAATGAATGCACGGAGTATCTTTTTTTAATCTTTAATTATATGCATGATTGATCATTGCTTTTTTCTTTTTTCTTCTACAACCCGACTCTCGAAATCTAATAAAATTAATTATTGAGTAAGAAGCAATTAAATACAACTGTAAATGAATAACTGAAAATTCAATTATCGTCCGCATCCGCATTCGTTTATACGGAAAATATCCGCATCTGTTAAAAACAGTTATTATCCGTATCTAATTAAGGACATCTGATTGATAAACAGACACAGATTTGATAATCATACATCCGATCTCTTTATATCCACTCTGCATAAACATTCGTTTAAGTAATCCTCTATCCGTGTATCCGATTTGTTGTATATAGTTTTTTTTCTAATTTTTATTTTTATATTTTATTTTTCTATTGATATTTTTAAGTATAAGATATTTTTATATGTAAAATATATATGTAGACACATAAAAAATGTGTGTACGTGTCATGTGGATATCTTTTGACCCATATGGAGCTGTCGTAGAATATTACTCCGCATAAATTACAAAAAATTAGATAGAATTACTCCGTAACAAATTGGAATTAAATGAATAATATTTTGACTTTAATTTAATTTGAAATTAAAATATTGTTCAATTTGACTTTAACAATTGAAAATAGATATGGATATATCCGGTATCTGATGGATGCAGATACATTTTTTTATTTTTAGGTCTTGTTTGGTAATTGGCTTTTCAGCCCATATTTGGCTGTTTGACCATATATGGCAGTTTTGACTAGTCAAAACAGCCAAAAGTAATGTTTGGAACATGGCTTTTAAGATTGGCTTTTGGATTCAAACTGCTGAAATTTGAAAAGCTAATCACTGCAGCATTTTCATTGGCATCTTGGAGTAATTTATTTATTTTTCCTTTCGTACATCCATACTCCGTATGGTATGACTCAAGAGATTGAAAATATTGTATACTTTTTTTAGTGGAGTTCCACACATATTTAACAAAAAAGAATTATTCATATTATTTTTCATGTTGGACAAAGCAAAAAAGACTACACCAATAAATGTAATTCTCAAAATTTTCAACTGCGCAATCCAGTTTCAAGCACGTTATTTGTTTATATAATTTGGTATTTTTATCAAACTTTAAAAAATTAAACTCATTACAATAACAAATTAATTTTTACATATATGGAGGGATGTCTAAAAATGTAATGTTCACTACCAACAGCTGTTTATGGGTAATTGAATTTGCCAAACAAGTTTTCTTTAACAACCAATACAATCAGCCGGTCAAAACTGCTAATTCAAACTGCCAGTCAAATCAGCCAACACAAACAGCCAACCGCTAACTGCTAATCTCCAAACAAGGCCTTAGTCTCCGTCAAGATTTCTATCTGAATTTGATATTTACTAAAAAGTGAACAAGATACATATTCAATCCGACCATACAATTAAATGAAGTAAACAACTTCTAAAGTTCTACTCAAAAGTGAACAAGGAACGTAATTTAAAAACTAAAGCCCAAAACCTCAAAAAGAAAATCCTGATCCCAAATTACAAAACCCGAAAAGCCTAAAAGAAGAAAAAGAAAATCCGGATCCAAATAACAAAAGCCTATAAGAAGAAAAAGAAATTCCCGATCCCAAATTACAAAAGCCCCACGTCAATTTCTTCCCTTTCTCGCGCGATGTTCGACCTTGCCGTCAACTGGGAAACCCTATCTGCGTCGTCGACGGGAAACCCAAACGCGTTGTCCAGAAACATCCTCAACTCTCGTTGTTGCCTTCTCACGCAGTTTCCGATCTGGTTGCCAAGCCCCTTACCGTCGTAGGTAATACCATCGGAAATCAGCCCCTGCTTAGCGCGCTGAATCGACTTCGGGAATATCATCGCCTCGCCGCCATCGCTAGATCTCGAACACCTGCACCTTCGGCTACCGCTAGATCTGGAACAACCAAAACCTAGATCTCGACACTACCAGGACTGGTATAAAATGTAAGTTTTAGGCTAACACAAATTTCTCAGTCTTTTCATCATTCTGTTTGCCACTTATTTATTCATCCCCTCGATCGATTCAAGCATGGAACTACCCTCTGGCCGCCGCAGTTCCACTCAATCCTCTTCATGAACAACTCGAAAGGTTCCCTGGTAATGGTGGGAAAGCTGCTGGTTGACTTGGAATGGGACAATGAAACTTCCTTCCTTTACACTCTTTTCATAAACCAGGAGTACCGGAATCCTTATACCAAATTGGCTTGATGGGGTTAGCTATCTGGGCCAGAAGTACATGAATGGGTTCCTCTGTAATCTCTGTGAAAAAGTTGATTTCATCTGGTATTATGAGGATGTTGCTAGCAAAAGACCTGTTTACTAGGCTTTCTACACGGGATTTGTTGCTTATGTGAATATGTGATGACATTCAAAGCGGGGAAAGAGCTGAAGGACCCTAATTGGCAAGCCCTTCTCTACTTCATAGAGAATTCCACACTTTTTCATTTTGCTTCCCCATCTTCCGAAGGCCTGCTCATTGGACGAGGAGCAATGCATGCCGGTGGCTCGTTCTAATCGTGTTGACTATGTACGTTTTCTCTAATAACTTTATTTTGTGGTTGTTGCTTGAAATAGAATGAAATCCAATGACTCAATGAGTATTATGTGTAGTTTTTAATCTGCTTCACACACACACATACTCCCTTTGTCCCGTATCTTTCTTTATAGAGCACTATTCCAACTTCACTGGAACTTTTATTTATTTGTGTTTTTCATGACCTATATGATACAATAAAATATTCTTGTCACCACTTGTTTCATTGATCTTTTGATGTAGTTTTTAAATATGTAAGTTTTATTTTTTATTTCTATACCAAAATTTAAATAAAATAGACTGACAAAAACTTGGGATTTTTCTTTGTTTTGTGCAACATAAAGAAAGATATGGCACAAAAGGAGTACACACACACTCACACACACACACACACGCACACATATATATATATATGTGTATATATTCATATCCTCATTTTTTATTTCAATAATGTTGCTAGGAAGTGTAGGAACCTTGAAGCACATTATACTTTCAAGTAGAATTTCATTAGGACTTCTAAAAGTTGGTGCATTTGGTTTTTAGAAATGTAGGTATAATTAAGTGAAATATGTCAAATGATTAGTTAAGTAGAAAAGGAAATCTTTATTTATTTTTTTATTGAAGCAATGTAGAAGTTATATTTGATAGTCAACTTGTGCAATATGATTCAAATTGCATTGATAAAAGGTAGCAAGGCCGCATTCAAATATGTTACTCTTTATTTTCCTGTAATTTCTTTGGCATAGTGAAATTTCTAGAAAACTAAGATTTGCACAAAGGTAACATGAAATCAGTTTATGTGCTTTTTATTTTCATTGTCAAGGAAAACTATTAATATGATTTAAAATTGATGCTTTGTAGATGTATTTTAAGCACAACCACACCTCCTTTAAAAGGTAAATACTCCTGAAATAGAATTAAACTCCATTGCTCAAAGAAACAAGGCCGGCTCGAGCCCATTTTTTGAGGACCCAATACACACACACACACATATATAACATTGCCTTTGAGAGAGCTGAGCAGACCTCTGTCTACTTCGGCAGCCATGGTGCTCGTGTTCCATTGCCGGCAGATATCAAAACTCTTCTTTGGCACCTTTCTTCTAAAAGGTAGAGATTGCATTCCTTCTCTCTCGACACGAAGATAGGTTTTACAGCAAAGTTTTTCTCAAAATCTTTCGCGATTACGAAATATGGCCGAACCAATGGGCTCTCGCTTGACATTTTGACATATGCGTAGGCTCAATTTCACCCGGCCAAAATTTACTTCTATTAATTATTTTTGAGGGGGCAATCTTCACTGATGACGTAGTTTATCGTGCTGTGTTCAGTGCAGGGAAACTGCCCTATATATATACTTTCTGTTTGAAATATGATGCTAAGGTGAGGCCATTATGGTTGTTTGTTGCCTTTGACAATTTAATTATTGTGTGTGCGTGTATGTATGTATGTGTGTGTGTGTGTTTATGTATGTATGTATGTATGTGTGTGTGTGTGTGTGTGTGCGCGCGCGCCAAGGCAAGGCAACTATGTCTAGACCATAGTTATCACGTCGCCAAGGCAAGGTGCGGCGCTAGTGTAACGCCATGACGCCTAGGCGACTAGTAGTAAATGATAATTGATATACATTAGCAACACTAATATAAATATATCACATCATACGTTGTAGATAAAGTTTAAATTCCAAATTCAGCAAAAGTTTAACATCCAAATGATAGAAATTAACAACAAAGTCTCAAAAATCTTCAAGAAAAGTAGAATAAAAAAAGTCATTGCTTGACAACAAAATCTCAAAAATCCTTAAGAAAGGTAGAATCGATATCATCATTGCTCGCATTCTGGACACCATGATGAGGGAAAGGTGGTGCTTGTCCAAAGTCATCTTCCACACCTTCATCATCATCATGTGGAAACACATCTGCCTCACTATGACCACCACCACTTTGAGACTCTTGAGCAGTCAATAGTCAATAATGTTGTGGTAGTAGACTTTCTTTGGTGTTGATAAGTTGGTACGTCAGAACTTGTGCCTTGATTGGCTTCATAAGTACAACCTCTCCTTGGGACATTTCGGCCTTCAAAATTGGTAGAAGCACCCATAACTTCATCAACTGTACTCCACAAAAGATCTTGTCCTAGATGAACAACTTCATTATTAATCCATTGGTTATCCCACTGAAAACTCTAATAAATCAAAGCATTAAAATCAGTTCCCCGTTCTTGGCACTTTTGAAATCTTGTTGCAATCTCACGATTATACTTGATGAGTACTAAGTCATTCAACCTCTTATGCTCCAATTGATTTCTTTTCTTGTTGTGGATCTAAATAAAATTAAAAAACTCATTGCCACTTAATTTTTATGTTTAAACTTAAAGGTTTATTATAACATCAACATTGCTTTACTTACGTGTTCAAATGTGCTCCAATTGCGTTCACATCCAGAGGAAATGCAACAAAGTCCAACAATACGCTTCACAAGAGTTTGGAGCTCTATAGTAAACCCACCATCCAATTCTGTATACTAATATTATAACACTAAGTCCTTTTTTCATGGATTGTAGTTGATTGGTGGGGATGCATGAATGCACTTACTTGGGCTTGTTGTCTTTTGTTGGTTAATTGCTAGTTGTTTTGCAAAACTGCCTCGCAATTTGTCATATTGGGTCACCTGATCCATTATTTTTCCTTGTAAAGACTCGTTAGGGATCATCTTCTCCAGCACATCATCATTCTATGACGAGAAGTCGCAACATCTTTTTTTTAAGATCAAAATATTTGGAAGGATTTAAAAATAAAGCCGCTAAATATAATTTCACTCCCATTTGGTCTTCCCACCCATTCTCAATGATATCCATGACTTTTCTCATTTTTGTTGGCTTAGCTTGTAAAGCACGTGTGATTTTGCTTTTAGCTACATGAAGGTCAAATTAGGAAGTTTATTTTTAGACGCAATTGTGGTAACATTTATTGTGGATTTTTAGCTTTTAGATCAACTAATAATTAATGGCTATTCATTATGTCTTTAACATTATGTTTGCTTATCAAAATAGAAATCATCCTAAATAGGACTTAAACATAGAGAAAAGTACCAAAATAGGACTTTCATGTTTTTTTCCCGGAATAGGACTTTGCACTGTGGTAATGTGACTTTGCATTGTGGTAATGTGGCAGTGTACATGTGCAAATTACTATACTTTCTTGGTAATGTATATGACCATGTTTGGTAATGTAAGTCCTATTTCGGGAATAAAAATATTGAAGTCCTATTTTGGTTTATCTTCAATGTTTTAGTCCTACTTTGGTCTTTCTCCCTTATCAAAATTAGTCATAAAAGTTTTAGAAACATTAATTGCCTCAAATCTCAATGTGTAGCATTTTGTATGGTGTTCCATTGCATTTTCGAAGCAAAATTTGATCGATAAAGTGGGCTGTAGCGTAAGTTTCAACTCGAACACGTTTGCTATATTTGGTATGTGTTAATCATATTAAACAACTACATAGTATATATTAGACTGCATTTTTGTTAAATTAGGTAAATGGAGTAACATTTATTGTAAAATTTTAACTTTTAGGGTCTGTTCATTTGGGTTGGAAAAATTGACTTCCAACTTTTGAAAACTTCTTTCAGTTTCTTCCAAATTTTGGTTTCTTCTAAAAATGACTTAAAAAGTATTTACATATGATGAATATACAATATCATTTTATATCCAAATTTATAACAAACCACCTCCAACGTGGACAAAGATGAATTCTTTTTTTTATTATCTAAAATTAGTTTTTTTCATGCTTATTTGGGTGATTATCATAGTTATTACGACGTTGCCTAGGCGTCCATGTGCCTTCTACTCTCACCATGAGAGCTCACCTCACCTTATTTTGCATACCTCAATTGGTCCAGTACTTTTGTTTTTTACTCTAGTGTTTTTTTAAGTGTTTTATACCCCCTCATTCCATTGCTTTGTTTTTTGATTCTTTATAAATTAGTTTCTTTGCATTTTAATGTTTATTCTACTTTATCTTTCTAATTAGTACTCAGTGCTTAATTTTTCAAATTTTAAATGATTAATTTATTACCAACTTAAGTCTAACATTTTTTTTTCAATTTTTTAATTGAGGAAGGTACTTAAAAGTAACTTTGGTAGTTGAACTTTGATGTATTAGAAAAACTTTAATTTTACCTACCACAATATATAATTTTGATATATTTATGTTAGTGTTTTTAATGTATAGCAATTTTCCTATATTATGTGTCGCCTACGCGGTCATCTAGTCGACTAGGCATCCAGGCGGTATCCCATCGCCGCGCCTTGACTTGGTTCCGTGATAAATATGGTGTATTTAATAAGGTGATTTCTTTAACACTTTATTTTTTTAAACTTCTTCCAGTTTCTTCTAATTGTAATTTCTTCCAACATGCAAATGTCTTTTAACAAACCAAACAGACAAAGCCTTAGAATTGTTAAATAATTACTGCCTCATAAGTAATGTTGATGGCTTATGTGTACTCATTTTTGGGAAACTTTCTTGGGTAAACAAAAATGATTTGCATGTCATCTACCAACTAATGAAATATACCCTTCTCTTTTATACACTGATTAATTTATCATAAATAAAACCTATGGTCCCCATTTTCGTATCATTGAACTCACTTAATTTATTAACACTTTGGGCAGCTTAAACTGTCTTGCATTCACCCATATTTTCCCCAAACAAATTGTATGCTTAAAAATTTTTGTAGCAAAGATATAGTATAAAATGTTACTCAAAAGGCACCAAAAGTCCACCTAGTATGCTTTTTCGTTTCATTCAAAATAATTGCTCCAATGTAGTATACTTCTTAGAGTACACTCCACAAAAAAGTGTGTCAAATAACATCGCTTCCTCACTCCTCTATCTTGACTATCCTTGGCCTTTTTTGGGATTTTGTGCGTGAAAACTAGTCTATTACACACTGCTTCAATATATCATTCATGTTAATAACAAATGAAACTTAGGAAAAGTAACATTAAAGAATGAAACATCCTTTAGGAAAAGTAACATTAAAGAATAAAGCTTACGTTAAGAAATACTAAATGAAATTGATTATCTGCTCCATTATCGCGATCTTTTTAGATTATTTTTTCATTATTTGGCAAAACTCTTCTAATTTATTTCACATATCATCCTTATTCCGCTCATCGACAATATCACAGTATGTTGCTAAAATGCTAGGGTCGGTGATCAGTGTCAAGATATCGGATGTCCTCTGCCTCTCTACGATGGAGAACCTAGTGGTTTTTTCAAATTCGTCTAGTATATTCCTCATCGGCAACAATACTTTTCAACTTAATTGGAAATACTTTCGAGTCTAAACCTTTCTGGAAAATTTAATTCTTGAAAACCATAAGGTGGAGTCAAATACGTATTTTATTTTCCATATAGTTAAACACTATATAAAAGTATTGAATCATGTCCTATACCATAAGTGCTATTTTGCTTATAAGCTCATTGACCTCATTATCCATAAAATTGTTGAAGCATGTCTTATTTTGTCTACAACTTGAAAGTTCATCTTTCACATGTAAAACATAGTAACAATATTATGTCTTGGTTTTGGGAACTTGTGATTGAATTTGAACATATACTTGTAAACCTTGTGAGGAGTTGTGTCTGAACTACTTACACTTCAATTGAGTGCCTCCGAGAATTACTTTTGTGTTATACTATGTACAACTGACATGACAAGATATAGAGTTCTCAATAGGTGCAAAGTCTCATATGGTCAATTGCACCATTGGTAGTACAAAGAGCTTTATATATTGGTGTTATCTCGGTTATATAATGTGTGATAGGAAGGTGACTCCAGAAGGTACTAGGTCAAGTGTAGTGGGTGCCCATACACAATTCCCCACAGAGTTATAAGTACGCGCCATGGATTCAAATTCCATCATAAGCTTCTAGTAGTATTGTTACTATGTTTTGCAGGTACTAGGTGTATTTTTGAGATGTTGACAAAACTGGACACGCTTCAATAATTTTATGGGAAAGGGGCCAATAGCTTATACACAACACATCACTTATGTTAAATGAGGACATGATTTAGGTACTTTTATATGATGTTTATCTACATGAAAGTTCTAATGTGTATTAAACTTCACATTATTGTTTTGGAATACTTTGTTTTTGTAGAAGGGTCTGTGCTCGAAAGTATTTCCCATTGACTTCGAAAGAATTGTTGGCCGATGATGGATACTCAATGTGAATTTGAAATGGCCACTAGGTTCTTTATCTTGAAGGGGGCAAGGGACATTCGGTATCTTGACAATGATCCCTGGCCCTATCATTTTAAAATCATAGAATGATACTCTATCTGTTCAATAATTTCTTTCCCATTTTGACTTGACACAGAGATTAAAGAAGTGTAAAGACTTTTCATGTTTATCCTTGATGTGATGGAATAAAGTGAATAATGTAGATAAAGGTAAGGGTATAATGGCACATTCATTAATTTTTTTTGCCAAAATAGGAAATGAGAAAAAAAATTAATGGGCAGAGGGTGGTAGATATGTGTGAAAATTTGGAAGAGTTTAGCCAAAATAGTGAAGAAGTTATCTAGAATGAATAAGATAATTTAACATATAGAAGGTGTTTGGGAGTGATTAATTGTGAGTAAAGTGATTTTCACAGATGCTTAAAGCAGAAGCAC
Organism: Cuscuta australis; assembly: GCA_003260385.1. NCBI lineage: Eukaryota > Viridiplantae > Streptophyta > Magnoliopsida > Solanales > Convolvulaceae > Cuscuta > Cuscuta australis. The sequence goes on along the minus strand of NQVE01000142.1, from coordinate 3,286,216 downwards.
CATATATTTGTTTCTCCAAAATAGTGTTCTATGTACAAAGTGATGATGAAGAAAAGCAGAAGTTGGTATACCAAATAGAATAAAATGATTACCATTTAAAATAGAAGTTAAATTCTGAAAAGCAATGTAGTGCTAAACACCTCCATAGTTAGTTTCACTCAATATTTCCTAACAGAAGTTTTATTCTTTAACATTACACTAATCATGTTCATTCAATCTTTACTAATGGAAGTTTCATTTTTTAATGTTAAATTAGATTGAGTCAAACAATCATGTGTTTGATGACAACCAAAACATCAAAGGGAAGAAAGACGTTATTGACACAGATGATCTTGTGAACGTCTAATAGGCAAATTCTCAAGCACAAAATCCCAGAAATGCTAAACACAATCAAGATAAAAGAGCGAAAACGTACTGTTCTTAATTTCAGTTTGATTTTTCTTCTTTTTTTAAATAATACTCTGCAGTTTTTCAAATAATACTTTTTAAAATAATACTTATTCAAATAGGCCTTTGAAACTACTTACTAGGCAGTAATTGTTAGTTGATCTAAAAGATGAAATATCATGATAAAAATTACCCCAATTGCTTGATTTAACAAGACTATAATCTGCTTTCGTCCCATATAGTTTTTTTTCTTTACATTTTCCTTTTTTGGGCATTCAAAAAAAGAACTTCACTTTATTCCATGGTTGTTAAGTTGACAAGTCGAGTGAGTCGGTGAAGGGGAGACTAGTGGACTAGTCGGCCTACTAGTCGTAGACTAGTCGACAAATCACAATTAGTAATGAAATTTTTAACATTATATATATCTTCATTCATCCAAGATAACTATATATATTTATATGACAAAATATCATTACCAAAAAAAATTATGTTTAAAGGTAGAACATAAAGTCACTAAAAAATTAATAAAACTGAAAAATTAAGAGTATAATATACTTTAATAGTCTAATGAACCAAATTAAAGAAAATTAAACCGGATTAAGAGTATATTTTAATGATAAATAATTAAAGATAGAGAGATGTTACTTATGGATAGAGAGTGTGTGAGTACTAGAAGATGAAGAAGAATCAATTCCAAATATTTGATCCTGGAACAATGAACTCTGGAAGATGTCGATGAATATTAGTCTTCATGCCTTTTAATTATCTCCATTCTTTAGAGGGAACATTATCACTTAGTGTAATGACAATCTGACTGTTTATAAATTATCATACCATTACTAATGCATCCATTATAAATCATCTAACCATTAATGATATAACCATTATAAATCATCTTTCCATTACCATTAAATTATCTTGCTATTACCATATTGCAAATGATCACAACTATTTGCATAATCATTAATCAAGTCAACTTGGCTTCGACATTTGACATTGTGGATGCCATCAATGATTAGATGACATTTATGAATGTCAATGAGTTGTCAAAAACTTATTTGAGTTCAGACATTATTTGCAAATGCAATTCAAATGTTGGTTTTTATTAGACCTGCATCCTCGGGAATTTTTGAACATAAGAGCATCATATAACAAACCATCAATTCACATTGAATGTTGTTACTCATATTGTGCTTCTTCTGGAATTTTAGTTATTCCTTTTATTTTCCTCAATCTATAATGATAAAGTTTTACATATAAATTAAAATTAGTTTTTTTTATCGTGCACCGCGTTGATACAAATCTAGTATGCACCAAAACGAAATTAAATCTACTAATTATTGAAATTGATCATGACCAATCACGAACAAAGTGTCACATGACTCACACTAACTAAACCTAGTGTGGGATTCATTGGCTATGATATAACCTTTTTGTTGTCACATTCACTTTTTTTGTGATGAATTTCTTGTACCATTTTGCTGACAATTTTGGTGTTCTCTTCAGCGTGACGCGATCCACATGGTAAAGTCCCATATGTTTTGTGTATCCAAATCCCCACTCAAAGTTATCCAGCATTGACCAAATAAAGTAACCCCTCACATCTGCTCCTTTCCTGAAAATCATGTTTCACAGCTTAGTTAAATTATCCCTTGATTTGTCCCTTCAAATGTCTCAACCAAACTTACAAAACAAAAGTTTTACTCCCTTTGATCCTTAAAAACAATAGTGAACCAAACAAATATGATCAAATATGGTATGAGATGAGTTCCTACATTATGCATATGGATGTATGGTGTTCATTGTACATCTGATATATGCATATTTATGAACAACATAATACTCATTTCTTTCATTTATTTCTTTGTATAATCGTGTATACTTAAAGTATGCGCATTATGAAATTATTATATGCACTTTTTTAGTGCAAATTTTGAGTACATTCTTTTATATACGTACATTTGATAATTTCACAATACTCATTTTGTTATTAAAATCTGTTTTTCATTTTGTTGCTAAATGCCACTTCTAATATGTAGAAAAAAGTACAAATGAAATTTTGAAAATGAAATTACTCTGTATTTTTTGTACATATTTTGAGCATGCAATTATAGAATTAGTATATGCACATTTATGTGTTACATGTTACTCATTTGGATGTACAAGAAAGTAAGTGCATTCAAATGTATGATATAATTTGGTGGTATGAGAAAAATATGGCTGGAGGAACAAAAAGGTAAATGTGGGCAAAAATAATGGGACAATGTGAAAAATACCGTATTGCGCTTTCAACGGATCCCAAGTAATCTTTGAGGAATTTCACTCTCTTTGTATCGTTCAACATTTCTTTCATGCTCGAGTTTGAATTGGTAATATCGCAGTAACCTGTTGCAATCTCAATTATATTTACAATTGAACTCCACATTCATTATTTGTATCATTGCATCATACTCAGTTATGAAAAATTCATGTCAATACTTCTAAAAAAATTAAGATTTTGTAGGAATACTCTAAGATTACAACATTTTTTGAGACGTATCTTCAATCAATATACACCAACTCTGGAGTATGATTATAAAAGTATTAAGTCTCTCAGAGCATTAGTGATAATTATAGAATTTTTAAGTATTCTCATAAATTCTCAATTTTTTGGAAGGATTTATATGAAGGCAGAATCAAGCAAAGTGGCTAAACAAGAGAAAACTTGCTTTGGAAATCAACATGTGTTTATCCCATTTGCCTTTGAGCATTTGGTTCCCTAGCCCTAGAGGCTGTGAAGTTCCTTAACAAGATTGAGTGGCTTGTAAATAGTAATGTCTTGGTCCCTAGGCCCATAACTTTGTTTTTAGTAGGATCTGATTTGCTATTCAAAAACGGGGTTGCGGCGTAGCTTGTTGCCTTTGTACTCCGTTATTGGTTGAAAGTCATTAATTGTAAAAAAAAGTTCAAAAATAAAAATTATATGAATATTTCAATCAATTATTCTCACCATTTTCAGTAACGTAGAGGGGTATATTTGGATATCTTCCTTTGACGTACATAATTACTTTCTCCATCCCACGTGGATAAACCAGTAGATAGTTCAACCCAGTCTGTAAAAGCAGAGTAAATTGATACAGAATTTGTCATTGATCTTGCAAAACTTCACTCAAATTTATTTACTTATTAAACATATTACAGTTTCAATCCAACACGTTAATCATTATGGATTATGATAATGGATACTCCATGCTTAAATACCAGTGGTTTTTTTTGTAACACTAGCCACTAATGTTATAGTGTACTATGGCATTGGACCCATTTGAGTACCTAATTGTACTTCATTCGACCTCGAGGTGATTCTGACTTACCCTAACCTCCACAAATCCCCACCCACTAGTGGCCAGTGTCAAAAGATGGTAATGTTCGTGAAAGGCAATCATGCGTAGCATGGAGTCCTTATATGTGCCAAAAACAGATCTCAATCCTTATAAGATTATACTCTTGTCCAGGAATGAGATTACCTTTTTTTTTCCTTCTAGTATTTGTACTCCGTATTTAGGTTGCTTCAGTTTTTATTTATTAAAATATGAATAAAGTATTACCATTTCACCAATAAGGGTGCCATTCTTGAATGGAGTTTGTTCAACAAAACCATCAATCTTGAAGTTGCCAGCCACATTTCGTCCACAGTGAGAATGAGAAGACAAGCAATCTTGAACATAGTATGTGGTATAATGGTTGATTCCAATGAAATCAACTCCTGCCCCTTTCAACATTTTCAAGTCACTCCTTGAGAACTTTGGCAAATCTGACCCTAAAATATCCTTCATTTCTTTTGGGTATCTTCCATATATAATTGGGTCCAAGAACCTATTTTTATTCAGAACAAAACAAAAATAAAGAATCAATAGAAAATATCCTGTTTTTATGTGTGATAGGTTATTGGAACAGTACCAAATGAATTTAGGAGTCAAGCCCAACAGGTCAAGACCGTAAGATGCTCGAGTCAAATCATACGAATAAATTTGAATTCAATCGATTAATTAATTTATCCTTTCGGGAAGTGTTTATGAAGGGATTTTTTAACAACAAAAGTAAAGAAAATACTGTAATTAAAAAGGGTAGAGACAGGTACCAGTTTGAAAGGAAGGAAAGAGCTCTCTCAACTGCCACTTTATCTGCTGATGTGTTTCTCAAGGGCTCATACCAATAATAAAGCACAGATATCCCAATTTGCCCTCCTTGTGTTTTCTACATTTTACAAACCCAATAGTAAAATATTACTAAGCTCATCAACAACATTTTTACCATACATATACAGTTTGGTAAGTGCTCTGTCCCTAAAACCTTTTCCCATTTTTCCTTAAATAAGAGTATTGACACTATGCATTGCTATTTATCATTATGTGTTGGTATTATTTCGCATTATAAGTTCTATATGATATGGTGATATGCAACTAAAGATCCTCTCTCAATATATGAAAAATATTTTAGTTCTATAAGTTCTATATGATATATCAAATAATAATCTGTAAGAATATAATAGTAACAATAAAAGTAGACAACAAAATTTGGACGAATAAGTCTTTACAAAAAAATGGCTTTAGTGAGGAGACATGACACTTCAAAATTAATACTTGTAATAAAAAACATTCTTAAAGCACTCGTTCATATTTAACCTATTCCAATCGTTACCTGGTATTTGTTTTTGTAGATGTTAACAGCAGCAGCATGAGCTAAAATGAGGTTGTGGCCCACTATGAAGAGCTCCGATGGGCCTCCTTTTGTACAATTAAATGGTTGTGTGCAATGGTTTGGTGGCCAAAGCCCAGTCCGATATGTCAAGACGGCCCACATGTTTGGCTCATTAAATGTGATCCAGTGTTTTACCCCATCACCCAGGTACTTGAAGCACACTTCTGCAAAATATGCATATTCTTCTCTGGGTTTACAATAAAAATAGATCAAACATTTAATTTGCATGATATGTTTAATGGGCATTGATATTTTGACACCTGTCATTTGATGGTCCTACATTGCCTTCTGCCCTCGCTCCCTCTAGATCGCCGTTATACTATGGTACATATTGTAGCATATATCGGCGATCTATAGGGGAGCAGGGGGGATGAATGGGGCCCGGGGGGACGGTGTCAAAAGGGTAGGCTATTTTGAGTTGACTTTAATAAGTGTTATAGCCATTGGGTTATTATGAAGGGGCTAAGTCTGGTTAGACTTACCGCAACTTTGGGCTTAGCCAACCTTGATATTTGTCCTGAAGTTCTTGAGGCAGATCATAGTGATTTACAGTCACAAATGGCTGGATTCCTATTAAAGAAAAAAGAACTCATCAAAATTCAAAAAGTGAGATTCTTTTGACAAAACTCATGAATGTCATCATATGACATCTGGCCATCCTATGAAGTTTCGTTTGGTTTCGAAATGATTCCTACTCTCCTTAACTCTCCTTACAACCTAGCTCCTAGTCCTCTACTTCGTACTTTTGACAAGTATGGAGTAAATTTTTTAGACTAATTTAAAGGTAGTTTAAATTAACTAAATGTTAAAGTTAACGAAAAGTTTCTAAATCTATTTCAACATCATGCTGTAAATTTGTACCCAAACGCCTGTTTTCAGACTTAAACCCCGTGGAGAGGTTTGGATCTTCGAACAGCCCAATTCTACTAATGTTATTAAACTCGCAATGGCTAAGAAATCGCCATGCCAGCGGATTCTCAGATTTTCTTGAGTCAACCAGGGGTTTTGAAGAGTTGGACCGAACCGATTGGTGTTCAGTTTGGTCTTCAGTTTTACCTGGATGGTTGGTTCAGTCCGGTTTTAATAACACTCATTTCAATATCATATAAAACCCATGTTTGGTAACAACTTTTTTTGCTAGTCTTGTTAACATTTTGGATAATTTTTTAATGAGTCTGATTAATTTTAAAGATGTTACCAAGTAAATCTTAATGCTACTGTTTAATGACCTGTTAAGATTAAGAACTTCAAAGCTAAAACTTCAAGCACTGCACTAAAATTGTTGTCAAATGGATATATACAGAGAGCAGCATACCTCTTCGCAAGAGAGAATTAATGACTTTTTTATAGTAGTTGATTCCAGACCAATTTATTTTCCCATGTTTTCCTTCTGTAATTAATGATGAACAAATGTTACATTAAAAATATAACTCAATGATGATTTACAAATATTTTTTTTAAATGTAAGAATCGAAAAAATCAAAACCAAATAAGAAATGTGACACACTTGGTAGGATTCGAGCCCATAAAATTGAAAGTTTGTGACTATTTACTCCAAGTGAAGCCAATATGTCTGCATCTTCCTGTGGATTGCAACAATAACACATACCAAAAATGCTAAGAACCCCTTCACGAGTGCCCCACCGATGACAATCACAGAAGATTTATACATACACAGACGGACGATAAATACATACGATTATCATCTGTGTGTATAAATCATCTGGGATTGCCATCCGTGAGGGCATTCGTGGTGACACACAACTAGCATAATCCAAACACATACATATCTCCAAATCATACTAACATTGGTTTAATCACATACTCGGGATGATGATGGAACACCCTCTAGTTGTCACCTTGGTTGACACACAACTTTTTCTTTTGTTTTTCTTTTTTCAAAAAGAGGTTTTGTAGGGTAATGAGAAGAGACGGAAAATACCATATAAATTAGTTAGGGGACATATGAGACTTGAGAGTACTTTTTGAACAAAAATCTTTTATAAAAAAACTTGTTCACAACTGGGGTCAAAGTGTCACAAACACATTTACCATTTTATAACCCCAAAAAAAATTGTTCGAGTAAATGTGACAACTTTTGTACAAAAAAAAGCCAATGTACGTTACTTATCGAATAATATAAAGTACCTCGTAACGATGATATTGATCATTTGCCACGTCTCCGTTGCTTCCATCAATGATATTACCTACATGGTATTATATTTGTATAGTTTGATTTTTTTAGTCAACCGTGACAGTCATAGTTCTTTTTCATAGTTTTTAAATATTTTTCATTATATTAATTTATAAAATACTCCCTCCGTCCCTAAATAAAGTTCCTCTTTCGTTTTTTCTTTGTCCCTAAATAAACTTTTCTTTTCCCTTAAAAAACCCCTTTTACCCCTACTTTATCACATCATATCTTTTTACTAATAATCTACTTATCACATCTTATTTTAACACATCACATTAAGGGTATTTTTGGAAAGTCAACACCAAAATATTCCTCCCTTAAATCCTAAAAAAGTCAAAAATGGAACTTTATTTAGGGACGGAGGGAGTACAATAACTTTTATTTATTTGGGGATCAAAGTTTATCCAAATTAATTGAAAAAAGTTAAATTGGACTAATGCGTATCTTGAGTAACAATAACTCACCTTGTTTATGAGTGTAAACATCCCAGATATCTTGACCCCTCTCCTTAGCTAAATAACCCCCTTCAAACTGTAATCATTCAAATTCAGTATCATCCTTTTAATTCCTCAAGAGTTAAAGCTTGTGAAGAAATTAAAACTGCTCCTTAGCTAACCCACTTTACTTGAACAAAAAAAGATAAATTTAGTGATGTTTCACTCTACTTATAAGCTAGTCAAAACAACTTAGAAGCTATTCTTAACTTATAAATCAGCTCATGACGCACTTGTTTCTCAGTGTTTATAAGGTGATTTATAAGTTGCTTATAAGAAAAAAATAAGTATGTTTTACCTACTTATCTTTAAGTCAGTTTTTTTTTTGTTTCTCTATTTTGATCAAATTATTTACAAATTATCCCTAATCGTTTATGAATATCCCAACATGACGTATCTATTGTCTAAGTCATTTTACTTTCACGAAAGGGTATTCAACTTATAAGCAACTTATGAGTTAAAAACTGCTTATTAATAATAAACCAAAGAGAAACACCATCTTAATTAAATAGGTGGATGCATGCATACCTGGTAAGCAGAGGAAGAAGTTCCAAAGAGAAAGTCTGGGGAGAAGGAAGATAATGAATCAGTAGTAGTCTTAAGCTTCTCATTAATAGCAGAAGAGGACTCCATAGCCATGGGAGAGAGCAACAAGAATATCATCAGAAGCAGCCATGAGAAGAAGATTTCAGGTTTTGCTGCTCTAGAACAAGATGAAGAAGAAGAACAAGTCTCCATCTTCTTCAATTATTTTACTCTGTAATCAATTAATTACAGACAGATCCATTTATAAATGGAAAAGGTGAATTAAGTTAACAACTAACTGCCCATTATTGTACGGATTTGAACCATTATTTAACAACTAAATGGTTGAGATGATGGAGAAGTATATACTCCCTCCGTCCCACTTTTATTTATTTTTACGTTTTCATTGGTTATTTGATAAAATAAAATATTCTGGACACGTCTTATTTCAAAGAACTTTTCATATAGTTTTTTGATATGTAAATTTTATTTTTTATTTCTATACCAATATGTAAATAAAATGAATTGAAAAAATTTGATGTTTTATCTCGGAAATACAAGTGTGACAAATATTTAAGGAGGGAGGGAGTATAATAAATTAATAATACTCTATCCGTATTTCTTCAACCTGAACCTCGTGGATTGCACTTTTTTTTTGAGTTGCACATTTTTTGTGTTTTTGTGTGTGTGAAAAATGCTAAAGTAAGCTATTAAATTTGAACCAAAATAGAAACATTACATCTAAAATAGGATCGCAAAGTTAAAAGTTTTCTTAAATAAGTGTAATTAATCTAATCTTTAATCGCCTTCCTCTCTCCCTTATTGATCACTAGAAGTCATGCACGGGCGTTAGGTTGGGTTTGGCGACTTTCTGGTTGTTCATATATTTAAAGTTATTTCTGATTTGATCTGGTCTGGTACTCATTAAAATAAGTAATAGGAAAAAAATAAGTTGAAGAAAACATGACTTTATTCAAGGCGTGTGTTGTCGGGTAGCGAGCAGAAGGTATCCTGCATTTTACATTAGGATGTGTGATGCATCTATGATGTTATACGTGTTTAAATGCTTCTTGGAGGGACTATTTTACAAGTTCGATGTAGTTTGATTTTTTTTAGTCAACTAGTTTGGACTTTTAACCTTGAATTAAATAAAAATTAATTAGATAAACTTATACTCCCTCTTTGCCCTTGTATTTGTCCACATTTGACTTTTGAAACTGTTCATCTAACCATTTTGACTCATCAAATTCTCTCAATGTGTAAGCCTAAATATAGTAATGTGTGATCTTGTTTGATTTGTCTTAACATATAGATTATTAATATATAATTTTTATAGTTTTTTAATATATAACTTACAAGATAAAATGGATTAAAGAAGTACATTGGATGGTGTGCAAAAATGAAAGTGGACAAATACAGGGGGACGGAGGGAGTATTTTGAAAATATTGTATGAAATAAATGTAATAATATTATTTTTATGTCAATATGTAATATAATTTTTATTTAATAAGTGAAGAATTCATTAAAAAAAATTAGAAGCAATTTATTTCGGACGGCACCAATATACAAAAAAAGTGGGTTGTCATGATTATACTTTTTATGGAGAATTCAAATTTCTCCCAGTTTAATCCATCCTTTTACAGGTGGTGTAAACGAGTAGGTAATTACGCAATTCAACTAGTAATGGTGTAGTATTTAAACTATTTAATTTACAAGGCGTAAATGAAGAAGAGGGTGTTTGGCACTGCGCTGCTTTTAGTAATTTAGTTTCTGTTTTGAGTGGAAGTGATTTTATTCTGTTTGGCATGTCAGCTTCTGCTTTTCACCACCACTATTTTATACACAGAACACCGTTTTAGAGAAGCAAGTATGAGGTGCTTTTGCTTTCAGCTTTTGTGAAAATCACTTTATCCAGAAGTTAATCACTCCCAAACAAGCTCGAAGTGTGTGTGTGTATATATATATATATATATCTGTCATTATATTATTATCTGAGGTGCGCATATTCAATTCAGTAAATAATTATGCATGGAGCAGTGAAGAATAAGTTTGTAATAAATGCGGTTGCTCTACTAGCAGCCGCCGCCGCAGGCGTAGCGGCAGCGGATGATCGGAAAGGCTCCACCAGGGAATTGGGTTTAGCAATCGCCGTGATTTTGGCGGTCGTTATCGTTTCAATGATTTGCATTTTTTGTAACCCTTGCAAAAAATCACAGCGGCAGCCGGCGGCTCCACCTCAATTCTCTCCCCAAAAAGAATTGTATTCTTAGCAATTTAAAAGTTTCGAAAAGTTTTGTTTATTTGTAAGTTTTGATTGATTATTTAATATTCTTGTCTTCTCGAACTTTCGATGTGTAATTTTTTTATATTTGCAAGTTTTCTTTTTAATACTCCGTATTTATAAAAAATATTTAAATAAAATGAATTTTTTTTTTAAAAAAAACTTGATACTCCTTATTTCCCTTGATTTTGGATAAAGTGTGAAATATTTTTGAATGGGGAGAGTACTAGTATATATACATTACCATTACTAGCTAATTGGTCACTTACTCATATGTATCGATCGAGATGCGAGCTGCTTAGTGTTTGTACCAGATCTTTATACTGTGTTTGGATAGTGAGAAAACACAGAAAATGAAAATGTGCGTTGTGTTAGAAAACACAGACGCCAAGATGCGTCTTGGAGGAGCTGAGCACCAACTAAGCTATAGGATTTTGAGGGTAGGGACAAGATTTTTTTTTAAGTGAGACTGAATATGACTAAAACATAAGCCATTTTCTAATGTAAGATTTAAACTTTTTTTATTCCCTAAATAGGACTAAGTAATGTCTATTGAAAAGAATAATGTCCAAGTGATGCTGGACATTTAGTTGAATA